>SJXQ01011950.1:221395-238744 GCA_006408695.1 Aepyceros melampus | reverse complement strand
AGCTCGGGGTGGGGGGCCGGGGGGCCTGGTGGGGCAGGATGATCGCGCGTGTCTTGCTCTGCCATCCCTCAGGGGTCCTGACAAGGTGACAAGCCGCAGGTCCCTCTAGAACAACCAGCACATTGTAGCCCGGTGCCTGCCCGTGTTCTGTGGGCAGAAACATCTGTTGCAAGAACAATAACAGCTGTGGCATCTGTTTTATGTAACAGAAAAGAGGAGGTGACTAACATACGGACGAATCCGTCCTTCCATTTTTCAAAGGCAGAGCTGGACAGGTTGCATTTATGATCAATGGAGTCTGGAGGAAAGGCATTAGCAGAATAATGACAGTTTCCAAAAGACTGAAATATCTGCCTGTCTCAGTAGCTGGCTTCGTATACAGTGTGTTTATGGGCTTTTATTGGAATGCATTGGATTTCTTACTTTTAATAGCCTGGGCTAATCTTTAACTATCTTTTGCACTAAAGTGTGTGTAAAGAGCTTTTACAGCTGGGGCCAACTCTTTTGTGTACAAATTATTTTCCAACAAGCTGGGGTAATCCCTTTGTAAAAGCAAGATTTTTTTTTTTTCTTTTAAGAGGCATCCAAATCAGTTGCTTTCTTTCCTGTGCAAAGAAAGGCAAGTTCTTTTGATCTTAAAAAAGAGCATTTACTTTTAACTTAGAGAGTTTGTTTGTATTGGGAACCCAGAAAAGAACTCTTTGAGTGAAGAAGGAAATAAAAGTTGATACATTGTGTTTTAAGGCACTTTAGTTAATGGATTTTTAAGCAACAGTATTTTTCAAAATTTGGGAGTCAAGAATCTCTAGTTGAGATTAGAGACAGGAAAAAATTAGGTGGGCTGATTATTATTACGTGGTTGTCAATATAATTGTCTTAGTGACAGCTAGCTTCCCTGCCGAGCTGCTAATAGTAACACTGACTGTCATTTATTCAGCATTTACAATGTGCCAGGCGCTGTCCGGATGTATTTTTCTTCAGGAAAATGAGTATCGCATTAATCTGACACCAGCAGGTGGTGTCAGGAATGGTATTGTAGATACTAGACAGAAGCTGAAAACTCTGGACAGAGCTGGGGAGATCATAAGGTCTGTATGTTACGGCTCATGCCATCAGCGTTCTTGTCCTTCCTGTAAATTTTTATTCCAAGAACTGCTCTTTCAATTTTCTTTCGAAAGTTAGAAAAATTGCCCTTGAAATGCCCCTTCCCTAAATGCAGCTGTTCAGGAGCCTACTGAATACACTCTAATTCAAAGTGAGTCTTCAGATGCACGCTGGCATCAAAGCTTCGGCCTTTCCTGGTGGCTCAGACGGTGAAAGAATCTGCCTGCAGTGCAGGAGACTCAGGTTCAACCCCTGGGTTGGAAAGATCCCCTGGAGAAGGGAATGGCACCCCACTCCAGTGTTCCTGCCTGGAGAATCGCATGGACAGAGGAGGCTGGCGGGCTACAGTCCATGGGGTCAACAGAGTCAGATACGGCAGAAGCAACTTAGCGTGCACCCACGCATCAGGTCTTTACTGAGTGTGACGCTGCCAGACGCAGGTGAGGCATGACCACAGTGATGGACAGCATAAGGTCGCTGGCCTCGGGGAGTCTGTGGTCTAGCGAGAGAAGCACAAAGAGCCCCAGTTATGATGCAAGCACCCAGGGCTCTAGCGGGGAGGCCAAGTGTTGGGAAGCCGTCCAGACTCAAGGAGCGCCGGGCCCGGTGGCTCAGGGAAGCGCCCGTCAGAGCTTTGCACCTGGAGCCCAGAGTCCTTGTCTTGGGTCCAGGATATCAATGTTCATGAATATTTGAGAAGCTCCTGACTTACTTGAGCGGGGGCCTCTCGCAGCTTCCTGTCACTTGTCCTGAGCTCCCCAGGCCGTTCTGCGTTTTGTGTGGTCAGCTTCACTTCCATGGGCATCCAAAGCCAGCCCGTTGCCCGAACTGAGAAAAGACTATGTTATTTATGGGAAGAGAATGAAGGACTGAGTATCCTATCTCTGATAGAAGTCTCTTGACATATCCAAATCCCCAAAGTAATCAAGTAAACCAGGTCCGTCTCTGATAACCGACCCTTGAACATATTTAACCATAAAAACTTAAGGCAGTCGATCCATTCCTGTCCTAAAAAACGGGCAGGAAAGTTTAAGAATTGTGCTTGATCAACTCTTTTTTTTTTTTTTTTTTTAATTGCGCGCTGTTTGGGACAGCACCTCAGCTGGAGTGGAAAGAGTTCCAAAATCAAATTTGATCCAGGAGATGAGGTGTGTTGGCAACATGGTATTTAATATAGCCAGGCCCGTGGGTGGTATTTTGAAGTTACAGTAGCCTCTCAGAAGCCCTAGAAACTGTCCCTTACCATCCGTTTGGAATCAAGTGCATTTGTTTCCTTAGACTTGGCCACGAAGTTTTCGTCTGTGCTTGTTACACAGCAGATTTCCATTTTGGGTGCTTGTTACACAGCAGGTTTCCATTTTGGGTGCTTGTTACACAGCACTTTTCCATTTTGGGTTGGTTGTATCACTGGGATTTGAAATAGGGAGAGCGCACACTCTGCCTGTCTGCCTGCATGCGAGCTCAGTCATGTCCTTTGCGACCCCGTGGACTGTAGCCCGCCAGGCCCCTCTGTTCATGGATTCTCCAGGCACAAACGCTGGAGTGGGCTGCCGTGCCCTCCTCCAGGGGACCTTCCCGACCTCGGGATCCAACCTGCATTGGCCTGTGTGCTTATGAAAATGGGGAAGCTGTGAAATAGCCGCTGACGTCTCTGCTAGTCTTTAACTTGTAGATATTCAGATACGTGTATTTGCAAAGATTTTTAACAACAGAACAGCCTTCTGATTATTAAGAGTTCTGACCTGCTCTCTGGCTGTACAGCCTGTATTTAGGGGGAGAAATCAATTGTCTTGGAAGTGGAATGAAAGAGGATGGCCCTCAGAAAGTAACAGGAATAAAACTTATCAGTCAATGGCTTTCTTGGTGGGAAGAGCGCATTACGCGGCCCTGGCCATCAATGTATCGATTAGAATTCTGAGGGTAAATTATGCTCTGGGCTCAGCTGTCCCTCCCCGCCCGCCCACACAAACCCTTCCCCCTAGTTTCACTGCTGTGTCCCTTGCTGGATTGGAATTCCAACCGCAAACCCACAGAGCTGTGAACTGGGAAAAAGATACCACCATTTCATTCTAGGGGAAACACACAAATCTTCTGTGTTTTCAGAACGACAATCTTATTTTTGTGCCTCATAAAACTACATTCAGAGCATAGCATAATTAAAACAAGGCCAGAATTCATGAACAAATGAAGCATTTACTACATAGGCCAAAGAAAAGATAAATTATATGCCTGAAAGGTTTCACTGAGCCGTGATTCACACAACCGATGTGTTGGCGGGGGGGGAGGGGGGCATTTTTTTCTCCTCTCCCCAACAATTGAACCAGAACTTTAAGATAAGCATTTATTTAGGAGCTTCATTCCCCTGAAAACTGATCACATCATGGAAACTTGACCTTTTTTGGTTAAAAAAAGAAAAACACTAAATTTCTGTTGTCACTGGCAACTCCAGAGGTGTCTTTGTGTTGGGGGTAGAGGGGTGTTTTAAGTGTTGCCAAACACAGATTCAGGAGATTTAAACAAGGATATTCTTTTTCTTTTAAAGTTGAAGTAAATTTTGTGATTGTTATTTAAACACCAAATTTGTGCAAGGCATCTAAAACAAAAAATTATGGCCCTAGACCTTCAAAGATTGAAAATCTGATAAGAGACACACATTTTTAAGGGAGGTTGTGATAAAGGCATTGGTCCACAAATTCGTTCAGGCTACAGATATTAAGAGAGCGTCAGATATTAAGCTACAGATATTAAGAGAGCATCAGATATTAAGCTACAGATATTAAGAGAAGTGCTGATCATCTCAGTCTCAATATGTCCCAAACTGAGCTGTTCATCCACACCCTACAACGACGGCTTTGTGATTGTTATTTAAACACCAAATTTGTGCAAGGCATCTAAAACAAAAAATTATGGCCCTAGACCTTCAAAGATTGAAAATCTGATAAGAGACACACATTTTTAAGGGAGGTTGTGATAAAGGCATTGGTCCACAAATTCGTTCAGGCTACAGATATTAAGAGAGCGTCAGATATTAAGCTACAGATATTAAGAGAGCATCAGATATTAAGCTACAGATATTAAGAGAAGTGCTGATCATCTCAGTCTCAATATGTCCCAAACTGAGCTGTTCATCCACACCCCACAACGACGGCAACAGAATGCCCACTCACTCAGTCCAAGGCGTCTCACCTCGGTTAACGGCAGCTCCATTTTGCAGCACTGCTTTTCAGTGGTGGCTCTGGAGTGGGAGAGCCAAGGTCTCCAGAGCCCTTCTCTGTGTGGTGTAAAGCAGTGAACAAACACACAAGCATCACCGTCGGGCAACACGGGTTCCGAGTCTGCCTCTGCCACCTGGTGGCTGTGAGACCTTGGGCAAGTTATGCAACCACTCTGAGCCTCAGTCTCTCCATCTGTACAATGGGGATAATCATATCAAGCACATTTCTACAGTATTCACACTGTGAGAGCTGAGTCTTTGAAGTACTCAACACAGAGATATTGCATTTTGAGAAAAATAAAATTTACCTGCTATCATGGTTTTTCTTCCTTTTACTTCACAATTTTAGTCTTTTTACTCCTCCCTTCCGTAGTCTTCAACTAAAACTTGCAGAGATAGCACAATTGAATCTAACTGGAAAGCTGCATAAGCTAAGGCCTATGTCCTAATCTGGGTTGGGAAGAAAGATGCAGAAGTAGTGAAATTATTTTAGAAAGAACAGAGCTTCAGTGCTTATACACACACGCGTCCTAGTCTGACGTTCAAGGTCTCTACTGGCTGTCTTCTCTCTGTCTTCATAACTGTATCTTCTCCTACTCCCTTAAATTCATCTGGTCAAAACTGCCAACATGTGACCTGTGCAGACACCATCTGCTCCCCAGGCCTCTCTCTGCCTTCATCTCCTTCTCTCTCTCAGTTTATCAGAAATTAACTTTACCTTCAAGGGCCAAATTCTCCATGAAGCTGACCAGACGTTCCCCATCCTGGGTGGTTTCTGAGACATGAATTCCTCTAGTATTTGGGGGGTATTCTATATATTCAGTGAAATTCTGCGATCAAATCTCTTTGAAGGAATCATCTCATTGAAACATCAGAATGGCCAAGAGAATTTTAATATCTTTATCATTTTGCAGATTAAGAAATCAAACCTTTAGTGAAACCAAGCCACTTACCCCAATTATGCAGCCAAAAGCAATTGTCCATCTCCAAAACCCATGCTTCTCATTCTCGATGTTATATTTTTACCAATTATTTGAAACTGCAGTAACACCGTGACTATGGAAAACTGAATGGTAATGAGAGGAAGTGCTATTCCAGAATGTTAGTGCATGCAGATATGGAGACACTCAGGTACCCTCAAATCAAAAGCAAGCAAACAAAAAACCCCACCTACCTCCAACATTAGAAAGGCCGAGCAAACTATGGGGTGTGTTTTTATTTCATGCTGTTTACCTCTGGTGATAAGGTCCTGACTTAGCAGAAGTACCTACCGAAAAGACTTTGTCAAAACAGAGGGAAAACTCACCTTTAATCACCAAGTTATGAAACGAGCAAGGCTTTTTAGCTAAGCTTGTTCAGTCGCTAAGTCACGTCCGACTCTGCGACGCCATGGACTGTAGCCTGCCAGGCTTTCCTGTCCTTCACTACCTCACGGAGTTTTCTCAGACTCATGTCCATGGAGTCAGTGATGCCATCTGACCATCTCATCCTCTGTTGCCCCTTTTTCCCCTGTCCTAAGTCTTTCCCAGCATCAGCGTCTTTTCCGATGAGTTGGTTCTTTTGAATCAGGTGGCCATAGTATTGGAGCTTCAGTTTCAGCTTCAGCATCAGCCCTTCCAATGAATATTCAGGGTTGATTTCCTTTAGGAGTCACTGGTTTAATCCTTGCTGTTCAAGGGACTCTCGAGAGTCTTCTACAGCACAATTCAAATTTTAGCTATAACACAGTTTTAGCTATAACACTGTAATTTTATGAACTTTATAAGTTAGCACTAAGAAACATTTGATATGAAACATTTATATAGCCGAGGTGATTTGTAAGTGATAGGAGCCTGAATGGATATGGAAATGAGTTCAGATTCTACCACTTACTAGCTGTTTGGTAAAGTTAAATAATAGCAGTTGCCCCAGCTTTTAATAGCTTGTTATTCCTAGGCCAGGTAGTAAGCATTTGGCACACCTTATCTGCTTTGATTCTTGTAACAACACCACAAGGTAGACTTTTTTGTTGCCCTTTAACAAACGAGGAAACTGAGGCTCAGAGAAGTCAAGTTACTGGTTCAAGGCCACACAAGTGCATTGCAGGCAGAGCTGGAATTAAGACCTGGCAGTGAGCAAAGCCTGTGCCACTCTGTCATTTCCGAACCTGTGTTTCATCCACGAGAGGAAGACACTGCTGCCCGAGAGGCTGCCAAGAGGACAGAAGGGGACATAAGCCATCAGCAGTTCAGTTCAGTTCAGCCGCTCCGTCGTGTCCGACTCTCCACGACCCCATGAATCGCAGCACGCCAGGCCTCCCTGTCCATCACCAACTCCTGGAGTTCACTCAGACTCATGTCCATTGAGTCCGTGACGCCATCCAGCCATCTCATCCTCAGTCGTCCCCTTCTCCTGCCCCCAATCCCTCCCAGCATCAGGGTCTTTTCCAATGAGTCAACTCTTCGCATGAGGTGGCCAAAGTACTGGAGTTTCAGTTTTAGTATCATTCCTTCCAAAGAAATCCCAGGGTTGATCTCCTTTAGGATGGACTGGTTGGATCTCCTTGCAGTCCAAGGGTTAGGGTTAGGAGGCTAAATAAAAGGGTGGTATTTGGTAAACTCAGAAACAAGGAATTATGGGATAGGGCAAACGGCCTTCCAGCGTGACAGAGTCTGAGCGGCAGATCATCTAGGGCGCCTTTGGCTGCAATTAAAAAATAATAATAATAATAATAACAAAAAACTGCTGACTCAGCAGTAGCTCAGTGCATGCGGAAAGTGTCCATTTCTTGTACATAATATAAAAGAACTCGAGAAGTTAAAGGTTCCGTCCAGTCGAGCATCTTATGGCCCCAGGATGCCCCTGTCTCCAGCACCCTCTGGGTATCAGCTTGGCTCACAGGCTTGGTCCCTTGTGGGTGTTCATCCTCTTTTTTTGTGGTACAGTTACTGTACGATATTCTATGACTTTCAGGCATGCAACGTCTGATTCACAACTTTTAAAGGTTATACTCCACTTGCAGCTGCTATAAAATACTGGCTTGTGGCTTTGAGAAGCCGCCGCAGTCCTGAGCAGTGTCCCACCAGATGAGAGATGAGTTTCCTAGAATTCACCCATTGGAGGAGCTGAGTCACAGGTTTGGTTGGCGGTGCAAGGTGGGGAAGCGTGGAGCATTCCCTCAACAGAAAGCAGGCTCTGCCAGCAAAGGTGATACACCACAGATAGAAGGCAGTTACATTATCTTCTATCCAGCTTCACGCCGGAAACTCACTAAGTGGATGGAGCCGGGGGACGCTGCCGCGGCATCTCCCGACAGTCATTTACTTAAATACGCTCATTGCACTAGCTCTGTGACCCACAGAAAAAGATGGTGAGACGAAGAACTCACAAAAGAGCGCCATTCTTCCAGCAAGTAGCATGGGCTGGTATTTTCTGCTCTTTCTAGCCTGTTTCATTTGATAGCTTTTAATGCTAATTTTGGGCTTCCCTGGCGTCTCAGCAGTAAGGAATCTGCCTGCCAATGCCAGAGATGCAGGTTCCATCCCCAGGTCAGGAAGACCCCCTGGAGGACAGCAAGGCAACCCAGTCCAGTTTTCTTGCCTGGGGAATCTGTGGACAGAGGAGCCCGGTGGGCTACAGTCCATGGGGCTGCAAAGCCTCAGACACAATTCAGTAATTACACGACGCTGGTTTTGACCCACTCGCTTATGTTCCATCCCCCATAGTCACCATCTGAAGTTGGAAGGACTCTTCTACCACCATCATCCTTTTCACACAGGGAGACAGTGACCCTAAGGGATGGGACTGCTTCTTATGCAACTGGGTGTCTCCAGGCGGTCCTGCCTGGCACACCTCAGCAGGCAGTAAGTTCTTTAGATGAATCTGACAAGGATAAGGACGGTACCCATCATGTTCCAATTTTTCAAAGTGTGTTAGAGGACGTTGTTGTAATCTCATGATTAGCTTTGCTGGACACAACTTTCAAGAAAAATGCTTTCAAAATATTTATATGCTGGGCTGTTGTTGTTATTTAGTTGCTGAGTCACATCCGGCTCTTTTGTGACCCCATGGACTGCAAGGCCCTTCTATCCTTGGGATTTCCCAGGCAAGAATACTGGAGTGGGTTGCCGTTTCCTTCTCCAGCCCAGGGGCTGAACCCGACCCAGGGACTGAATAAACGTCTCCTGCATTGGTGGGCAGATTCTTTACCACGGAGCCACTGAGCCCCTTGGACCACAAGGAAATCCAACCAGTCCATCCTAACGGAAATCAGTGCTGAAGCTGAAGCTCCAATACTTTGGCTACCTGATGCAAAGAGCTGACTCACTGGAAAAGACCCTGATGCTGGGAGGGATTGAAGGCAAGAGGAGAAGGGATGACAGAAGATGAGATGGTTGGATGGCATCACCAACTCGATGGACATGAGTTTGAGCAGGCTCTGGGAGCTGGTGATGGACAGGGAGGCCTGGCGTGCTGCAGTCCATGGGGTCGCAGAGTCGGATACGACTGAGCAACTGAACTGAACTGAGCCACTAGGGGAGCAGTATGTATGCTGCTGCTGCTGCTGCGAAGTCGCTTCAGTCGTGTCCGACTCTGTGCGACTCCATAGAGGGCAGCCCACCAGGGTCCCCCATCCCTGGGATTCTCCAGGCAAGAATACTGGAGTGGGTTGCCATTTCCTTCTCCAATGCACGAAAGTGAAAAGTGAAGTCTCTCAGTCGTGTCCAACTCTTAGCGACCCCATGGACTGCAGCCTTCTAGGCTCCTCCATCCATGGGAGGCTACAGATGCTTTAATAAACTGTGCAGAATCATATATCTCTATTTATTTGATATTTTCATTCAGTCTTTAATATGTTATGGTGCTAATCCTTATGGTTGAATATTAAGGAATTATGTTTTGCAGTGAACTTGCCAACTATGTTTTGAGTTTGCTTACCCTTTGGCATTATCCAGTCGGATTCTCTTCTTCGGGGTTATCATAGCAGCCCTGAGTCGGTGAGCATTTACTAACTCAGAAGAGCCAGAGATGACTGGCTGACACAGCAACAGCACACGGAGGGGTGAAGCCGCTTGGCTGAGGTCACGCGGCTGGAAAGCGGCGGGTTCCAGCCTGTCAGCTACGTGGCTGACCACGTGCACGTGAGCTCAAAAAGAGGGAGCGTTTGGACTTTCAGAAACGCCTTATATCTTGTTTAAACTCCTGAAGCTAGTATTTCCCAAACTGATATTCTGTAGACTCATCCATTCAGTGAGATCCGCCTGGAAATAGAGTACCACCATCAGATAGTTTTGAGAAATAGCAGCTGGTCTGTCGTCTCTCGTGAAGATTCACAGTGGACATCCGCCTACTTACTAAAGGCTCTGAGAAGTCCTGCAGCAGGCACCCCTGCTTTACTCTGTTCAACTGAGTGTCTCTCAAGCTTCAGTCTGCATAGAACTATCATTTGTCCAACCAGTTGGATATATCTCCCAAGGAATAGTTCTTCTAGAAAATGCTGAGCTAGGCACATAGGCCGGGGTTGAAAAACGGGCTCTTATGGGATGTATGAAGCTGCGCAGGCCAGAATCCTGGAGAGGGTAGCCCTTCTCTTCTCCAGGGGGTCTTCGAGACCCAGGGGTGGAACCCAGGTCTCCCCCATTGCAGGTGGATTCTTTACTGTCTGAGCCACCAGGGAAGCCCATTTGGCCTACACAGTGTTTTATAATAATATTTCAGTCCATTGATAACATTTTGCAATTGACAAAGTTGACAGCAGTTTCGAAGTGTGAGATTTCAGTAGAAGCGCTTTTTCGTGCATTTCTGAAAGTAGGAAGGTCAGTCCGTGGTCGGATGTGCGCTGTGCCTGCCCTCGGGCGGGGCACTGCTCCAGTTTGTCCGCGCCCCCGCCTCCCCATCGGCCAGCTCGCGCCTGCTCTTCAGGACAACGCTTGCGCTGCTCTGTTCTCCTGGCAGAGTTGGGAGTGCAGTAAAATATCTCCAACAGAGACCACTTTTCATCCTTCATAGCTTGAGACAATTTGAAGCAGTTTAGGCTGATAAGCTGTAAATCCAGCCTTAGGGTCAGTTCGTAAGCAGGTGTTCTTCTCCTTTATCTGTTCATCAAACATCCGAGTGCTTTCTCTGTGCCAGGAGTGATTTTAGGATGGACAGAATGTTATACCCCATGCGAGCTTTCATTATAGCATAAAGAACAACAGTTTTGTTGTTCAGTCGCTCAGTCGAATCCGACTCTTTACGACCCCATGGACTGCAGCACACCAGGCCTCCCTGTCCATCCCCATCTCCCGGAGTTCACTCAAACTCATGTCCATTAAGTTAATGATGCCATCCAACCATCTCATCCTCTTCCGCCCTCTTCCCCTTTTGCCTCCAATCTTTCCCAGCATCAGGGTCTTTTCCAGTGAGTCTCCTCTTTGCATTAGGTAGCCAAAAAATTGGAACTTCAGCTGCAGCATCAGTCCTTCCAATGAATATTCAGGGTTGATTACCAGTTGATTGACTGGTTTGGTCTCCTTGCTATCCAAGGGGCTCTCAAACATCTTCTCCAGCATTCGAAAGCATCAGTTCTTTGGCGCTCAGCCTTCTTTATGGTCCAGCTCTCATATCTGCACGTGACCACTGGAAAAACCACAGCTTTGACTGGACGGACCTTTGTTGGCAAAGTGATGTCTTTGCTTTTTATGCTGTCAAGGCTATGATCCATGAAGGAGGAGACCAGTAACCAAGAAAATAAGCAGTTCCAGTGTATGAAAAGGGTTACAAATGAAATAAACAGAGTTTTGAGATAGAAAGCAGAGGAGAGAGGAAGCTGATAATTAGGATTGGATAGAGGGTAGGGTCAGGAAAGATTCGGTCTAATGCAAAAATTCAGGAAAAAAAGATGGGATTTTTCTTTTCCTGAATAAGTCCAAACAATTCTTAGAAAATATGAACCTAATTTTGCAGCATTCAAAACAGTTTTCTCACTTTGGGGAAGAGTTAAACAGATGACAAACTTGTTCTAGGCTGTGGGTTATTTGCTTTTGTATTTTAAAGTTGTTTTTTTTTTAACGTTGGATCTTTTTTCTCTCTAACAAATGTAAAATGTCGTTATCAGTCTGGGGGTTGTCCATGCTGGAACTAATCACAGGGCAGAAGCATCTTCCACAGATCCTTTTTTGCCCGACGTGACCTGGAATTACTCTGCGCCCACTCTTCACCCACTGTAATCGTATTTTTCAATTTTATATCATACATAGCGGACTTTATTTAAGGATATGCCAACTCCTGTGTCCTTAGGAGTATCCCCAAAGTAATTACTGCTGCCAGAAAAAAAAAGCAAGGAAAGAACATTTTATTGCTTAATTCTCGACCCACATTTCACCTGCCATCAGAAATCAAGTTGAAAAATTCACTTACCCCTCAAGTGGAGGAGTTGCTGAGAGAGAAAATGGAAAACCCTTATTTATAGGAAGAAAGTGTGAATTGCTTTCTCTGATAGATTTCTTTCAACCTATGACTAAAATGGACAGCTGGTTTGTTTAATCTCATAAATATAACATCTCTGCCTCAGTCATTAGCATGGGCTAATGAGGCTCCATCATGTCAAGGTGCTATGTTACACTTTTGCTGCCAAAGGGGTAAGATGAGCTATTAACAACCTGAGGTTATGTCTACAGAGTATTAAAACAGGTGGTGAGCTTGTGATTTGTAATAAAGCATATCATACGGGATAATTGATCCAACCTGGCTTGATTCAATCAGGATAAGCAGCTAAAATGAACAGGGTTGCCTCTCTCCTTCCAGAAAAAGAGAAAACGGGTCAGTGGAGCATTTTTAGGTCTGTGTCATGAAGATTCTCCCACGCCGGAAGACAATGAAAAGTCTAGATTTCAGGAACTTCCCTGGTGGTCCAGTGGTTAAGAACCTGCCTCCCAGTGCAGGGGACAGAGGCTCAGTCCCTGCTTGGGGAATCAGATCCCGCATGTGGAAGCTGCAGAGCAGCTAAGCCCACGTGCCGTCCTGGAGGGCCCGAGTACAGCAGCAGCACAGGCCCTGCGAGACACAATGAAGGTCACATGTGCTACAACTAAGTCCTAAATACGTTTTTAAAATACATAAATTTTTTAAAGTTGCCAATGTGAATTTTTTTATCTAGATTTTATACTTCAATATTTTTATGTTGTTTTTATTGCCCTCTGAAGTGTCTGGTAATTCCTTAATCATCTACTTGGCTCACTGGGAAGTTTATTTCAACTGTGGCACTCTGGCAGTACACAGTTTTTAAGTCTTAAGAAATTTGAAAGGATAACATGACATCTAGGAATTTACTGAGAAAATACATAACGTTTTATCCATAAGGTTTTGTGTTTTTTGAAGTCCCACATTATTTGTAAGAGAAAAGTTCAGTCACTCAGTTGTGTCCCCATGAACTGCAGCACACCAGGCCTCCCTGTCCATCACCATCTCCCAGAGTTTACTCAAACCCATGTCCATTGAATCAGTAATGCCATCCAACCATCTCATCGTCTGTCGTCCCCTTCTCCTCCTGCCCCCAATCCCTCCCAGCATCAGGGTCTTTTCCAATGAGTCAACTCTTCGCATGAGGTGGCCAAAGTACTGGAGTTTCAGCTTCAGCATCATTCCCTCCAAAGAAATCCCAGGGTTGCTCTCCTTTAGAATGGACTGGATGGATCTCCTTGCAGTCCAAGGGACTCTCAAGAGTCTTCTCCAACACCACAGTTCAAAAGCATCAAGCTCAGCTTTCTTTATAGACCAACTCTAACATCCCTACGTGACTACTGAGAAAACCATAGCCTTGACAAGACGGACCTTTGTCAGCAAAGTAATGTCTCTGCTTTTTAATACACTGTCTAGGTTGGTCCTAGTTTTTCGAGTTGGGAAGATCTAAAAGGTCCAGATAGACTTTGCACTGACTCGGGTATACCCTTACACTGGAGATCATAAGAAAGATGACCCAGAAATAGAATTATTGTTGTGAAGATAGATATATGTTACATAAGAAAATCAAGTTTCAAAGTAATATATATGGAAATATCCCTTCAGGATAAATATGTTTGCCTTGCCTGTTGAAATGCAAAACTGCAAATTGTTGGCAGCAGTTATTTGCTGTAATGGGATAATGGGTGTAGTTAATACTTTTATTCTTTGCTTATGTAAATTTTCTCTCATAAATGAAGCAAGCACGGAGTACTGCCTAAGTATAAGGGAAATATTGCAATCTAGGTAGTTTCCCAGTTCCTCCACTAGACGGCGCTATGAAGCTTGCGCCGTCCTGAGCTGTATTAGAAACTGCAGCGGTAACCAGAGGTTACCAGAGAAGGAAACGGCAACGCACTCCAGTGTTCTTGCCTGGAGAATCCCAGGGACAGAGGAGCCTGGTGGGCTTCTGTCTATGGGGTCGCACAGAGTCGGACACGACTGACGCGACTTAGCAGCAGCCAGAGGTTTAACAGGGGTTATTTTCTCTTAGAGACTTCTGGAACTGTGCAATCCAGAGGTGGCGTGGCAATTTCTTGTTCAGAAATAACACTGGCTTTTAAAGCGCACAGCCAATGTGTGTTTTGGAAAGAGAAAACACTGCGGATGGGCAGTTTTCCAAGTCCTTTCATAACTATTTTACGGTTGTGCTATTTAAGTTCTTTCCTTATTCTTGCCAGGAGCTTAAAAGATGTGAATGCATTTCTATCCGTTGATGTGAATTGGGCAAGAATAATGGGAAAGGGCTTCCCTGGTAGTCCAGTGGTTGAGAATCCAGAATACAGGGGACACAGGTTCAATCCCTGGTCTGGGAAGATCGCACATGCCTCAGAGCAACGAAGCCTGGGGGCCACAGCTACTGAGGCCCAGCTAAACTAGAGCCTTCTCTGCAACAGGAGAAGCCCGTGCACAGCTAGAGAGCAGCCCTGCTCCACGAAACTGGAGAAGCTTGCACAGAGAGAGACGACCCGGAGCAGCCAAAAAATACGTATATAAATCTCGAAAAAGAATAGAGGGAAAAAGTAAAAATAAAAAATAAACTCCCGGATAGAGCCTCCTTCGGTGGTTTTGAGCTTTAACGAGGTGTTAAAGAAAAAATCCCAAATTACTTCAGAAATGTTAAATTTCCACTGAATGTTTTTAGTAGACTTTGGTCTTGGAATCCCTTCCTGCTTATTTGATTAGTTTCTTTCCCTTCTAAGAAAACTAAAGAATGAATGTTTAGCTTTGAACGTGAACGGAATCCCATTTTTCACCCTCGGTGTGACAGTGGGTGTGTGCAGGTGGCGTGCTCTTGGAGGGAGAAGAGCGAAGCCTGGGTGTTGTCTGGAGCCCATTGTTGCTGAGCCGGAGATGGCCTTTGTGCGTCTGGGGCAACCGCGTGGGAGAGGAAGCGGAGCTCTCCCTTTTATCCCAGACAGCATGTGGCTCGAATTTCTAACAGATGGAAGAGAGTGGGGTACTGGGTTTCTGTACCAGTCGACTTTGCTTAGACAAATCTTCCCGTGTGAAGCTGTGTGTTGGACTGTGATTCTCGCACAGAAACTCAGAGTGAACCCAGTGCTGCCTGACTGGTGGGGGCCTCTGGGTGAGGTAGACGCGCATTACAAGCAGTTCCAGGCGAGGCCTTTTTTAGCCTTAATCATCCTGCCTTCACTTACGTTCTCACTTGGACAATGCCGACCTTGCTTTGAGGGAGAAGGAAGCCAGCGGACAATTTCCAGTGGGAGGAAGGCGCCAGAAGCCCCATGTGGGTTTAATCACAGACAATCAAGTTAGGATAAGACAGCAGCTTCCCCACAGGACAAACTGTGGTCCGTTAGCTAGTGTTTCAATCTGTTTGCCCTTTGAAGCCAAGTGAAAGGGAAAAAAATATAGGTGGGTCTCTTCTGCACAGATGAAACACAAGCTGACCCCATGGACACCTGTTTGCTTGAAAAGAAGTTTCCAGATATTTCCTGGAGAGTGCCTGTGTTTCTGTCTAAAATTTCTGTTTGCTCAGAATGATCTGGAGGCCTGATGAAAATAGCGAAGATATATTGTAGTTAAGGACAAAGATCCTACAAATAACCCAGTAGTTCAGGCATCGGCCACAAACGTGGCCGGGGCTGGATCGCCCTCCCCATGGTGCTGTTTGCCTCTCTGGATGTCTTCTGTAAATCTGGAATCAGCCGTCCCCATTTTGTTGTATTTATTTCGCTTTGTTCGTGCTGGGTCCTCATTGCTGTGCAGGCCCTTCTGTGGTGGCGGTGTCTTCCCTTGCCGTGGAGCGGGGCTCCAGGATGTGCGGGCTCAGTCCTCGAGGCTTCCCGGCTCAAGGGCGCCGGCTCGGTAGTTGGGGCCCACGGCCTTTGCTGCTTCTCGGGTGTGTGATCTTCCCAGACGGGGGTTGAAACTGCGTCCCCTGCAGGCGGACTCTTCACCACTGAGTCACCAGGGAAGCCATACATTTTGTTTTAATTTTAATTTTTAATACATAACGCGTTCACATGGCTCAAAATAAGAAATTAAATGGCATACTTGGCTAGCAGTGCCACTCCTGACAGATAATCACTGTTTGTATTTTTAAATGAATCTTTCCTAAGCATATGCAAGTGAAAGACAAGCATAAATTCACGCTCCTCCTTGCTTAAGCGAACGGCAGCATACTACGCACCGTGTTCTAGCCCGTGCTTTCTTTCCCCAGCTAACACCACTGTCTATGTCTGCACAGCTTCCAAATCTGGGACACATAGTTTTCCAATGAATGGATGTACCATGAGTTATTTACCCAGGACTTTATTAACGACATTTGGCAGGTTTCCAAGCATTTGCTACGACCTCATTGTAGTAAATAAGCTTGTGTACTGGTTCTCTCATACTTAGTGAATTGAGTTTTAAACTCAACTCTTAGGAGCGGAATCGCTGGGTAAAGGAACATGTGCTTTTCACGGTACCCTCCATCCGTCGTCCATCTGGCTGCAGCACGCAGGGCCTGCTTCACGGGGCACGGCCTCGCTGGTTTCTGCTCAGGGACTGTAGTTGCCCCACAGTGTTTGGATTCTCAAGTTCCCCGATCAGGATCGACCACATCCCCTGCATTGCGAGACAGACTCTTAGCCACTGGACCACCAGGGGACCCCTTAAAAGAATATACATGTTTTAGTTTTAGGTGACAGTGCCAAAATTCCAACCCTCCCTCCATCGGGACTGAAGTTACTTGCACTTCACTCAGTAAAACATGAGGGCGCCTGCTTCTCACCCCAGCCTCCTCAGAGAACGTCTTCAAACATTCGGACTTTTTGACTTTCGACCATTCCTTTCACGACTTTCGGAGTTTCAGTCAAAGTTACAAAAGCTCTCTCGATCCAAAATTATGGACATTTTTCCCAACTGCTCTTCTAGTGTGTTTATCCATTTAGATTTTCCCTGGAGTAGGATTATGGCATAGATTTGGATAATTGTGATACTGAATGGTTTGCCTTGGAGACAAATAGAGATCATTTTGTCGTTTTTGAGACTGCATCCAAGTACTGCATTTCAGACTCTTTTGTTGACCATGATGGCTACTCCATTTCTTCTGAGGGATTCCTGCACGCAATAGTAGATATAATAGTCATCTGAGTTAAATTCACCCATTCCAGTCCATTTTAGTTCGCTGATTCCTAGAATGTCGACGTTCACCCTTGCCATCTCTTGTTTGACCACTTCCAATTTGCCTTGATTTATGGACCTGACATTCCATGTTCCTATGCAATACTGCTCTTTACAGCATCAGATCTTGCTTCTATCACCAGTCACATCCATAACTGGGGATTGTTTTTGCTTTGGCTCTATCCCTTCATTCTGTCTGGAGTTATTTCTCCACTGATCTCCAGTAGCATATTGGGCACCTAATGACCTGGGGAGTTTCTCTTTTGGTATCCTATCATTTTGCCTTTTCATACTGTTCATGGGGTTCTCAAGGCAAGAATACTGAAGTGGCTTGCCATTCCCTTCTTCAGTGGACCACATTCTGTCAGACCTCTCCACCATGACCCTCCCATCTTGGGTTGCCCCGCAGGCATGGCTTGGTTTCATTGAGTTAGACA
>SJXQ01011950.1:157660-206269 GCA_006408695.1 Aepyceros melampus | reverse complement strand
CCACCGGCCCCCCAGCCCCCACCACATCTGCATGTCTCATGACATTCATTTAATGCTAAATTCCGGAGTCTCTTCCCCTCCCACAAGGGGACCACCCAAGTTCAGTGTTCCCAGGGCTTCCCCAAACCCTTGGTCTCGCTTCCTGCCCCTCAGGTGCCTGTGGGGAAAGGAGAGGACTCTGGGACTCCTGGGTGATGTGGAAGGGACCTTTGCTGGGGTTCTGACAGCAGGCCGAAGGTTTTGCCTTGAGTCACATTCAGGCTGTTGTTTTACGTCATTTAGGGGTCGAGTCCCAGACATCCTTCACTCTCATTTACACGGCAGTCTGGTGGGCCTCGCTGGCTTTTACCTTCCTGCCTCAGAGAGTGTTCGTCTTTTCCTCAGTGGATTGTTCAGTCATCCAAAAAGATAGGGAAAAAGGGCCATTAAAACAGACCAGCCAGAGTCTATCAGTGAACCTCGGTGCCTGATTCTGAGAGGTGTGATACTCCTCCCCCGTGAGTTCATTGTGACCCAGGACCAAAAAGGAGACCTCAGCCAAGCAAGTTCAAGGGTAAGACATTGTCTTCTAGTTTTGTGCTAAAAGAATATAAGGGCTACCAATCCTGGTCAACTCCGAGGTTCGTTTCTTTATGGATCAATTTTCCTTCTTATAAAAAGAATTTTTCTTAGTTTAAAAGAATGGAGGAGCCTGGAGTTAATCAATGGAATACGTTTGTTGTTATAAATAATAAGGAGGTCAGCATTTCTTTGCTGAATCTGAATCTTTTTCTCTTGGCTTAATCACACATGATGCTTCAGCATAAAACTTTGTCACACGTCCTGCAGACATTGAACAGGGCCGTGCACACAAAGGACGTGGATTTAGAGTGTCTTTGGTATGCCCAGAAATGCTCCCTTCCCTACTCTGGTTTGCTCAGTGCCTCCTCTGTCGGTTAGACAGTAAAATATCAGCAGCTACCTCATGGGATTCATAAGCTTCTGCCACACATTCATTGTTTTTTGGTTCTTGGTACAGTGTTTATATCTTACTAACACTTCCCCTCTTCCACACCCAAATGTGAAAAGAAGATGAAAACTTACTGCAGAGGAAGGTAAGGTCCTCTGATGCTCAACCTCCTATTCTAATACATTAGAATTTCACGGGTAGGTTTGTCAGATAAATAACAGGTACCCAGTTCAACTCAGTTTCATATAAATGCAGCTAATTTTTTATATAAAAATAAGTATGTCCTAGGCAATATTTGGGACATCCTTAGGCAAAAAAATTGTCCTTTGTTGATCTTAAATTCAGATTTAACAGGACATCCTGTGGTCTCACTGTTATTTGCTAAATCTGGCAACCCTACTCAGGAGATTTTCTCCAAAAAACATGGATAGAACTTGCATAGTCTCCACCGTAATGCAAACAAAGAACATGAATTCAGTTGATGCTGGCAGAACACCATTTGGAACACTTCTCTGGGAAGCAAGGAGGTGTGTGGGCAGGGAGAGGACGACTCATGGCAATCTGTGACTCCACAGCCCTGTACAAGAGGTGGATGGGCAGAAACATGACATGGCAGGATCCTGCGTGGGTGTCTCCCTGTGGTCCCCATCATCAGTTAATTTATTTAATACGCATTTTGAGCCACATACAGGATCGAATGGGGTGTAGGGATGTAACGGTGACAAAGACATGGCAGCTCGTACCTTCAAGAGCTGTCTGGCCAGAGAGACATTGGTTACATCGCTCTGCACCTACCATGAGCTTCCCTGGCGGCTCAGTGGTAAAGAATCTGCCCGCAATGCGGAGACACGGGACTGAATGTCCAGGTTTGAGTATCACCCACCCTGGATTCAGAGATCAACTCTGTCCCCTTATCAGTGCAATCACCAGCAACTTGTTTAACCAGCCGGGACCAAAACTTCCCTAACTATAGTGCATGCGCGCATGCTCAGCTGCTTAGTCACGTCCAGCTGTTGCAACCCTACGGACTGTAGCCCACCAGCCTCCTCTGTCCCTGGAATTTCCCAGGCAAAAATATTGGAGTGGGTTGCCATTTCTTTCTCCAGGGGGTCTTCCTGACTCAGGGATCGAACCTGCGTCTCCTGTGTCTCCCACATCAGCACGTGGGCTCTTCCCCACTAGTATGGACACAGTCACCCATTCCTTCCTCCTCAGACTGTCGTCACAACATTCAGTGGCTTAGAATGGGGCTGGGCGGCAGTGCCTCCATCACTGTTACATCAGAGTTCAGAGTTGGGCATCTCTTTGCCCAGTTCCCTGGGACCACAGTTCCCTCTTCAAGGGGCTGAGGGAGACAGGAGGCTGAGGGCAGGAGGCAAAACCGGCCAAACCAGAGGTGTCTCGTGGGCTTAGCAACTGGATCTGCCCTGGTAGAAGGCTAGAGCTCCAGAGCCAAGCTTTTTCTTGTAACTCCCATGCACCTTTGACTGAGCAGGCTGAGCACCTGTGAAGGGACAGCCCTGAGCTGGTAACACGGCGTCTCAGTAGAGGAAGCAAAGCGACAGAGTTTAAGTGAAACCAGTGTGGGACCCAGTGAGAAATGGAGCATTTCCTGTATGATGTGAGCAGGGCCAATGACTTACTCAAGCCAACAGCAGTGATTGCTAAGCGATGGGAGTGAGGTCAGCCCCGCCCCCAGCCCAGATTCTTGGTCTAAAACGGACCCCTCGAGCCAGTGGGGATTTTCCCGGGAGAGCAGGAGTGAGGCTGATGCTGGGGACCGTGCCTGGCCGCTCCTGCTGCTCCTGCTTCTGTCCTGGCCTCTGGCGCTTGCCGAGGGCTCTGGGCATGCACCGTTCCCTGCCCGGGGCGTCCTCCCTCTGCCGCAGTCAGCTTCTAGCTGCCCTTCAGGTCCAGCGCAGCCTCCCTTCCTCTGTCAAGCCTCCCTGACTGTGACGGGAGATCTAGTCTAGCGCCGCTCCTTCTTTTAGCACCGAATCCTTCCCTCTGCCCTGTAGCACTCATCATAGCTGGCGTTTTACACTCACCTGCGGGACTATTTGTTCGGTGTCCCTGTCTCTCCATGAGAACACGCCACCCCAGCATTCAGTACCCATCACAGGTCATAGAAGGCAGTTGATTGCATTTTTCACAAGTAAGTGCATACATCATCATACCTCCTTCCTATTTTCTGAAAAAGACAGCAAGCTAGTTGGTGGAGGGCACTTCCCCTTCAACCAGTCCTCCTTTATTTAATTACCATTTAAAGCTAAAACAGCACCAGGTGTCCCAGAGCGTTTGGAACATGCATAAATGCAGAACCGTCTGAGCCTAACCAGTTTGATCGCACTGTTGATACAAGGCAGAGGTTATTTTAAAGCCCAGCATTATGTGGCTTTATACATTTTTAAATGGAACTGGGTTTATTCCAGGATCACCTGTCACAAAAGTCATTTCTATACATTGGCCCTTTAGCTCCTGATTCAAATGTAGAATCTGCTCCATAAATGACTCCCTTTTAGTATCAAAAAAGTCAGCGCAGAAGATATTGTGTTTTGCATCAGACAGTGAAGTTCAGTGATCTGTGAGCTTCCTTCGGAGAGGTAAAGTGCAGTGAGGGGAGAGCGCCAGGTCGGAGAGGAAAGTCCGGGTCTGAGGCCAGACTGTGCCCCTGTGCCGGGCAGGTCACAGACCTTAGTTTCCCCTTTCATGAAAATTCGGGCATGGGGTTAGATGGCCTCTAAGACTCTTTCCAATACCAGAAATACTCTGAAAGGTTTGAGTGTTTCCACACTGTTTTTACTCTCAGACTTTTTTTTCCCTTTTAATCAGAAAATGTAGTCAAAGATCTGACATCCCTGGGGATTTAAAATGTTGTGTCACGAGCCCTGGACCAAGGATCGTTAAAATGGAAATGTGTAAGGTGACGAGGTTAGGCCAGACGAGCCCAGCATTAGAATTTTTCACACGGTGCTCACTTGTGTAGAGACACAGAGAGACTGTAAGTCTCCCAGCTCTTCCCCTGCATGGGAGTAACAGCGCAGTCGCTGAGGAGGGCAGGTGGCCCCACGCTGCTCGGAGGTCTGGCTGCTCAGAGTGCGGGGAGGAGGAGGGCTGGGGAGCCGGTGGGGAGGCAGGAAGCCCAGGGCCTGAGCGAGCGGCGTGTGCGGCTCCGTGCCAGTGCCGTCCACTCACTCGCAAAGTGGAGACATGGGGCTTGTGGATGGCTCGTCAGACCCAAACCTCTGTCCCGAGTGCCTCACACAAAGTCTATAGATGTTAGATCTTCAGATCTCTGTAGACTGCAGATCACTGTAGCCAGGGGTCCCTAGCCGCCAGGCCGAGGCCCGGGACCCGTCCGTGGCCTGTTAAGGACACAGCAGGAGGTGGGTGGCGGCGGGCGAGTGAAACTTCACCTGTACCTACAGCGGCTCCCGTCGCCTGCACGGCTGCCTGAGCTCTGCCTCTTCTCAGCTCAGCAGCGGCATGAGGCTCTCGTGGAAGCTAGAGCCCTGCTGTGAACCACGCCCGCGAGGGTCTAGGTGGGGTGCTCCTTGTGAGAGAGAGCCTAATGCCCGATGGCCTGAGGAGGGGCTGAGCCAGGGAGCTGAGCAGGGAGCACTGTAGATATCCATGGTCCTTAGCAGAGAGGTCTGGCTGCACAGCGACCGCGACAGATCAGTTGCTCACAGACACATATCAAGACCCTATGAGTGAGTAACAAGCGAGTTGTGTAATTATTTCATCATACATCACAATATAATAACAATAGAAATGAAGCGCAGAGTAAACGTGACGCACCGGAACCATCCCGAAACCCTTCCCTCAGCCCCGGTCTGCGGGAAGGTTGCCTTCTACGAACCAGTGCTTGGGGCCAACGAGGTTGGGAACCACTGACTGCAGTGACCCTCAGGCAGTGAGAGCAGATCGTCAGCACTTCTCTTCTAAAGCAGGTGTATTAGACCCCATCCTTCACTGCAGATTTTGGATCAGTAAGACAATACACCTTTATCATGTAAACAAACCCGAGTGTGCTGGAGATGTGCGTTTAGAACACTTTTCTGTGGAGACCGCAGTCTAAAGAAGACCCATGGCCTCAGCACTAACTAACGTTCTAACAGCCAAGTGCCCCTTTCTGTCACCTTGAGCCCTAATGTGTTACATAAATATGATACATAATGGCTCTATATATTTTTGCAGAAGTATCTGGACTTTTCCCAAGATTTTAACACAAATCCACAACCACATGGAATATTTGGAAAATACAAAAAGTTGTAAAAGGAAAACTTAACATGCATAACCTCAGCCCACATTTGTAAAGAAGAGCCCTTTTGCTTTTGAAATCCTGTGATGATTATTTTTTGTAACTTTTATAGGGAGAGGAAAAGTCAGCCGCCCCATCAGCCAACCTCAAGTCAGACAAAGCCAACGTTACGCTCCAGGAGCCCCAGGGGGCCGCCAAGAATTCTCCACCCACTGAAACAGCAAAGGATGGTGCCAAGGAAAAAGGGGGCCCCAGCTCTCTGCCTCTGGGCAAACTGTTCTGGAAAAAGGTAAGTCCTAGTCTCCAGATTTGGAGAGTCTCTGGGGCCAGGATGACTTGAGAAATGGTTTCTGGTGGGCCAGCCACGGTATTCAATGATGCATGGAGTTTCTTCTTCAAGCTGACTCAACTCACCACTGAGCTGAAGACTTGTACTCACCCCGTGGGAAAAATCCAATGTCGTGTTACAAGCATGTGTTTTGTGGGAAAGAAAAGGAAATGAACACGTAGAATTTTCCTTCTTGGAATTACTCCAGTTTGGGACAGAGGGCGGTGGTGTTCGTGAGTTGTCTTCTTTCTAGTGCAGGGACGGGGGTGGGGGTGGTCCTCGAGTTCCTCCCGCCCTGGCGCCGTGGACCACCTCGGGCTGCTCCGTCCTTCCTCCCCAGCCGCAGAGCCTCGGTGGCAGCAGCCCTGAGACCTCGCTCTCCTGTTGGAGAACCACAGCCATCAACCAGTTCACCACCAGGGCAGGCACACAGCGTGCCCTGCAAGGGGAACACGCAAACCACTGAGTTTTCCCTGTAGAATGAAGGTGCCAAGCGAGGGAGTGAGGGGGCACGCTGACTGATGCTGAGAGCTGTTCTGTGATCCTCCTGCCGAGCAAACCTCAGCTGCCACACGTGTTCAGAGCTCTTGCATGCTTTAAATGTGGCCAAAGATGAACAAGAAGTCAGAGGAGGGGGAGTGTAAAATAGAGCTGGAAACGCCAATTGAGCAATTCCAACAGCACATCCGTGCGTCTTGGTGCAGGGTGCCAGGAAGGCGGTGAACACAGATGCCGCTGGGTGTTTGGTTTCTTCTCTTGTCCAGAATCCATCAGGATTTCAGAAACCTTTTCCCGTTTATTTTCCATTGTGCAGAAATCTCCCCTCTGGGCTCTTCCCGGAACACAAGCACTAATACTTAATGAAAACCTTGGGCGATGTCACTTGGCAGATCAATCCTAATTCTCCTTCCTCATCAATTTCTCTCTCTTTTTTTTCTTTAACAAAATATTTTATCAGCACTATAATGAAGGGAACAGTTTCCAAGTAAGTTACATCCATATAGTGGTGGCAAGGGATAGATTTAAGTGGCTCATATTCAAACATTTTTACTTCAATAATCATATGTTATTCAAAATGTATTAGGAAAAATAAAACTAGCACATTAAATAAGCTCAAGATTTAACATATATTTTGCTCAAGGTGAGGTTGCGTGTATTTAGTTTAAAAGAGTAATGCAAGGAGGAGGCCCTCCCTGGCACCCAGTGGTTAAGACTCTGCGCTTGCAGCTGCAGGGCTGAGGGCTCAGTCCCTGGTCAGGGAACAAGGCTCCCATGTGCCATGGGCTGCAGCTGGGGAAAAAAAAAAAAAAAAAGTTATCCAAAGAAAGAGTTATGTAGTTAATGGTTGCTGCTGCTGCTAGTCACTTCAGTCGTGTCCGACTCTGTGCGACCCCATAGGTGGCAGCCCACCAGGCTCCCCCGTCCCTGGGATTCTCCAGGAAAGAACACTGGAGTGGGTTGCCATTTCCTTCTCCAATGCATGAAAGTGAAAAGTGAAAGTGAAGTCGCTCAGTCATGTCCGACCCTCAGCAACCCCATGGACTGCAGCCTATCAGGCTCCTCCGTCCATGAGATTTTCCAGGCAAGAGTGCTGGAGTGGGGTGCCATTGCCTTCTCCGGTAGTTAATGGTACTAGTGCTAATAAGGAAATCAACCCTGAATATTCATTGGAAGGACTGATGCTGAAGCTCCAATACTTTGGCCCCCTGATGGGAAGAGCCAACTCTTTGGAAAGAAAAACCCTGATGCTGGGAAAGGTTGAAGGCAGGAGGAGAAGGGGAGGGCAGAGGATGAGATGGTTGGATGGCATCAGCGACTCGATGGACATGAGTTTGAGCAAGCTCCAGGAGATGGTGATGGACAGGGAGGCCTGGCGTGCTACAGTCCGTGGGGGTCACAGAGATGGACATGACTTAGCGACTGAACAGTTAACAGTGCTGAGTAGATAGTAGTAAATTGGGGTCCCCCCAGGACGCTGACATGAAGGCAGAGCTGAAGTGTAGAATATCTCTTGGAGGAAAACCACTGTGGAGGATAAAGGGTGTGGGGAGGTGTGGGAGGGGAGAGGCTGCGGGGCCCAGGAGGAGACGGCCAGAGGGCCTCTGGCTGGGGGCGCTGCTGAGCGGGGCCCCAGCAGAGCTCACGCGAGGGGTCCTGTGTCGGGCTTCCAGCACTCTCTGCGCTCGGTCACTGCCAAGGAGCAGCGGGGGGAGCGCTGAAGTTGTGACCCGCAGAGGCTGCCCTGCTCACAGGGCGATGGGGGCCGCTCTCGGCCACAGCGGCCGCAGGTGGGGCGTCGTTGTTCAGTCTCTCAGTCGTGTCCGACTCTTGTGACCCCAGGAACTGTGGCCCGCCAGGCTCCTCTGTCCATGAGATTTCCCAGGAAGAATACAGGAGTGGGATGCCAGGGGGTGTTCCCGACCCAGGGATCGAACCTGCGTCTCCTGCACTGGGAGACAGCTTCTTTACCGCTGAGCCACCAGGGAAGCCCCACAGAGTATGTGCAGTGTGGCCAAAGCTACCCAGGAGGTTGGCAAACAATGGAAGTTTGAGGAGCACTGACGTCCAGATCAGACTCTGAGTCCCAGTCCACCTCCATGAGCCTCGGCTTCCCCATCTGAGAAATGCAGACAGTAATAGTCCCGTGTCATGGAAATGAGTGAGGACTAAGGAACGTGGGTAAAACCCCTGCCCTGTGGGTCATGGCAGCGGCCGAGGAGCCTGCGTCTCACCCACGTGCTCGGAGGGTTGTGGCATGAGTGAGGCCCACCGTGACATCTCTCTGCCGGCCAGTCTGGGGAAGCTTCTAAACGTAAAAACCTCCCGTGCTTTATCTTTCCTGATCTGTGGCATCTATGAGATATGTGTCGGTTCCTCTTTGAAATTCGGCTCTTCCCGTTGAAAATAAAAGTCAGGACCACGTGGCCCTCAGGTACTCATTTATTCAGCCTCGCTGGCTCTTGCACTGGCATCTGCTTTACTTCTTTAATAGGTCATACAAACAATGAAGTTAAGAGAAACTGAAAACCGAATCACCTCTCATCTCGTCTTGTCTTCTCGCATGCAGAGAAGACAGATCTGTATGGAAGTGAGGGGGAGGTTCACTCTCCCACAGCAGTTTTAATCACCCTCTTTGTGCTAAGTATTGTGTGTGTGTGTGTGTGTGTGTGCAGGTCCTAGGCATTGAAAAAAATCAGTGAACAGATTGCTGCCCCCTAGTAGCTTCCATTCTCTTAGAGGAGCCTATTTCTTGTAGAAATAAGCTTTGGTTATAAAACCATTCTTATAAAATTTTTGAGAGCAAAGAGAAACACTAGAAAATTCTGATATTTTCACTAACTCTCAGCTCGCTTCCTTTTAATTGAGAAGCTTTTAAATAAACAAATTTCGAAGTCTCTAAGTCTCAATTAGGAACATCAGAAATGAAATTTTCCCCTAAAGGCTGTCAATATGAAATTATACATTATTTTGATTTATAGTCTTGATTGCTAAAGTAGTACTTATTATAAACAAAAATAACCTTTGAGAAAGTAAATTTCACATTTTGTTATGCTTGCCGAAAAGATGCTTAAGACCAGTGGACTGACTGCACCCTTTCAGGGTAACTGGGATACCATTTGCCCTGTGACCTCGCAAAAGCTACTTACTCCATTTGGGTTTCTTTTTCCTCATTTGTTGAGTGAAAAGATCAGAATAGCTGATCTTAAAAAACCTTGGGGATGGCAAGTTGGCATAACAGCCAGAAACAGAAAGATGGGGTTCTGTAACTTTAGGCAAATTATTTAACCTTTCCAAGTGTTTACTTTCTTACCTGTAATATAGGACCATGTCTGTCTCATGGTGTTGTTATGAGAGATTACATGGAGAGCATCTGAGGCATAATAAGTGCTCAGTGAACAGTGCTCCTCTCATTTTTTCAAGTACGACATCGCTGGTTACAAACTAAATATCCACGTGCAGCTTCTGGAGCCCACAGCGCGTGAGGTGCAAAGGGAATGTCAGACTCACCTGCTGCCGTCGAAAGGCTTGAAATGCACTTGGAGGGACAGCATATGTATGAATGCATGCCTGTGTGTGTGCCTGTACGCCGTTGGTAAATGATGCATTTATTTGGAGTATCTTCAAAATGGCTCTCTTCCTACTTTCCTTTGGGGGAGACAAGTGATGAAGTAGAAAAACAATGTGAGCTCTGAAGCCAAAGAGACACATAATCAAATCTCAGCTCTGACAGTGACTGTCCATTTGAACGTGAACAAAGAATTTAAGCCCTCTAAGCCTCACTTTCCTCAACTCTGAAAATAGGAAGTGATACCTACCTTTCATGATCTGGGAGAGGAGTTGGACAATGGATACAAAGTGACTGGCATTTGAGGAGTGACAGCTTCGTTCCCACACAGTCAAGTGTGGAGTCTAATATTAATCCGTGGGTGCAGGTTACCAGTGCCGCGGGCGTTTAGACGAGGGAGCAGCCAGGGTGGGTCAAAGCAGACTAAGAGAACTTAAACATCCCTCTGGCTCGTGTGGCTTATTTGCTCAAAAAGCAAATCCCAGAGTCCACGGGGATCCGGTCAGACAGCCCAGCAGAGGGACTTCCTGGTGGTCCAGTGGTTAGACTCCACACTCTCAGTGCCGGGGCAGGGGTTTGATGCCTGCTCCGGGAACTAAGATCCCGCCTGCTTGCATGGTGCAGCCAAAAAATTACATGAGTAAACCAAGAAAAGGCTGGCCTAGGTCTGGATAACTATGGAAGCACTTGAAAGACGGCCTTAAGCATTCAGACCTGATAGAAAAGGTCTTCCTTCAGATCCACGGGCTGCCGCATGATCAGATGGTGCTCCTGGAAGACCCGGCAGCACCAGGGTGTCTGCTGGCTGAAGTGCTGCCATCTGACAGCATTTTAAAGAAACAGTCCTTTAAGAACTGCAGTGCTCTTTAAAGGAGAGGCGCTCTTGTAAATCAAGTTTACATGATAAGTACATGTGCCTTTTAGATCCTTATTCTCAGCAATATAAATGTTCAAACCAGACCCTTTAGATTTCAAAATGAGTTTCTGTCGTTGTTAACAAAGCTGGACAACTTTAAACTCACTAGATAACAGCCAGGTGTCCAGTCTGTTGAAAAGGATTGAAGCGTTTCTGGTTTTGAGGTTTGAATGAGAAGCCCACCCTCGGTGTGTTTGCTTATCACACCTTATGGAGTTCCTCTGACTGAGGGACTTGATGACGCTGGTGTGCCGAGATCGACCTTGCATTCTAGAATCATTCTGTCTTCATTCATTTTGAAGTGAGTTGTGGTGCCCTCCAACTCTCCTTCCTGTCTGAATTCCCTTCCTGCACATATTCCCAACATGGAAGAGTTAGTCGTCTCTCCTCTTCCTCAAAGATTAGCCACCAGAGCGTACTCCCTGGCAATGGAAATGATGAATTGGAATCTGGTCCTGCTGGGTCCCAGCTCATAGGCTTTTGCCATGTGGGAAAGAGGAGGAGAAAAAGCAGAAGCTGTTGGATGACTTTGTCATTGTGTCCTGAGCACGGAAATCATGCTGGTTACAGAGATACATTAAATGTGAGCTCCAGGATGTCCGCTTTGAAGGAAAATTAGAGACACACCTCAAACTTCAAAGGGAGGCATAGTTTTAGAATAGAAGCTACAGTTTAATAGGTGTTGGAACAGAGACCTAGAAATTACAGGCGGTCTGCTTCCGTTTTGCAAACTGACATAGAATACTAGTGTAAAAAGAAATATATTAGCCTGCTGCCCAACACATAGCCCAATAATGTGGGGCTTTATTATTATCTTTGTTAGTATTACTATTTTTCTTCAGTTCTGTAGAGTTGCATCTGAGGCGTGTTGGCAAGACAGGGAGAAGCAGGCCCACAAAGAACGTTTATTAGAGGATCAGAGCCACACGCAAGAAGCTGTCTTCGGGCGGCATCTGGAATCTGGCCTCAGGCCTGTTTATTCAGAGTTTTTATTTGTAACTTGGTCAATAAACTGTGAAGCACATTTATCAAGTTTATGAGCTGGGTGGGCTCATTAATGCAATGCAAAATATAAGCAATAAGGATCTCACAGTATTGGCACAGCGGGCTGAGGTTAGGCTGTCCTGGGCTTTTGTTTCATGAAGTTCACTGTGCCACTGGCCTGATGGGAGCAGCTCACCACGTGCTTTCACAGAGCCACGCCATCCGGTTACCCGCTCCAATGCTAGAGCTTAATACAACCCAAGAGCAGCGTTAGAACTGTCTCTTCCAAAGGGATTCAGGAACAGCCATGTGTCTGGGCCAGATACAGGGGAATTTTAAAAGCAACATGATATGAATCAAGAAAAGTTATTTAAAATGTATTTTATTAAAGCTGATTTCTGCTGAACGGCAAAGTAGCTCAGTTAGACATGTGTCCCTGGTGTCTCAGATGGTAAAGAATCTGCCTACAGTGTAGAAGACCCAGATTCAATCCCTGGCTCAGGAGATCCCCTGGGGAAAGGAATGGCTACTCACTCCAGTATTCTTGCCTGGAGAATCCCATGGACCGAGGAGCCTGGTGGGCTCCCATGGAGTTGCAAGGAGTTGCACGCAGCTGAGCGACTAACATTTTTGTTTTCACGTTATACGTTCTTTATCATATTCCTTTCCGATACAGTTCATCACAGGATGTAGAATATAGTCCCTTGTGCTATACAGTAGGACTTCATTGTTTAGCTGTTCTCTGTGTAATAGTCTCCATCCGCTAATCCCAAAGTTCTCGTCCGTCCCTCTGCACCCCTTCTCCCTCTTGGGAAGCACAGATTTTTCTCTGTGTCTATCAGTCTGTTTCTGTTTCATTGATAAATTCATTTGTGTCTTATTTTAGATTCCACATATAAGTGACGTCATATGACATTTACCTTTTTCCGACTCACTTCACTTAGTGTGATAATCTCTAGGTCCATCTCTCTGGTTGCAAATGGCAATGTTTCATTCTTTTTATGACTGAGTGGCATTTCAGCGTGTGTGAGTGTGTGTGTGTGTGAGTGTGTATGTGACTGTGAGTGTGGGTGTGAGTGTGAGTGTGTGTGGGGGGGGTGGGTGTGTGTGCGGTGTGTGAGTGTGCGAGTGTGTGTATGTGTGTGAGTGTGTGTTTGAGTGTGTGTGAGTGCGTGTATGTGTGCATGTGTGTGTGCGCATGAGTGTGTGTGTGTCAGTGTGTGTGTTAGAGAGTGTGTGTGAGCCTGTGGGGGGTGTCTGTGTGTGTGTGTGTGCATGTGTGTGTGTATGAGTGTGTGTAAGTGTGTGTGTGGGTGTGGGTGGGTGAGTGTGGGTGTGAGTGTGTGTGTGTGTGTGAGTGGGTGTGAGTGGGTGTGAGTGTGTGTGAGTGTGTGTGAGTGTGTGGCTGTGTGTGTACACTGTATCTTCTCTATCCATTCATCTGTTGATGGACATTTAGATTTCTCCCATGTTGTGACTGTTGTGAACAGTGCTTCTGTGAATTAGGGTGCACATATCTTTTTGAACTAGAATCTTGTCTGCATATGTGCCCAGGAGCGGGATTCCTGGATCATACGACAACCCTGTTTTTAGTGTCTGAGGAAGCGCCACACTGTTCTCCATAGTGGCTGCACCAGTATGCATTTAACATAGTCCGAGTTGTTCTTACCCTCCTGCATACACCTCGCAGTGTCTCTGACGCCCATGGAAAGGAAGGTCCTGACATCTGCCCTGGGAGGAGCTGCCCTGAGGCCGGACCCCGGCCCCCAGACACAGATGAGTCTCAGCTCTGCCTCAGGCATGACCCTCCCTTCACAGGCTTTATTGGGTGTATTCTTCAGAACAGCCATCTAATCGCCCACCTTTGGTGTGTGAACTGAGGTTCAGAGAGACGTGGGTGACTTGCCCGAGGTTGCACAGCTACAACGGTGAATTTGAACCTGACTCCACAGTCCCAGACGCTCAGGACCTGGGTTCTGAGACTCTATCCATTCATCTGTTGATGGACATTTAGATTTCTCCCATGTTGTGACTGTTGTGAACAGTGCTTCTGTGAATTAGGGTGCACATATCTTTTTGAACTAGAATCTTGTCTGCATATGTGCCCAGGAGCGGGATTCCTGGATCATACGACAACCCTGTTTTTAGTGTCTGAGGAAGCGCCACACTGTTCTCCATAGTGGCTGCACCAGTATGCATTTAACATAGTCCGAGTTGTTCTTACCCTCCTGCATACACCTCGCAGTGTCTCTGACGCCCATGGAAAGGAAGGTCCTGACATCTGCCCTGGGAGGAGCTGCCCTGAGGCCGGACCCCGGCCCCCAGACACAGATGAGTCTCAGCTCTGCCTCAGGATGACCCTCCCTTCACAGGCTTTATTGGGTGTATTCTTCAGAACAGCCATCTAATCGCCCACCTTTGGTGTGTGAACTGAGGTTCAGAGAGACGTGGGTGACTTGCCCGAGGTTGCACAGCTACAACGGTGAATTTGAACCTGACTCCACAGTCCCAGACGCTCAGGACCTGGGTTCTGAGCAGGCTGCCGTACGTGTGTCAGACTCTAAAGGGCAACAAGAACCTGGTGTCTCATTACCTGATCTGGGGTCCTTCTTCTAACCGGATATTCAACTTTCCCCAACTTGAAGATTATGCCCGTAAGCCCGTGTGCAAATGTACAGGAAAGTGCAAGATGGATTTGAATGGCTCCTGGAGACAACTCTAAACATTTAATCCATCATGTAATGCAAAGTTATCTTCTTTCCATTCTACTCCATTTCCTCTGGTGACATTAACTGTAAGATCTCTTCTTGGTATTAAGAAGGATTTTTTACTGTGTTTACACTTGATGATCTCTCTTTTTAACAAAGACTTAAAAATAATTAGAATTTGATGATGAGCACCATTACGCCTTGCAGTGGTTTTAATACGTTCTGGTTACAGGGAGGACATTGATATGACGTTCATGACGTTCATGTCAAGCTGTTTTCTTTTAAAATACATTCGTTTAAATGAAAAGATAGTCGACTTAAAGAGAAATATCAAGTAAACACAGATGGTACACGAACAGGCCAAGAATGGTGAACACATGCAGATTACTTTGAGAAACGGTCCACTGCCCTGGACTAATTCCCAATGTCAGGGGAGTTTTGCTGGTTAGTGTGGCTTTAAAAGTCGTGTCCAACTCTGTGCGACCCCAGAGACGGCAGCCCACCAGGCTCCCCCGTCCCTGGGATTCTCCAGGCAAGAACACTGGAGTGGGTTGCCATTTCCTCCTCCAATGCATGAAAGTGAAAAGTAAAAGTAAAGTCGCTCAGTCGTGTCCGACTCAGCGATCCCATGGACTGCAGCCTACCAGGCTCCTCTGTCCCTGGGAGTTCCAGGCAAGGACACTGGAGTGGGCTGCCATTGCCTTCTCCGTAAGAGACAGCCATATCTTTCAGAACAGACAATACTTACAACGCCAACTCCCGAAACATTAGCAGGATCGGGACGAGCGGAGCGGCGATGAAGATGACGGAAACCTCGCTGTCCGGAGGCGTCCCTTCCGCATCTCAGCCTCACCTGCACTCAGCTCTCGGCTTCCTCTGGAAAACAGTGAGCCATCAACGGCCAAGAGGTCTCCCAACACAGGAAACCGCACACAAACGAGTCTCCTTCCAACCCCCCAGGCAGCAGAGAGAGCCTGGCAAGCCAGCAGTGCTGTTCTCGCGTGGAGGGAGGGCTTTTTCAGCTCAGTGTACACAGTATATTGACTCTTGAAACTTTTGTGGGTCAGGTTGAAGGCAGTCTGCTTAAAATGTCACTTAATTCTTTGCCTTTCCATAGGATTAAACAGTACCCGAGTGGTCTCCAAGACAGCTACACTACTTGCCATTGCTTCTGAATGTTCTATGATTTTCCAACAATCAGAAGCTTCCAGAAAACCCACAGTCCATTTTAGGGGCATTTATCTGTGCTCAGGTAAGCTTCAGTGTGAGAAGAAGATAAGTAGAAATTAGTGGTCAAATCTGAAGATCTCATCTAGAGAGAAAGCTCTGGTAGAAGAGAAAGAAGCTCACACAGTTACCAAAAAATGTTTGTGATCCTTCAAATCATCATGACAGGGCGGCAGACTGGCTTTTGGAACCACTTCCATCATTTTCTGGTTTTATCATCCTGAACAAGTGACTCCAGCTCTCTGAACTTTGTTTCTTGCTGTGTAAGTGAAGATCAGCATACTGACTGCTTGGGACTGCTTTAAGCCAGATAATGTTTACAAAGCGCCAAATAAAGAGGATATGTTTATAAACGTCAGGCCCCTTCTCTCTCGCACACTGCATGTTTTCAAGGTAAAAATAAAGGCAGGGCTTGGGACAAAATCAACATGGATGGGGCTTCCTTGATGGCTCAGTGGTAAAGATCCCCCTGCCAATGCAGGAGACATGGGTTCAATCCCTGAAGATCTCACGTGCCTCGGAGCAACTAAGCCCGTGCGTCACAACTGTTGAGCCTGTGATCTAGAGCCCGGGAGCCAAGCCTCTGAGCCCACGTCCCACAGCTGCTGAAGATCACCATCCGCAACAAGAGAAGCCACCACAATGACAAGTCCTGGCCAGCAACTTAAGAGCAGCCCCTGCTCGCGGCCACTGGAGAGAAGCCGGGGGCAGCAGCAGAGGCCCAGCACAGGCAGAGGGAAATAAACACATTAACACCGACAGAGTTCTTTGTAAAATATTTTGTTCAGGCTTACTTTTCTGGGAAGAGAATCCAGCTCTGACAAGTGAGTCTCGCGATGGCCTGTAACCACCACCCACCCACCTCAAAATGTGCCAGAACAACTGCAAGAAATATGCAGAGACGAACTCTCAAGCTGGAGCTTGGCAAACCGATAGGGTGATTGTGACACTGACCTTTGATAGAACTTGGTAATCCCTCTCCTACCGGGGGCAGGACCGAGATGCTAGAATTACTGCTGGGATTAACAGGACTTGAAGCTGGGTATGTTGGACCCCAGCCCTCTGGCCCTCCATAGAAGTGTTTTAACCAGATTATTCTTTGGCACAATGACCTTGGCCCACATTGAAGGCCCGTAAGAAGCAGCTTCAGATGCTGGCCACTGCCCAACCGTCAGGATAAGGCTGAGGACCCTGCTTATGACAGCAGCGCCTGCTTCCTCTCAGAGGATCACAGGATGGATTGCTCTGGACATATGACCAGAATTTTCCCGAGCAGCTCGTGCCTCTTACCTAACAGTGACTATCTCGTGTGACAGATCGCAGGTCCCTCTTCAACAGCGACCAGGAACTGTCAAGGCAAACGTGTTATCAATACTCACCCGCAGCCAGCGCTGCCGTTTGTTTTTTCTGTAGCGTCCCCTCATCACTCCATTTGTATTCAGGTCGCGTCTGTATGTTTATTGTTCCTTCATTGCATTTTAAAATCATCATTTAATTTGCACTGTTTATATTTGTATAAAGCTCGTTTGAGTTCATCTTGGAACAAGGTGTGCATAAGCAATGTCCAAAAATGGCACCAGGAAGATGTTAGCCCTGGTTTTGGTAACATCCTAACTCTTGCTTTTGTTTTTATCTTCCCTTTAGTCAGTTAAAGAGGATTCAGTCCCCACAGGTGCAGAGGAGAATGTAAGTTACACACGAAATGACAGAATCATTCCATATTCATCTCTGGCGTGATGGACCCCTGGGCACATCAGCTCTGGGGTTGTGGGTTCTTGCATGCTCCAAGTGTGATTCACCCACTGTAGACTCTTTCACCCTTGCACGTGATTAGTGACCATGGGGGGATGACTTTGCATCAATAGTTGTAACGCCCATTGAGTCAATGCAGATAAAATGCAGAATCAGAGCACGCATTTTTAGCATTTGTTACCACTTAGGGGCTGAAAGAGTCTACTCAACCTGAGAACATCTCGCTCCTTCCTTAAGGGACATGACGCTGCCCCCTCTGCTTCCTTTTACTTGGATTGCTCTTTCGCTTTTATTTCCATGGCAACCTAGATTCTCTACTAACCGTGGGTGGTACCCAGGACAGGTAGTTGCACCAGGCATCAGAGCATATTGCTGCTATAGATGCTGTGAGACATTCTCTCGGGCAGGAGAGCTGACTCCATGGGTCTAGACTTAACAGACACAAGTTGACCCTCACTCTCTTTGGGGGCTTTAATTTCCAAGAGTGATGGTCAAGACTTTCAACACAGTGCATCCATGTCTAAGAGGATGGCTCTGTGTAAGCCATCACGTAAGTGTATCATTCCAAAACATCTTCCAGCGAGATGAACACATTGGTCTCAAGACTGTCAGACCCAAAGCCACAGCTGTCTGCTCTAAAAGAAGCACAGTCTTTGGAAAAAAATGTTATATGTGGGCTACGTAAGTTCACAGCTCCTGAAGACAGAAACTGATTGCTATCATTTTACCAAAGCAAAATATGTTTGGCTCTTCCGGATGTCTCTTGTTTGCTTGCCATGGACCGGGCTTGTGTTTTCACTTTTATTTAATTGCTGGAACTGAGCAGAAGTCGAAAATCCAAATATGTCCGGAAATGTTGACTGTGATGTGGAGTAAAAATTGGAATGGCTCTGGGAGAGAGAGCTTTGGAATCTGCTTTGCCGCTGCGGTTGCTCCTTTCTCTTTCCTCCCTCCCTCCTTCCTGTGTTCCTTCTCCCTTCCTTCTCTCTCCTTCCCTTCCCCTTCTCCCTCCCCCTTTCTGGAGCTAGCTTGTAAAGCTCAGGACTCTTGTAACTCCAGAAAATTCTCATGAGTTTACTGACTATTTTCTAGAAAATCTAACTCTCCATTTCAGCACCCTACAAGGGGGAACTCCATGAGTCTTCTTCCCAGAAACTTTAAATTTAAAAGCTGCAGGTTAAATCCAAAGCATCTGTTAGCTTCCAAGTTCCATGTTTTCTGAAGTGAAGCGTCTTTTTGTGTGCCTGTGTGTGGGAATCCTATCCGAGGAATCCCGTGTCTCTTGCAGCTTGCATATGCAAATACAGAGTAGATCTCTAACTGGCAAATATAAAGTGTCTCATTTTCTACTGTGAAATTTAGAACACAAAAATAACATAAATTAGAGTTAAATGACTGATACCAAAGATAACACAGAATCAGACAGAGATGCAAGGAAACGCAAAATGTTTTGTCAAGAAAATAAGAAAGCATTTTAAAAGGCTTTCAGTTGCTTAGCCCTACCAATAATGTTCTCATTTTAAGATTCCACATTTCATCTCCTAATTGACTACTGGGGTCGCAAAGAGTCAGACACGACTGAGCGACTGAACTGAACTGAACTGAAAAGAATGTGGTAAATACGTTGTGATCTTGGCCCCGTCACCCCCAGGCTGTGCTACCTTTTGGACCTCAGTTTACTCATCTCTTAAATGGCTGTAATAATATGACATACCCCTTGTAAGGGTTCTTGTGAGAACTATATGAATAATGCCTGAAACACAAAAGAGCTCAGTAATCAGGGGCTGGCAAACTGCAGTTCACAGGCCAAATCTAGCCCGTCACCTGTGTTTGTATGACCCACAAGCTAAGTAAGAGTGGCTCTTACATTTTGAATGGTTGGAAAAGAAAAATTGGAAGAAGAATATTTTGTGACATATGAAAGTTATACAAACTTCAAATTTCCGTGTTTATAGATAAAGTTTTATTAGAACACAGACGCCTGCCTGCCTTTGCCGGCTGTCGCTGCTTTCAGGCCGCGAGGGCCAACGGGAGCATCTCGGGGCCTTTCGCGGGAAGCCTGTCGCACCCTGCAGGGACGCCAGTGCACGTGCGGCGTAGCGTGGGGAAGCGGGCGCTTGCAGCCCGCAGGGCTTCTGTTTCCTTGTGAAATTACACACCTCCAGCTGACTCAGTGTCTGCATGGACAGAAAATGTATGAAAAACAATTAATCAGTTTAATTTCCCTCTCCTGAGTAAAGGAGGTGGCATTAGTCAAAGCAACGGACTGCACTCTAGACTTTCAGAACGGGACGCATCCCAAGAGCCCTTCCACTCGCAACTTCTTATGGCTAAAATGCGGTTGAATTTACTTAAAAAAAATATCTCCACCATGAGTTCCCAAAACTGATCTATCAACCAGCGCAAATCAAAGAGCAGAGTGATTTCAAATTGTTTCATGAAAGGAAAAATAAGGTTTTTGAAACCAATGAACTCTTTTCATAGAATAAACCTCTGGTTCTGTCAGGGGAAAGTTTTTATTTACCCGGATTACAGAGAATAGTGAATCCTTTTAGTATAATCTGAAAACATCTGGAACACTGGTTAACCTGAGGTCGTGTTCTAACTCATGAGGGGAGGAAAGCTTTCCTTCCCAAGAAGCTCCAAGATCAGGGGAACAGTCAGTTCTGCTGTTTTTCTCTTAGTGAGGAACATGTCAGTTGCAAGTGAGAGAACACCCAGCTCTACCTTGAGAAAAGAAAGTGAAATTTGTTGGCCCTCAGGCCCCCCCTTGGCTCAGCCTTCCTGGCCTGGCTACTTCTCAGATTTTAAACAGCGCGTCAGCCAGTGTAGAATAAAGGAGAGACCCATCCAGCAGCAACCCTACACGTCCTGGAATTTGTTCTTTTTCATTGACTTAAATGGGTTCGCAAGCTTTATTAGTCAGCATTTGCCGGATTGTGTTTCAGTAACAACCAAGCCCCAGTGCCAGGGGTTTTCAATAGCAAAACTCCCTTTTTCCCCCTCACTTACGCTGTGTATCAGCTGTGAGTTGGGTATAAAAGTAAAATCACTACAATATCTTTGCAATCAAATAACAGGTTATATATGACAGGTTATATAAATCAAATCAGAAAGAATCTAAAACAATTCTAAAATAAAAATTGTCAATATTATCAATATTATCATGGCATAGGTGAAGTTTAAGTGGAGGTAACCTATTTTTTGCTATCAATTACTTTCTGAAACTCATAGCTCTAGTAAAAACTATATAAACCAAGTTTCAAGAGTAAATACGGTATAATATCAGAGGCAAAAGTGGAACCTCTCGCTGCAATGTGCTGTCTGTGTTAATTGTACCAGCCATCTTCACGCAACATATAACACGCCCTACTGAAATCGGGGCCTTCCCTGGTGGCCCGGTGGTAGAGAATCCACCTGCCAGTGCAGATGATGTGGGTTCAGTCCCTGTCTTGGAAGATCCCGTGCAGAAGGAAATGGCAACCCACACCAGTATGCCATCCTGGACATGACCCTATGGACAGAGAAGCCTGGTGAGCTACAGACCATGGGGTTGCAAGACACTGGACACAACTTAGCAACTGAACAACAGCTGAAATCAGGCAAAGGAGATTTAACCCTAAAATACAGTGCAAATCTGGTCTTCACTATGCCCGTCACACCCAAAGTTAAAATGTTCTGCTGCTAAGTCGCTTCAGTCGTGTCCGACTCTGTGCGACCCCATAGACGGGGGCCCACTGTCTCTGGGATTCTCCAGGCAAGAACACTGGAGTGGGTTGCCATTTCCTTCTCCAATGCATGAAAGTGAAAAGCGAAAGTGAGTCGCTCAGTCGTGTCCGACTCTTAGTGACCCCGTGGACTGCAGCCCACCAGGCTCCTCCACCCATGGGATTTTCCAGGCAAGAGTACTGGAGTGGGGTGCCATTGCAGTCATAGATTCTGAATAAGGAATAGCATTTTTTTTTTCCAAAGCTCTGGCCTGGAAAGAAATCAGAAAACTATCCAAATAAGAATCAAATTCTCATGTCTGTATATGTAAATAAGATCCTCACTTAGCTCAAATCCTTCTAGATTTCCACACTGGATGTTTATGGATCTTTTTTTTTCCCCTTGGCTGCTGAAAGCCAACTTCTTGGCCTGACCTCAAAGCTAATGAGAGTCTCTAGAAGTCTCTTTTTTTTCCCTACTGAAATAGTTGTGTTTTGAAAAATGGACTGTGGGCTAGGATTTATAAGTTGACACCTCTTGACATTTGAAAAGGCCCAGCAAGAAACCATTGCCACTCAAAGTTGATTTAAAAAGTTATTGCCATATGGTCATTTTATCATATGAATAATTGTCCCTCTCATCCCTACACACACACACACACACACACACACACACACACACACAGGTAACTTGCTGCTTCAACCACACAAAAATTCTAAACCCAGAGTCAGTGAGTTAGTCTCTGTTCATTACCTACCTAGCGGCCATTTCTCATTCCTGCACGCTTTTCCCCTTGATCTTAGGTAAGGTTGGTCACTACCACACCCCCAAGTATTTGGTTGTGATTTGTCTAAACCAAATCGCATTTTCTTCAGCAATAATTAATCTAGGGATAAGAATGTGACCTACGTTTGGCCAATGAGATGTACTCTGAGTTAGAGGATCAAAATACAGAAATTCACTTGGAGAAGAATTTTGGTAGTGACCTTCCTTCCTTCTTAGGACATTGGGTTGAGGATGTGATGCCTGAGACTGTGGCAGCTACTTTATGCCCATGAGGTAGCAAATAAAAGGGTGCAAAGCCAAGAATGGCAGAGTCAGAGGGTAGCAAGAGCCCAGGTTCTTTGTGGAGCCACAAGCCAACCCCATAACGTCCTGTTCCATACTGTTTTTTGTTAAGACACTGTTAGATGTTTGGTTACTGGTAAACAGCTCTATGCTCATTGAAACGGCTAACTGCCTGTTGGTATGATATTGTTTCTATCATTCGCTCATTTAGACGCTTCATCTGTAGACTAGACTGAGCTTTCTTGAGTAACTCAGTAATCCTTTACTGAGGTAACATATTAAAAATACCTTGCACATCTGACATAACAGAGATAGTTGTTTCTATCTTTTCTAAACAGTGGATTCATGCATGGTGGGCAATTCCAGATAATTCGTGCCCACACTCTCAAAGCGACACCCACTGGTATTAACTGAATGCTCACTGTGTGTCAGGCACAGTGCTGAGAACTTTAAATATGTTGCCTGATTTAATTCTCAAAACAACTTTGTGATGTGTTGTACTGTCCCCATCGAGAAATGAGAAAGCCGAGGTGCGGGGACGTTGAGTGGGAACCTTGGACCAGAGCCCCTGGAAGGGGCAGAGTCTAGATTCAGGCCCAGGCTGGCTGGCGCTGGACGCTGCGCTCACAGTCACTGTAGCAGACTGCCGATGCTTCAGCTCTAACTTATCTGACAGAAATGAAATTGGATTAAATCAGTCCCAGATGTAGAAATCCAGGACCGCACTTGACCGCCAGTCCAGTCTCTTATTTGGCCCTGGTCAATACCTGGTTTCCTAAAGACAGGCCTGGGTCCAAGTTCAGCATCCCAGCAGCAGAAACCTTGTTACAGACATGCTTTGTTGGCCAGCTCAGTACTTTTAGTCTCTTAACATCTTCTGATGGGACAACTTAACTTTCGTTTGCCACAGTCCTCTCCTTTTTGTCTTACGCCCGGTCAGTCCATGCTGACATCGCCTACCTTGCATTCTGGGACTTTTGACTTTATAATTTCCCAACCTAGATCTTAGATCATAAAGAGGAAATGCTGGAACTTGTCAATACCTTAAGAAATGGAAGGTGGGGAGAGAGTGCTATGATTTAGCTGCCCGTTTCAGGATGTGTCTGTATGTTGATTTGTTGATGGATTCCTTCTTGCTTCAGCTGACAATATAGAATGAAGGGTCCTTCTCAGTTCAGATCATTTGGGTTATTACCAGTGATATTTTCTGCATGAAGAAAGGAAAATATTTTCTCCACAATCATGCTGTGTTTCTGGAAATGACTTTATTCCCGTCCCCTCAACCCTAACAGCAAGAAAAGAATTTGGAGGATGCTAGGGGTCTGGTACCAGCCAAAACAAACACAGAGATGCCATTGGCTCTGGAGACTTCCCTCTGAGGCAGAGATGGCAAGCGTTTATGGAAAGGGCCAGATAGTGAATGTTTCAGATTTTGCCAGCTACATAGGGTTTCTGTTGCCAATTTTTTCATCTTTTTAAACAGTTTTTCCAACCCTTTTAAAATGTAGAATCTATTCTTAGCTCAGGGGCCATCCCCAAGCAGACTCTGGGAAGAATTTGGTAGAAGTTTGCCAAGCCCTGCCTGTGGAAACCAGAAGGAAGCTACAAAGCTCTCTCCAGGCCAGTTAGCCCCGTCCTGTTGCCAGGACAAATGCAAACACAAAGGCCGCCCCTGGTGTAAGGAGCACAGCGCAGAGGGAGTGGGGCAGTGTCGGGGCTCAGGTGAGTTGTCTAAGGGCAGGGCTCCTGTCTCAGCCCCACTGCAGGCCAACCGCTCAGACAGCTCAGAGGACCATGCGGAGCTTCGCGATCCTTTGGGAGTCCACCCTGCTTCTGAGAGCAGGAACTCCAGTTAAGCAGCAGGAGCAAATGGCTCGCCTGAGGGGGCGTGGGAAATGGTGCTGAGGAGGTCAAGGCCAGGAAAGAGAGGGCTTCCCGCCATCCCTTCCGCAAGGAGGGTGGTTTCTCTCTGGCGGTGGGGAACCGTCCCGCCACCGTCCTCAGTCCTCAGGTCCGGACTCTTAAGCAGACGGTGACACCCGATGTTCACATAAGCTGGGTGTGACTCACCTCTACGGGAGCCCAAATCTAGTAGGGTCTAGTAGGGTCTATAGGGTCTCACAGAGTGGAAACGGTACTGAATGTAGCCTGAGGGCCTTTCTTAAAAGGGCGTCCTCAGCCGAAGCTTGTGGCTTCACCGGCAGGAAGTTTGCCTCTTCTGAATCCGCGTCTTTGGAGAGCACGTGGTGTGGCGGGTTGCTTCCTGACGCCGTGCCCGTGTAGAAATGGCTCTAGGCTACAATCTGCAGCAGCCATGTGGGTGAGGGGACAACCAGGACCCCACTTTATAAAACATGTCTGGGCATGGGTTTTTTACCCCCCACTGTCTTATCACCTGGCCGAACAATCCAGGTGGCGTGTGAGTTCCCAGTAGAGGCTGTCAAGTCTGAGGAAGTAGAATCAGCTTTACAAACAGTGGATCTCAGCGAAGAAGGAGAGCGCACACCTGAGCCCGCAGAAGAAACACCCAGGAGAGAAGAACGCAAAGCCTCGAGGCCCTCCCTGATGGCGCTCCTCAGACAGATGGTAAGCTCTGCTTCCAGTTCAGGGCAACTGAGATGCCTGCACCAGCTTCTGAGACCCAAGAGCCCAAGGCAGGTGGTCAGCCAGGGATCTAGGTAGCATGGAAGGAATACCAACTAAACACCAATTGTGCAGAGAAAATTCCCTTTCGTCCTGCTGATTCAATCACAGAGAATGTCTCTTCGTTGTTTATTTTCCTTAACCCTTCAATTTAGTTCAGTTGAGTCGCGCAGTCGTGTCCGACTCTTTGCGACCCCATGATTCGCAGCACGCCAGGCCTCCCTGTCCATCACCAACTCCCAGAGTTCACGCAGACCCATGTGCATCGAGTCGGTGATGCCATCCAGTAACGCTTAACCCCTGCTAACTTCCTCCTCAACAAAGGAAGAGGTCACCTAGGCCCCGAGCCACGGCAGCCAGCAGTCACCACCTGGAAACTGTGTTCTTTGCTTTTAACTTTGTTTATTTTTAAAGGTTCCCTTCTGTTTTTGGCAAGCGTTTCTGCTTTGCTCGTTATGGTCATAATATGCAGTTTCCTTTGAAAATACATTACTTCCATAAAGAACATAAGGCGTTTTTAAAGGATTGAGTAATAAATAGTTCAATTTATATTTTGATGTTGGAAAACTTTTGAAGGGGATGTGTGAGTGACACAAATTTGGGCAAAGCCTGTTTATAGACAATTCCAGACAGGATATGATATGAAAGGAAATGACAGTTTCCTAATAGTGTTTGTAGTTTAGCTGGTGATTTGCCCTTAACTTCTATAGCATGGAAAGAATGTGGGCAGACATCTTTGGGCGTCTATGAAGAGTTATGTATATTAAATATCTAAACATCCAGGAACTTAAATAATATAATGCAGTCAAACTCCAATCGTTTGGAATACAAAAAAAACCAAAACATGTAAAAGGTCATTGGTTTAATTCTCTTTTAATGAAAAGCAAGAATTTCATTATAGTGTGCCTTTATTTCCAGGAGTATTTGGGAATTTAATCCTTTGAGAAAGCAACTCTCTAATTTCACAAGCTCAACCTGTTAAGGAATTCTTTCTAGTCCACAGAACAAAACAGAACAAAACCCTTGCCAGTGGGAGATGAGGCATATTAAAAATCACTGTCAGAGATTGTTGATGGGAATTGTTTTCTTTCATTGCCGGGTCCTCATGGAGTAGGAAGTGGTGGGCAATCTGCATGACCGGGACCCCATCCATCTTCCTGGCCAGTCATTCTGCAGTTTGGCACTGAAAACAGGCCTCGAGATTTGAGATTTTTAAATCAATTTTTACATCAGGAAGGAAAAGAACATTTGGCCTCTTTCTGGCAACCCATCTGAATTACAAATGGGATCCCCAAATAACTCATCACAACACTGAGGGTGATCCAGCTTTCTCATTTCTGGATGGAGCTGAGAGATACAAAGAAAGAAAAGGCAAACAGAATGACTTTGTCTTCCAAGTAATTGACATGAGACTTCTTCCTTTAAAAGAGAGAAAGATATGAGGGGCTCCAGACAAAGCACAGAGAGACCTCTCAACCACCCACTTCGTCCATTCCAAACACACCTTGAATTAAGTGAGGCCCCATGCTTAAATTCATCCTCCAGAGTCATCCACCAGGTGATGTTTAGGGATGTTTCATAGCAGTAGAAACTGTAAGTCTGAACGGTTAGGGGAACAAATTGGAAATAAGAGTCCTTTGGAATCGACTTTTTGCAGGATATGGATGAGTTGGAAAAGGACACAATTTCCCCCAAGTCACCTTCAGTTAGTTCATAGCATCCGGTCTCAGAGTGCCCATCATTCTTACTTCCTGTTTCCCATTAAAAGGTTAGACCTGGGAATTTGAATATTGGTGCCTCCTATTAATGTTCAAACCCCTACGCCTCCATGACGGTTGGGGTTTCCCCTAAAATTCCAGATATCCTAATTATTCATTGACATTACTGAATTATCATGATTGTACTGAATATATATAAATATACTGAGTTATCATTACATATACATATAGATATACTAAATTATCATTACATTATCATGTTCTGATGAACCTTTGCTCTATCGACGGACGTTTGGTTTGTTCCCGACTTTCTGCGTTTCATTTATGCACTTACTCAACAAATACCATTAAGCTCCCACTATATTGCAGGCAATAGAGATGTAACAATGAGCATAAACAGACGTGGTCCCCATCCTCACGGAGAACAAAACCTAGTAAAGAAACCAGATGTGTTTTGAAGTCTGTGCCACATTCAGGGAGCACACTCCATGTGTCTTCCACTCACAATCTCCGCTGCTTCACCAAACTGCGTGAACGTCGTTATAACCTATTTTCTGCACAGGTGTTAATATGCCCTATACTCTTGCAAGATGGCAATTAGCAATTAGTTTCAGGAAACACTTCCAGTTAACATTTCATGGCTTCTAAACAAAGTCTTTGGATTTTTGTAGGAAAAATAAAAATCTTATCTAAGGGCTTGAAGATAGACAGCATCTGGCCCATCACTATGGGATTTTTCTTTTTTATTTTTTTTTTGAGTATGTGCCTAAGCATTATAATTGAATAAGTAAATATTTTAAACTGACTTCAGATATTTTAGCAGAATATAGTTTTTAATATTAATTCACTTGCACCCCACTCCAGTACTCTTGCCTGGAAAATCCCATGGGTGGAGGAGCCTGGTGGGCTGCAGTCCATGAGGTCGCTAGGAGTCGGACATGGCTGAGCGACTTCACTTAGTAATGAGCCAATATTGTAGTGAGCCAATATTATAAAATATTATAAAACTTTACAATATTGTATATTGTAAAACAGTATATTTATATTTAGTAAAGAGCCAATATTGTAAATTTAATTTAATTTAATCATCCCTTTAATTACAAATAAATAAATTTTTAAAAATAATTGACTTTAATAGAAGAGAAAACTCAATTACAAATACATCACCTTCATTTTGTAATCAGGGTTTCAGTTCATCTGACCATTGATTTTCTACTTTGTAGCCTTCGCTTCCCTTAAACTTCTTTCAGATAACATATTTTACTATCTCATGGCAAAGTACCTGTTGGTTGAATTTTTTTTTTAATAAATGCATTGCCCAGTTGATTTCTAAAGAGATATTTTTTCCCAGAAATTATTCTTTCATAAAAATCATTTTTCAAATAATTATATTTCAAGGAAAAGAAAGCAGAGTCATCTAAGTGCTAACACCGCACTGGCCCCATGTCGGTGTAGCACTTACAAAGATCCCATGGGCTCTTGCAGACTTTGGAAACAGCTGCGAGGAATGGCTAAGACGTCTGTCGCACTCTAAATAGAAAGCGATACCTATGTGTACTCATTCAACGGTGTGTCGGGAAATTGGCTATTTGAAGCACTCGTGTCTTTTTACAAAGTGAGTGGGTAGAGAACTGTATTCAGGTACCCACAAACCAGGTGGGCAGATGAAACCAGAAAGGTGGTGGATGGAAGTATAAAGACGTAGATTTTCGCTTTGTCAGTATTAATAGCACCTCACCCTTGAGAAGTGCTTTCTCCTGCAGACTATCGTCACAGTGCTTCCTCTAAGCCTCCCCGTCTCTTTCTTTAGACCATTGATTTTGTAAGAAACTCTGTTGAATAACCATCTCAGGCTTAGATAAGAGAGACTCTTAAACTTTAGTACTGGGAAAATTAAATTCCCAAATGAGACAGTCATGAAATCAGAGGGGTTTTGTTAATTGCATCAATCTAGTAAGTCTAAGATGAAGAAGGCAATGGCACCCACTCCAGTGCTCTCGCCTGGAAAATCCCATGGACGGAGGAGCCTGGAAGGCTGCAGTTCAAGGGGTCACTGAGGGTCAGACACGACTGAGCAACTTCACTTTCACTTTTCACTTTTATGCATTGGAGAAGGAAATGGCAACCCACTCTAGTGTTCTTGCCTAGAATCCCAGGGACGGGGGAGCCTGGTGGGCTGCCGTCTATGGGGTCGCACAGAGTCGGACACGACTGAAGCGACTTAGCAGCAGCAGCAGTAAGTCTAAGAAAACCTGCTGACATGGACTGTCTCATGGGAAAAAAGAGACTTGTTTGCAAGGTTAACTCTAAAACAGAACACAGGAGTCTTTTAGCCAAAGTTTTTGATCTTGGATTCCTCCCTGAGTATTAAAATATGAATACCAAGTTGTTCTTTAAGGAAAGGCTTTTTAAAGTAGCATTTTTGGGGGGGCAATTCCTGTCTTCACCAGAGACTTGGCATTCCTTCCTACCCTGAAAGGGGACTCTGTAGTCACTTGGTGGGTCTCAGCTATTAATAGTAATAATAATAGCTACCGTTTGTTTATTGCATGCAAATTATGTGGCCAGTCCTGTGCCAAGCACAGTGCATGCATAACTCATGTATAACACAAAATCCTCTACTGCCCACTGTGCGCACGGGGGTATTGAAGACTCTGTGTTGAAGTGAGCTGCCCCGGTCGCGGAGCTGTGGCTGCAGAGGCAGAAGGCACACTCGGGCTCTCCTTGCTTCTGAAGCTCACCCTGGGGCTCGCGTGTTACTGTGCTCCTGTGCTCCGGGAAAGCAGAGAGAACAGCCAAAGGTCCACTTTTGTGATTTTCTTATTAATGTTCTCTGTGGAAACATCATTTTTACGTGTTTAAATGACACTTAGCTGAAAATATGACAAAGCAAAAGATAGGAGAATTAATCCATGACTTTGGTAAAGCTTGGACACAAGTTTTCTGAAGGTACTTGCCACTAAAATGAGATTTATGTTGGCTGTGTCATTTTGTCTGAATTGTCCAATTCCGTTTCAAGTGAGCCTCTTGGTGAAACACAAAGGTTGGACTCAAAACCTTTGTTTATCCTGGAGCTTTCTAGCAGATCCAGTTCCTTGAATCTGTTTTAATGAGGCTGATTTAGTAAACAATCAGGCTATTGTACTCGCTAAAATAAAATGTCATCCCAATTCTTCTTTAAAATATCAACTTCAGTTGAAGTTAAACCTCTATCAAAATACATTTGCATTCCTTTCAAAGAGATGAGAACTGACCACCAAACATTTCCACTAGGATTCTGAATAAGTGATGTATATCGAAGATGCTTCAAACATTCTTTGAGAATGAAGTTATAGTCATGAATGACATAATGAAAGACATTTTTAAAGTGATTTTATTAACATGCAAGGCTTGGTTGAGAATCCAAGCCCTGAGATGCTTGTCTTTGATTCCCATGAATAAAAATAAACTCTGTAAATAAAGTTGCTCAATAATATCACACTGGGAAATCTCCAAAATTACTTAATAGTCTTCAGACTGTTCTTTAAAGTTCTAAATAGTCTCTGAAAGGATTTTTTCATCTCATTAAACAGCAAGTCTGTTATTTTTGACAGCTGGGGGAAAAATAAGCTGCTGTGGTTACGGTCCTTTGAGTACAAAGCCCAACAGGAACTATTTTAATTTATCACTGAAAGAGGGCTCTGCAGAGAGGAAAGAGAAGGGTTGGAAAGAATGCAAGAGAGAGAGAGAGAGAGAGAGAGACATAGAGGAAAGGAAGAAGGAAGGGAGGGAGGGAGCAGGGAAGTCATTGTCAGTACCTGATGATGTTGAAGAGCCAGCAGACAGACTTAACAAGACTCTTTGTCTAAACTCCCCATACAGTTACCTTTCCATAAGGGCAGCTGGTAGCTCAGCCGATAAAGGAGACCCAGGTTTGATCCCTGGGTTGGGAAGACCCTCTGGAGAAGGAAATGGCAACCCACTCCAGTATTCTTGCCTGGGAAATCCCATCAACAGAGGAGCCTGGCGGGCTACAGTCCAGGGGGTCGCAAGGGTCCAACACGACTTAGCAATTTAACTACTAAACTATACCTCAAAATGAACAGCGGAGAACAATCATGAAGAAGCTGAGGGCAGTCTCCTTTACTTTTTTGAAAGACTTTGAACCTGTTCGCAGTGATTTCCCTGGCATCCTCAGGGTCTGTTTTCAGGATGGTAGCCTGTATCCACTACTGCCAAGGGAACCCGCAGATTCAGTCCAACGCCCCCTCCCCCAACTCCCACCAAAGGCCAGCAACAAAGGGAAGAGAGAAGAAGGCAGATCTCAATCTTAAAGTGGCAGGTACTCGGCACTAGCCAATTGAAACAATTAAATTTAGGGAAGTTAAAAGTCTCTGTCCTAGGGGGATGTAACATGTCTCCTATTGTCCATAAGCTTTTCCTAAAAAAACACTTTGGTTGGTTTCTGCCTTTCAGCATTCCCTAACGGCCAGCTCATGAGGGCAGGGCCCTGTGTTCTAAAGGACACTATAGAGCATGTTTGAGTAGGAGGGTCAGTGACAACACAGCCCGAATTCTAGAGGCCCCAGGAACCCCGAAGTGGTCAAACTTTCAGGTGAGACCTGAAGGAGCTGGTTGCAGGGAGCAAAATAATAACCAAGAACCCTTTTCCCTGCTAACTGTTCTCAAGAAGACGGGCCTTGTATAGCAATGCAGGAAGCCTAGAGGGAGGAGAGAGCCGGCTTCCACCTGAACGGGTCTGACCTGTGCGCAGGGAACAGATCCTCGTTGGCCTTTGGGCTGGACAGCTCTCAGGAGACGCTGAAGCGGCTGGCGCCAGAATCACGCTGGTAGAGCCTCTAGTTGAGATTGTTGGTTTAAGGAGCCAAGGTTGTGAGTTCAGCCCCATTCAGCACGTCCCTGATCCACTGGCCACAGCGGGCGTGCCAGGCATCGGAAAAGAGAATGTTCAGCATAACCCATCTCTCTACAAGGGGCAGAAAGGACCACAACAAAAACCACCGCTTAAATGCTACCAGCGGTTTAACTCTTCCTTTATTTACTCCCACGTTCTGTGTGTTCTCTGATGGTCTGCAGTATTTTCATCATTACTTATTGACCCCAGAATAACATAATCTCAGGGTTTAAGACCTTTATTGTTGTTTTTGGAGACCAACACTTGAATTTAGCCAGACTCTGGGTACAGACTGCATGGAAATTATGTCTCGCGAGCAGTGCGTTTCTCATTGGTCTTCCGTTTATCTTGGCCTTCGCCGCAGCAATGAGTGACTGAGGTCACCCATTTCAGAACTCCCCTTGCATTTTCCCTGGTGCTGTGCTCGTGGTCGCTGAAAGCCCATTGTCTGTTTGTTATTTTAGTCAGTGAAAGGGGATGGAGGGATCACCCACTCTGAAGAAATAGAAGGGAAAGACTCCAGCTGCCAAGTAAGTGATCTGGAAGCTCGGGTCGGTGGTGGGCTTAGCTGCTCTGTTCTCGGTCTTTCGAGCCTCATGTCCAGTCGGTTCTCAGCCACAGCCAGCACATCTGACATCTCTAGGCCGGGCACCTGCTGTGTGCCAGGCACCGTCTTGGACTTTGAAGGTGCAATAAACGTCCATGACTGTGTTTATCAGCATGAGCTACCATACGGCACCATAGAGAGGAGAGAAAGTGAGTGTTCTGATTTCTCTTCTTACAAAGACACTAATCCTGTTAGTTGAGGGCCCCATCTTTATGACATTAATTAGCCTTAAGTTTTTACTCCAAATACTTTCATGGACAAGCTGGCTTTCCTCAGCTATTTCTTATCGTAAAGCCTCACACCCGCCCTTCCCTCGCTGCACATGGGTAATTCCTCCTCGCTCTTCACATCTTGGCTTGAACGTCGCCTCCTCAGAAACCTGTTCCCTTTCCAGCCACCGTCTCTGCACCTTGTGCTGTTACTCCTGGCACTTGTCACACGTTGCAGTACCTCGTTTGTCCGTTAGTCATCTGTCTCCCCCTTCCTCTTCCCACCCCTGCCTGGAGCACTTGTGGAGCAAGGAAGGGACCGGGGACCTGTTCTCTCTTTTTTTATTTTTATCACACTGCATGGTGCCTGGTACATAGTAGCAGCTATTTCTGGAATAGATGAGTGAAAGACATGGGGTCACGTGGGCTGCTTCTATCATTCTCTCTGTCCTAGAGAAACAGCCACGTTTTTATAACTATACATGCCCTTTTTTTTCCCCAGTGGGAATCATTTCATGCTCAACATACTATCTTATAATCTGTACTCTTTCTCAACTTAGAAATATACCTCCAAAAACATGGCATCAATATTCTTCTAATTTTGGCAATACAGAGACATGGTTAAGAGTATGGGCTGCAGGCTTCAAACTGCCTGGCTCAGCTGTTTTCTGGTTGTGTGACTAAAGGCAAATTACCAATCCCTCCAGGCCTCAGTTTCCTCATCTGTATAATGGGGCTAGGAAACGTACTGCTTTATAGGGCTGTCATATTTAGATGAATCTATGCATGTGAATGGTGACTGCAGCCTTGAAATTAAAAGATGTTTACTCCTTGGAAGAAAAGTTATGACCAACCTAGATAGTATATTCAAAAGCAGAGACATTACTTTGCCGACTAAGGTCTGTCTAGTCAAGGCTATGGTTTTTCCTGTATGGATGTGAGAGTTGGACTGTGAAGAAAGCTGAGCGCCAAAGAATTGATGGTTTTGAACTGTGATGTTGGAGAAAACTCTTGAGAGTCCCTTGGACTACAAGGAGATCCAACCAGTCCATTCTAAAGGAGAGCAACCCTGGGATTTCTTTGGAGGGAATGATGCTGAAGCTGAAACTCCAGTACTTTGGCCACCTCATGCGAAGAGTTGGCTCATTGGAAAAGACCCTGATGCTGGGAGGGATTGGGGGCAGGAGGAGAGGATGAGATGGCTGGATGGCATCACGGACTCGATGAACGTGAGTCTGGTGAACTCTGGGAGTTGGTGATGGACAGGGAGGCCTGGCGTGCTGCGATTCATGGGGTCGCGGAGAGTCGGACACGACTGAGCGACTGAACTGAACTGACATTGATGCATGTGAAGCGCTTAGTGCATTCCTGGGAGAGAGGAGTCAGTGAATTTTAGTTGCTGTTTAACAGCATGAGCTGCCTTACAGAATGCCATAGAGAGGAGAGAGAATGAGCGTTTTCATGTCTCTTCCTACAAAGACACTAATCCTGTTGAATCAGGGCCCCATTCTAATGACCTCAATTAGCCTTAATTATTGGCCTGGCCAAAAAGTTCATTCAGGTTTTTCTGTAATATCTTACAGAAAAACAGGAACGAATGTTTGGCCAACCCAAGTCTTCCTCACTCCACACACTTTCACACTGGGGATCAGGCCTTCAACATATAAAAAGTGAAGAAGTGAAGTCGCTCAGTCGTGTCCAACTCTTTGCGACCCCATGGACTGTAGCCTCTCAGGCTCCTCTGTCCGTGGGATTTTCCAGGCAAGAGTCCTGGAGTGGATTGCCATTTCCTTCTCCAGAGGATCTTCCCGACCCAGGAATCGAACCCGGGTCTCCCGCACTGCAGGCAGACGCTTCACCGTCTGAGCCACCAGGGAGCCCTCAACACGTGCAGGCACAGCTTCTGCTGCTGTTTCATCACCATTTCGGCTTCTGATGATAAACTGCTACCCGGTAACGTGGTTCATTATCACAAACACACACCATTCTAGCAGTTACTAAATAATTCATTACTTCTGCTTCCATAATAGTTGGTCTCTCTTACACATTTCAACATGGAATACATTGCCTTTCACAGCATTCAGATTGTTTTTATCTTTCTTTTTTAACTGACTACTATACCCGCCCTTCCTCCAAACATATATTCTAGACCCCTTTGGAACTAAAAATCCCAAAGGTTACTGTCTTGGAAACAGGATAAACTTCTGTTATTCACTATGGAATATTTACATATGTTTGTACATTTTGTCTGGAACCTGACGTGAATCAGTAATGCCCATCATTTTGATTCTAAAACCTGACTGTAGTCACTGGAAATCTGAATGAGCTGGAAATGTCATTCTATTTACACCCATCTAGGAATGTTTTGAGAATTCTGTTTTCCAAGGTCTTGGATACAGACATGAGAAGATTTGTGTATGGTACTGGGAGATGACAAATGCTTAGTTTAATTTTAGGAGAGGGGTAGACATTCTCTGCTCCTTTTAGATTTTTCCTGAGTTATAAAAGCTTTAACTGATGCTTCCACAAACAGAAAGCACAAGGAATTCCCAGCCTGGGTTGGCTTCCCATGTCTGAATCAGATGGGACCTTTTGATGATCTTGTCCTCCAGCTTCCTGCCAACATCCCTGGGTTCTAGGAGGGGACACACTCAGATGATTCAGATGGGAATAAGTTTTGTTATAAATTTCCAGAATGTATAGGGTCAAACCCTAAGCAAAGATTCTGAATCTTCTGCATTTCATGACAAAGCAATCGTACACTGTCCAGATTCTTAGCTCATTTTGAAGGAAAGGACTCAGTCATGTATTGTTTCCAGAATTTAGCTTCTAAGCTTTTTTTTTTTAATTAAGCTAATAGGGATGGCATAACCATGTGGTAAATAGACATGACCCACTGAAAGCTCTCTTCTATAAAAAAAAAATCAGTGTCAAAGGAGAGCTGTTTGTGGGGACTCCCCACTTCACACCTGAGTGATGAGCTAAGGGAAATGTTTTGGAAACATTGGGAAGGCCAGTTGCTGGCCATTCATTCCAGACTAACCATGTGTCAGGCGAGATGCTGGATATAGAGCAATGGAAAAGACACAGAGAGGTCTTATCCTCCAGAGCTTCCCTTCTATCAGAGGGAGTCAGAACACTTCCACATGAGCAAAGAAATCCCAAATATAAAGAAAACTCAGCAGTGTTCCCCAAGAAGGGGGTCCAGCTTCCTCAGACTCCCTCAGCTGGGGCTGCATCTCCAAGGAGCACAGCTAAGCTGAGACCTGATGGGAAAGACGCACCCTGAACCCCCGAGACACCTGAGCAGCAGCGCAGCCAGGAGGCTCTGCTTTCCGAGTCAGCTTGTGCAAGGGAGAAAAGCCCCTGGTGGCTGCAGCAGAATGAACAGGGCCAGGATGAGGCTGGTGAGACAAAGGGGCACCCAATCCAGCAGAGATTTCCTGAGTGCTGTCCCTGGCACTGGGACCCACCGTCCCTCAAAGTTACCGCTGAGTGTTAAGCCAGGAGGACCGATTCGTCCCAGTTTGCCCAGGACTTTCCTGGTTTGGGGGCTTCCCAGGTGGTGCTAGTGGTAAAGAATCCACCTGCAATGCAGGAGACACAAGAGACGTGGGTTCGATCCCTGAGTCGGGAAGATCCCCTGGAGGAGGAAATGGCAACCCACTCCAGTATTCTTGCCTGGAGAATCCCACGGACGGAGGAGCCTGGCGGGCTACAGTCCATGCGGGCGCAGAGTCAGACACGACCGAGCACACTGTAACTTCCTGGTTTTAAAGCTGTTAAGTTCCATGTCCTGGAACACCCTCACTCCCAGAGAGTCCAAGACAGCTGCCCTCTTTGTGTGTGGCATCCAGGCGCCACATCCTCTGTGGGCTTTCCATCACCAGCTGCTGCAGTCCTCGCAGTGCCGTGAGATACGATTTCGTTGCTGTATTCTTACCCCTCTCCAGAAGAGGAAGCCAAGAGGTCACACCATTTATTCCCGGTTACGCAGCAAGGATGTGATGAACCAGAGCCACACCATGTTGTCTTGACTCCAGACACTGAGCTGTCAGTTACTCGCTGTGTCTTAAAATCATCTACGGGGCAAAGACAGTTAACAGGGTTTGGGAACGGGGGTGGCAGAGTCGCTGGTTTCCGCCTTTCTGCAGAGCAGCATGCTGGGAGTGTCTGCCTCCTCCTAAGGCGAGTGTCTGCTCTGGTTGCCTGTCATACTTGACATCTTAGCATCTACCACAACTTAGGGAGCAGGGATCCGACAAAAACACCCAGGAGGTGTGCTTGTACAGCAGCTTCTTGGGAGCCCTGCATGCCTGAGGCTCTGTTCCGAGGAATCCCGTCCTCCAGGATGCTGCAGTCTGGGGAAGCCTTCAGGACGGGGCAATTTTTCTCTGTCTTCTTGCTCATGTCTAAGAGGTGTGTTTGATCCACTGATATGAAATGATTACTCTCTACCTTCTGAATCAAAACTACCACTTTGCCGTAGAGATCTGTGACCTAAGCTTTATGAGTCACAAGTTGCATGTGTGTGCCCAGTGGGCAAACTGTGGCCACAGGAATAATTGCGCTGTGGGTGTTTGCTGTCAACAGGGCTTTAAAGCTTCTGCTGTCAGTATTTTTAAACGAACATATTTTGCATTTACCGTAATTCGATTTCAAGTTTTCACTGAAAAACAACAGAAGATCTGACAGTGCCGAGCTATAATCTAGTCATATCTTTGGTGGATCTGAGCAGCTGTTGCCCTTTTAAACAAGATATGTGACATTCAGCTCACCACAGTCTCCCCTGCTCTGATCTGTCTCCCCAACATCTAGGCCAGCATTGCTTGACTGTTTTTCTTACACTAGAGAAATATTTCTTCAGCCTTAGGTTGCTTTTCAGTTCAGTTCAGTCGCTCAGTTGTGTCCGACTCTTTGCAACCCCATGAGCCGCAGCACGCCAGGCCTCCCTGTCCATCACCAACTCCTGGACCTTGCTGAAACTCATGTCCATTGAGTCAGTGATGCCATCCAACCATCTCATCCTCTGTCGTCCCCTTCTCCTCCTGCCCTCAATCTTTCCCAACATCAGGGTCTTTCCCAATGAGTCAGCTCTTCGCATGGGGTGGTCAAAGTATTGGAGTTTTAGCTTCAACATCAGTCCTTCCAATGAACACCCAGGACTGATCTCCTTTAGGATGGACTGGTTGGATCTCCTTGCAGTCCAAGGGACTCTCAAGAGTCTTCTCCAACACCACAGTTCGAAAGCATCAATTCTTTGGCGCTCAGCCTTCTTCACAGTCCAACTCTCACATCCATACATGACCAGAGGAAAAACCATAGCTTGACTAGGCGGACCTTTGTTGGCAAAGTAATGTCTCTGCTTTTGAATATGCTGTCTAGGTTGGTCATAACTTTCCAGGAGTCTTTTAATTTCATGGCTGCAATCACCATCTGCAGTGATTTTGGAGCTCCCCCCAAAATAAAGCCAGCCTTTTACAAGTGGGGAGATAAGGTCACCACTTTATTATCCTAACCCTTAGCCACTTTTATGTTTTTATTTTATCTGTATGGCCCCCAGTGTCATGTCAGTTCAAGTAAACTATGGGAAAAAGGCTTTGACCTCCTAATAGATTTTTGGTCATCTGTAATTTACCTAGAATTTTGGATTTTACAGCCTCATTCCTCCAAACCATAGGAACCAAGTAGGATTGCGAACATTGCACTTTACCATGAAAATATGTCCACTCAAAACTACAAATAAAACAGTTGCCGCCTTTTACTGCTGTTTTATGAAATGGCAGTGTCACACCAGAGATTAAGGGAGACAGTCATGTAGAGAAGAGGAGGCGTACCCAAGAAAAGTCACACGTGGTACAAGTGGGAGAAACCCTCTCACAGCTGGCTCATGCGAAAAGGGGGCTTCAGGAACAGCTAGGTCCAGGGGCATATGCGATGGCAACGATACATGGGGTCTTTCTCCCTTTCTCTCTCTTCAGCTCTCATCTCTGCTTTTCCTCTGTGTCCCTGGGTTTCTTTTTCAAGCAGATTTTTCCCCTAGAAATGGTGGTAATTCTTGAAGCTCCAGGCTTTTATCTTCACTGGCTTCAAGGAAAGGGAACAGACCTCTCTCTTGCTTGTTTAGCAGAGCTTTGCGATCAGCTGCGGTTTAGCTGCGTTTGGCCAGTCTGAACCAATCCCAGCAGCCCAATCATACACAATGCTCTGGTTGGCCAGGTCTGGGTCACGTGTCCTTGTCCAAGGATGAAATTAGCGCGTGAAAACCGCAGGGAATAAACCAGAGAGAGAGGAGTGGTTCTCCAAGGAAAACCCAGCTTCTAGTTCTAGAAGAAGGAGTAAAAAATGTTGCCAGGGAAGCCTTCATCAATGAATGAATGATCAGATTGGAAAATGTCCCCACTGTGACTTCATACCATGAAAAGTATTTACACATCTTTTCTTATTTTTCTCCATCTCACCCAGGACTCACGAGCACACAGACATCATCCACTCTTTGAACATCTCTGTCTTGACGCGTCTAGTCACCTGCTCCTGAGCGGTGTCTCGCCGCCACTAAAAATGCGCTTTGTTTGAACTTGCTCTAGACCTCGGACCCCACGGAGAAGGTGGTCGCTCCGCCACAGCCCGAAGCGGCAGCTGCGGGCCAGAAGGGCAAAGAGGGCCCGTCCAAGGGCAAGAAGGCCGCCGCGGAGACCAACAAGCAGAAGGGCGACAAGCAGGAAGCCAAAGAGCCGGCCCCGGGCGTGGAGCCGGCCGCCGCGGAGGCGAACTCGCTGCCGAACGGGGACAAGCCCCAGAAGAGACCCGAGAGGCGGCGGCAGTCCCTCGGGGGCTTCTTCAAGGGCCTGGTGCGTAGTCGGGGCGCCTCCCTTCTCGGGCTTTTGGGCCCCGGCTGTGGGTCCCGCCTCCAAAGGCGCCCGGCTGGCTGGCCACACAAACCCTGAGCGCCTGCTGGGCGGGCAGAGAGCCCGGTGCGTGCAGGCGGGTGGCGTGGGGCGCGGGGCGGATTAAAGGAGCTCCGCTTCGGGCAGTGGGCCGCTCAGCCGGCTGTGCGGGCTGCGCAGGGTACTGGCCCGCTCCTGCGTGAGCAGGAGGGCTATTAAAACTGTTCAGCGAGGAAATGCTGGGCCCTTGCTTGTGGCCTTCATGGGCTGTTTTGCTGCTACCGTGCAGAAACGGCCAGAGAGGGCCACGGCCAAATAGGCAGCACACTTCTCCGACGCCCTGGGGAGCTGCCGGCGCGTCGGCGCCGTGACGCCTGCAGAGGTGGTGAGCGGTGGGTGGACACTGAGCCTGGTTCACGCCACCGAGCCCTTTGTCTGAGGCCTGGCTTCCTTGCGTTCGTCATCTCCTTAATGATGGCAGCACCCTTTGGGGTAGAAACGCTTCTTCCTCAGTCCCTCCATCCTCCTGTTGTCACGAGACTCCAGCAGTGGTGGACAAGAAGGGAGGGCTTTCCTGCCACTTTGCAAGGATCCAGTCAAGCCCCGAGGGCTTCCAGGCTGGGCGCGTCTCCGGGGGGTTGCCTGATGCCTCTCCGGAGGGGCAGTGCTAGCAGCAGGCCTGTCACCAGTCAGGGAACCACGGCCACCTCGTCACCTACGGAAAAGGAGCTCCTAGCTGCCCTCAGCCCCGCCCAGCCCAGCCTCCCTCCCCAGAAGCTACACGCCAGCCGCTCCCCATGTGACCTTTGCCCTCCTGGTGACAGCCTTCGTTCTGGCCCCTCTCTCCTCCTCCTATACCTGCTGCTTGGATTCCGGTAGGAAACAGCCCACTTGGAGTTACATGAAAACTCTGCAGAGGTAGGTTTTGTAAGCAAAGTAAGCAGCCAGCACGGTTAGAAAGTGACCAGAGGGTTGATGGAAACTAGCTCTCCCTGGGGCCGGTCTTGCACGCCGCCCGCCCACCCCCAGGCACTGCACTGAGCGCATCATAAGCCAGGACTCGCTTTGTCTTGGAGCAACCCTCTGAGATAAATGTCATCACCTTTATTCTAAAGATGAGGAAACTGAAGCACAGAGAGCTGTCATTTGTCCAAGATTTCACAGAGCTAGAAAGGCATGGACACAGGCTCGGAACCCGGGCAGCTCAGCGGAGACCACTCTCTCACCCACCACCCCCGAATGCGGCGCATTTGTTTAGGACAGCACCTGGCGTGAAGCGCTGAATACCTGGCGGCCGCTGCTGTTGATAGGACAGATTTCACCCTCTTTGTATTTCCTCCAGGGACCGAAGCGGATGTCGGATGCTCAAGTGCAAACAGACCCCGTGAGCATCGGGCCAGCGGGCAAATCCAAGTAAACAACCCTTCACGGCTCCGGTCAGGTTCCGCCACCGAGATGTCTCCTCCCGACTCCGCCTCCCCCGAACCCTCTCCATGTGTATATTTTTCTTCTGATGGGCGTCCCATGAGTCTGCCTCCGAGTTAAGCCTGAGCTGTTGCATACTGAGGTGTCTGTCTACGTCTCTGGCCCAGCCTTCCCAGTAGATGACGTAACGATGGCTTAGCAGGTTAACTAGCCGGGTCTGAAGATGGGTCCCAGGCAGGGTCGGGGAGGGGCAGACAGGACTGCATTCTGGCTAAGTGGTGGGAAATGGCCAGGGGCAAGTCAGTCGCCGCCGGGAAAAGACCGCTGGAAGGAATTGAGCTTTGTGGTCGCGGCGCGCTCATCCTCTCGGTGAAGAGGAGAGGCGAAAATCCGTTTGTTTAAGTTCACGTTTCAAGGAGGGAGGCCGTGGGCTGTGTGTTGTTGGGAGGTTGCCAATTTTCTGGAATGGAATGCGTGGGGAATGACAAAGGGATGAATAAGAGTTGTTTTTCAAATAGGGTCCTTGAACGTTGTTGACGAGAGGGAGAAGATTGACTGGAGAGGACTTGACATGATTTGGGAAAACAATTGCTTTTTGAGGCTCAGTGACGGGGGCGAGGATTACAACTTCAAAAAAAAGGCACCCCAAACCAAACCAAATAAAAGCCGTTGCGAGCTTATTTCTGCAACACTAGGGGGCGCCAAGGTCTCCGTGTTCGTCCCGCATCCCGTATCCCTAACAAAGGTTTGGTCTCTGCAATCTTACATTATTAATGTTCCTCAGATGGCTGAGGGGCTTGCTTCATCTGTTCTGTCTGACACTTATCTCAAGTCTGTCTGTAATTTCCTAATGTTCTCAGGATGTGCTCTGATAAAACCTTCCCATAACCCCAGTTAATAATAAAAATTTACAGATTATTCAAATACCCGAGTTTTTTTTAATACTTGTACAGAGGAGTACATGGGACCAAGGTGTATTAAAATGTAGTTCAAAACCTAGCCATATGATCGACTGATACCATGTATACTGTATCTTTTTCTGATTTAATAAAAAAAATACGTTGGCATCTGAACGATCTTTTAATGTTCCGCTTTTAAAGCAGCCTGGTGCTATGTGTCTGCGGTGGCTTTATCTCCCATGTCAGAAAATCGATGCTCCCCCTGCATCTTATTTCCTCTCCCAGATCTTCCTCAATCTCCTCATAGGTGGGCGTGTGCACACACAGGGCATGTGTATTTGCACATATGCACGCACACACACGTGTGTAATATATACACACTGCCTCTGGCCACACTGACAGAGTAGAGCCTGACACAGACACGCAGGGCCGGTGCGAGCCGGAAGGCGGGCTCCCAGAGGAAAGGGAGGGCGAGGAGGACAGGGCAGGGTCTGGTCTCAGCTGGAGCGGAGTTTCGTTCTGTCTCCCAAGGGGCCCTGGAGCCTGAATCATTTGCGAATCGTACCACAGAGTTGGTTCTACCTACAGGTGGCTCAGACGGTAAAGCGTCTGCCTACAATGTGGGAGACCCAGGTTCGATCCCTGGGTTGGGAAGATGCCCTGGAGAAGGAAATGGCACCCCACTCCAGGACTCTTGCCTGGAAAATCCCATGGACTGAGGAGCCTGGTGGGCTACAGTCGATGGGGTCGCAAAGAGACATGACTGAGCGACCTCACTTCACAGGCAAGGAGGCTGGCCCTTGTCCCCTTGGTGGTGAGTCACGGGCCGCCCTGGAGGTGCGGGCCAGGCAGACTTCTCCAGCTGAGCTGAGAAGCTGGGGTTCCTTGGGCTGCAGGTGAAGAGTCAGTCGAAGTGTCCACAAGTGACACATGCACCCAGGTGTGCATTCACAGCCGCAGATGCACACACGCACACACAGGAGCATGTGTTTCCATACACGGATAGGCACACGCATGCACACGCTCACAGTCTTACACGGCAGACGGACACGTGCGACTGACACAGAACCACGGCCCCGCGGCTCCTACAGACCCACTGCGTGTGCAGCCCACCGCACCGTGGCCAGACAAGCACTGAGCGCCTTAGGCAGAGGAGACTGCGGCTTGGGCAAAAAGGCCTTTGGAAAATGTGTTCAGGACAAAAACATTTCCCCAAAAAAAGTTGGGAGGCCCTTGGCTCCCAGGACCCGCTGGCTCCCAGGACCCGCTGGCTCCCAGGACCCGCTGGCTGCACCTGAGAGCTCAGCTTCCAGAAAAGACCAGCGGCTTTTTCCTTGGGGTGGGTCTGGCTTCTCCAGCGCTCCTGCCCGAACCTGGAGATTCCTCACTGTTTGTGACTCACCCAGCTGAGAATGACCTCACGCTGCTTCATGTCTGCAGGCTTAACTTGGCCCAAGTCAGGGGAAAAACCCTCTGGGGAGGACCTCAGTGAGGGATGCCTTTCCCTTCATCATCCCCATCACAGCACACGGGATGGTTCAAGGCAAATGGGCAGCCGGCCACTTGTCTCTCAACACCGCGGGGCTTGCCTCGCATGACCGTTGAGCTCTGGCCATGCCAGTCTGTTGGCAAAGGTGACAGCACTATTTGCAAGTTTCACCTCAATGGACACAGGGGCTTTTTGCCCTGATGAGAAATGTCTCCAGGGCGAGGCTGACTCACTAAGGCCAAAGGCGCCCTCCCACCCCGGAAAAAATTTTTCAAACTTTTAAAAAGAAGTTCTCTGCTGAGAATCTTGCTGCAGAGCATGCCAACGGTTTCCGTAACTGGTTTCCCATCTTCCTGGCCAAAAAAGAGAGCCATCTTTGAATGAAATTGCTTATTCTGTTTTTAAGAAAACTTAAGCCAGAGAGGGCTCTAAAAATTATCGGGGAGATTCTAAAGCCAGTTGTAGCCTGCGAAGCAAGTTAAAATTCTGTTTTTTGAGTTTGGTGGGGTTTGTTTGGTTTTGATTGGAGAGCCCATTCCTGACGCATTTGCAATAATACTAATTTCCATGCTTCCTGTTGGATCAGGGGTGAAAAGAGTAGCCACTCCCCAGGTGAGTGCAGGAAAGCTTCAGGGACACAGATTCACAGAGGGGCTGAAGTTCTTTAAGCAGCAGCGCCCAGGAATGCCCTTTGGATAGCAAAACCACCCAGAGTAAAATGTTAAGAGCACCCCAAAACAGAAAGAGAAATTAACACCGGGGGAGGGGGCACAGGCGCCTTTTTGCAGCTGACGTGCTCGTTAACTTTTGTTTATTTTCAGGTGCACATGGAAGTGTCTTCGTGGCCTTTGCAGGACCTGCGCTGTTGAGCTGAATTGGCCACCATCAGGGAAAACCAACAACAGGGAAACGCAGCTTGCCAGCTCCAGCCAACGGCGACGTCTGGACTGATATCCGTACAAGAATTCATTCAAATCACAGTTGTTCTCAGCAGCCCCTGAGGTCTCTCATGAATTCATCCTGGGGAGAGGGGTAAATGCCACCCAAGGAAAATGCCAAAAAGGGAAGGACAAGAGAAAGAGAGCGAAGTCCTTGTGGTTTTGTTGTGCCCCCCGCCCTTTAAACAAATTATCAGGGATTTGCGTGCGCGCACATGCACACACACACACACACACTCACACACACAGACTCTCTAGCTGCATTGCTGTTGTTTGTGTGCAAACAGATGCACTGGGGTCCCAGTTAATGAGACTCCAACAGGTTCGAATCTGCGCCTTGCTGGCTCCTTCTCAAAGTGCCTGGAAGGGAGCAGGCCTGATGAGCAGCATTTCTTTTGTCAAAGAATCCCAAACTGATCTTAAGCCTTACAAACTAGAATCAGCTTACCACGCTACCTGAAAGAGGAGGAAAGGAAGATGATTGCCAGTATTAACTCACCCAAGTTGCAAATGCAGGGAATGCGCTTTGCAGAAATCTAAAATGATTCTTATCAGCTTTTAACTGTGCTCCCAAGTGCTCTCTCGGCCTTTTATTAATAAAAAGGCAGTTCGCATGGTGAGTAGAATTAAGCTCCTCTCTGGTATACATCTTGTTCATTCTATCAGTGGAAATCAAGTGACACCAGCTACCCCCCAAAACCCCGGAAATTACGGGCTCCATAAGGAAGAAAAGGAATTACTTACAGAGCAGCAAATTCTGTAAATTTGTAATTCAGATCTCTAGCACTGGCCTGAATGCCGGTCAGAGTCCAGTCCTTGGCATAAGTTGGTTTTCAGAGGAGTTAACTCTTTTGTTTCCGTCTCTTGGAAAGCCACTCACTGGAGCCTCTTCACCTCCTGGCCCTTTAACTAGCCATTGCCAGCGCCTGGGTAGCACTGGGCTTCCCTGGTGGCTCAGATGGCAGAGAATCAGCCTGCAGTGCAGGAGACCCGAGTCCCATCCCTGGGTCGAGAAGGTCCCCTGGAGGAGGGAAATGGCAGCCCACTGCAGCATTCTTGCCTGGAGAATCCCATGGGCAGAGGGGCCTGGCAGGCCACGGTCCATGGGGCACAGCTGAGCAGCTAACACTTTCACTTTTACCAAAAGCACTGATACAGCATCCTACATCGGCTCACTTTACGGTCTGCAGGCTGCTTTTTGACTAATTTATCTAAGTTAGAGCCGTGTGCCCTGACTGGGCTTAACTGCCTCCTCTGCTATAGTCACTGTGCGAGGGAATGTGTGCACTCTGTGGCTTCCTCCCCTCCCGAAGCTGCACTCCTTAACAAAATGGCCCCCAGCTGGGTCTGGCCATGATTGCGTGCGATTCCTTCTCCTTGAAGCTTTTCTATTTAAATCTGGCCACAGGAGGGAGTTCCAAGACCTATATCCCAGATCTCTAGCCTGGCCCTTTTCTCTGACTGCTGACCAGGAGGTTGGGCTGAGGCAACTCTTAAGAGCGCGTCCGTTGGGTAGCTCCTAGAAAGTGGTTAAGTTTAATGACGAGAACTAGGCTAAGAGGGCCAACCTGGTGAGTCCATTGCTCCCTGTGATTCTCAGTCCCCCAAACAAAGGTAAGGTTGGTTATTGGTTAGTGTTTCCATTTTTATCATCAGCCCAGACTTAGAAGAAGTTTGAGAAGGGTAGTGTGATTGTAAACGGTTAAGTTGGTGTCACTGCCAAGTATGGAAGTCACCCTCACACCCAACGAGAGGAGAGGGCAGGTGACTTACCCTGCCAGTTCCCTCCCTAAAACGGGAGAGTAATAGTAGTGTGTAACTCGTGGAGCTGCTGTGAGCATGCATTGAGATGGAGCAAGGCAAACCTTTGTGCAACGGCTGGTACATTTAAAAAAAAAAAAAAAAAAAAACCAGTACAGGAGGGCTGTTAGCACACAGGGAATGTTAGCACCAAGTCCCTGAAAACTCCCACTCAAGCTGGCTAGTTAATAACGACAACAGTAGGGATATTTACCATTTTATGTAATAGGTGTTTTGCCACAACCTGGCTCTGATCCTCTGGGACTCAGCTCCGCCGTGTCCCAAGTGAGTTGACTTCAGCAGTGCCAGAACAAGGGAATTACAGGCTCACTGTCGTCAGTTTTATCATTTCCGTGAAACTGATGTTGAGAAGGTAACTGTGAGATGCAGTAAGCAATACAGCAACTGTGAACATCAGTCTTTTTAAAGTTAGCCACTTCCCAAGCCAGCCAGGCCCCTTTAGGTTCCTGATGGGACTTGAGCAATTATGATGCCTGCCCTGCAGACCAGGGTCGTTAGACTGTGAGCCCATCAACATCAGGGACCTTCTTGTCTCATTCACTGCTCTATCATCAATGTACAATACCTGGGCACAGTAAATACTGAATAAATCGCATCTGGATGGGTAAGTTGATAGATTAAGGCCACATCCATTGGAAAGAGGGTTGCCTTGTGCTCTGGCTTGACTTTACCTCCATGTGTGGGATCACTCTAATCAGTCTCCCCTCCTCAGGTGCCCAGCTGAGTGGTCCTCAAAGTGTGGTTCCATAACAATCAGCGTGAGCTGAGAACCAATTAGAAATGCAAATTGTCCAGCCCCACTCCAGACCCAGGGTGGCGCCTCACGGCATGTGTTCTCACAAGCCCTCCAGGTGGTTCTGATGCAGGGAAAATTAAAAACCACTGGTCAAGGTTGAGCTCTGACTTCACTGAGTGTCAACCAAAAAAGAGCAGTTCTGAACACGCAAATATAATCACAGCCAACCTTGGAGTTTACATACAGGTCAAGTACTGTGCTTCACAAGAAGCCTCGTGTTTACTGCCCATTTTACAGGTGAGGAGAACAGGTTTAGAGAGGAGAAGCAATTAGCCTGCGGACACACAGGTCAGAGCCAAGGGTGCAACCCAACTAAGCTCTTTTTAAAAGCGTATTTTTTCATCTGTGAGATACAGACAGACACAAAGACAACTGCAATATAAATAAGCGCACGGCACGGTGGTGCTTAGAGGAAGACACTGCCTCAAGACTAGCGGGGATGGAGCTTGGCCGTCTCAGGAGGTGACGGCTGAACTAACTCAAAGAATGGCGAAAGGCCCTTCCAGCAGAGTGGAAGTGCAAAAGGCCAGCGATTACAGAGGGAATGGCAAGTAGGTCAGCCTGGCTGGAGTGAGACTGTGGGGAAGACAGATGGTGAAGGCTGGAGAGGAGGCAAGACCACATCGACAGGGACACGCAGAAAGGAGCCCACAGTGAGAAGCTTAAACCTTCTCCTGGGGCAGTAGGGAGCCAGGGAAGAGATCTGAGCTGGAGGGTCACAGAATCAGATTTGTACTTTGGTTCAGGTGGATCTAATGCAAACCCAATTCAACTAATATTCCCTGGATCCCTTGAGTGACCTCAACTAGCAGACACCATAAAGTGTCATCATTTTACTTTGAAACCTCTTCACAGAGTATAAGAAATACTCAGATAAAACCTCTAAATGGCTTTGGTCCTTGAAAGGATGCTTTCAAGTGTCATGTATGTGAGTTTGGCACTCAGCCCCATCGTTCGGCTGATTACCCACATCTGTGACCTCAGGCTGTGAGATTGTTAGTTACTTTGCCTTAGTTTGCTTCTCTGTAGAATGGGAGTAATCGGGGAACTTAGAGTTGATGAGAAGAGTAATAAAACAACACCTTTATAGCTTGTTAGTAGAGTGTGTCAGTTGCTCAGTTATGTCCGACTCTTTGAGGCTCCATTGACTGCAGTTCACCAAGTTCCTTTGTCCTTGGGATTCTCCAGGCAAGAACACTGGAGTGGGCTGCCATTTCCCTCTCCAGGGATCTTCCCGACCCAGGGATGGAGCCCACATCTCCTGCGTTCCAGTCAGATTCTTTACTGTCTGGCCACCAGGGAGGTGAGACACGCATTTATAGCTTGTTAGTAGAGTGCCTGGCAAATAAGTGCTCAGAAAGCATACTGATGAGGATGCCCAGGACTTATACCCGAGGTAGAAGGTATGTCTTCTCTCTCAAGGGCTCAAAGTCCACCCAGTCCTTGGGACACCCTTACGCTGCGTCTTTGCCTCTCCCTGTCCTGATAACCTGATTGTCTGGTTCATCCAAGAAAAGAGAAAGAAGGGAGGGAAGACATGTTGATTTTCCCTGGTGTCCGTCCCATTCGAAAGTAAAGTAGAATTGAGGCGAGGGGACTCAGGTCTCCCTTTAATTTTCCTTGGTTGTATCTGCCTATTAGCCATGTTGCCATAGTAGCAGAAGCTGTGGACGCCTCACTGGTCCTCAGCCCAACTCAGCTCACCCACAGCCCTGCTAACTTTCACTTCCATGCTCCCTCCATTATTAGCTTTCCTTCTTGATGGCTTCCTCCAGGGGCTGTGGGAACTTGTTCAGTCCACATGCAGGATTCCTGGAAATGCCTGAAAGTTCACGTTTCCAGAGGCACCCTCAACCAAGGAGGGATGGAAGATAACAGATAAATAGCTCAGCTTCTCCGTATTTCGAAGGATCTTCTACACGTTTCCACAGACGTCCCCAGCAAGAGCCCACAGTAGTAACACACTCATAAATACACCCTCCCTCATTCGTGCTCCCTGGGACCCCTTCTCAAATAAATGACTTGCACACAACCTCTCGTCTCAGGGTCTGTATCTAAGCACAAACATCTGTGTCTCCCTTAGGCTTTCGTCAGGGGACCTAGCTTTGTGCCCAGTAGTTTAACAGAAGGGGGGTTAATACGGCCCTAGTTTCAAAGGTGCTGGAAGAGTTGACAAGGCAACCACGTGACAAGGAGACCATGCGGACACGAGAGCCAGAAGGAAGCCACAGCTACTATTAGGGCCAGACAGATAACAGGGGCAGGCGTGGTTACCAGACCAGGGAACCCGTGGTCCTCTGGCAAACGCAGAGC
>SJXQ01011950.1:104330-156310 GCA_006408695.1 Aepyceros melampus | reverse complement strand
TGCCCCAGGGAGGAGCCCCCCGCCTGGGCCCCGGGGAGCCGCCCGCCCCGCCTGGCTCCCCGCGCAGAGCCCCGGGGAGCCGCCCGCCCCGCCTGGCTCCCCGCGCAGAGCGCCGCTGGCGGAGGACGCGGCCCGCGCGGGCCGCCTGGGCTCCGGGGAGCCGCCCCCCGCGGGCCTGGGAGGGCTGCGCGTTCCACCGCCTCTGGGTGTCTGGGCGCCCGTCGCGGTTCCTGCTCGACCTTGCTGCTGCTTCTCTTTGCCACTCCAGCCCCCGGCCTCTGCCTCCAGCCTCGGCTGTGCCGCCATTCAGCGGCGAGAATGAAACACCGAGAAACGCCTCCCCTTTGACGGGGGTCCTGCCAGGACGGGAGGCAGCGGCCCCGCCCCACCCGCGGGGCTCACGACCCTCCCGCGCAGCCCCCGCCCCTGCCTCTCTCGGCCAGTGGTTCGCAAGTCGCTTAGCAGTTCTGAGGATACAAAAACAGGAAATTGTGCACCAGTCCTGACTAAAGCTAAAAACGCATGAGCAAACCCTTCATCGCACAGATTTCTTCAGCTCTCAGAAAACGAGGGCCTTGAAAAAATCAGGTCCCCTGGCCGAGATCTCTGGATTTGCTTAATCATTTCCTTTGCAAATGTGTAACTTCTTTAGCCATGAAGAAGAGATGGTGAGAAAGAGGGAGGCGGGAGGTGAAATGTTTGAAGTCAACCACAAGACCAGACAGGAAATTCTGGAATGGGGGTGGTGGTGGTGATGTTTCTTTCATTCCTCGGTGCCACAGCAGTCTCTGAGAGCAACTCTGGGAAAATGGCCAGAATAGGAGGTTTCTATTTTTCTGCTGTTGACTCTGACTCAGAGGGAAATGCAGGCATCTTCATTCAGGGAATAAACAGAGATCATCAGAGCTAAGAAGACTCTGGGTTGTCCCCATCTGACCCTTTATTTGGGGTTTCCCAGGTGGCTTGGTTGTAAAGAATTTGCCTGCCCATGCAGGAGACTCAAGAGATGTGGGTTTGATCTCTGGGTCAGGAAGATGCCCTGGAGGAGGAAATGCACCTCCAGTATTGCCTGGGAAATCTCGTGGACAGAGGAGCGTGGCAGGCTACAGTCCATAGAGTCACAAAGACTAGGACATGCCTGGGCACACCTGCATGACCCTTTATGTGACGCAAAGCAGCAAACAGTTGCTGAGAGCTTATTCTATCCTTGTCATTTACAGATAGGAGGAGGAAGAACCATTTTAAATCTACACATTCTTGCTAATATACTGTGATGTATATAAAGCAGAAACCCCCAGATCTAGAAGGAGAAATAAATTCACAACCGTAGTTCTAAGCTTCTCCTTTCCCCTATCAGTAACTAAAAAACAAACCAACAAAGGCAAGTTAGTTATTTAAAAAAAAAAAATGGCCAGCAGTATTTATACACTCGGTTTAATCAATGTTTATAGAACAAAGCAACCAATAACTGCAAAATATATGTTCTTTTTAAAGTACACATGGAATATTTACCAAAATTGACATGTGCTGGCCTACTGAGTAGGTCTCAGATTTACAAGGAGAGGTGGGCAGGGTTTGCTGTTGGATTGGATGTGAAGATCAGAGAAAGGCTGGAGTCAGGGCTAACACTGAAGGACTCGGCGTTCTGAAGTCAAGAATGACTGGTTCATGCAAAATTAGCATTTTGGAAAGATAGGAGTGTGTGTATGTGTGTGTGTGTGTAGCACTCATAAGATAGGAGTATTTCTATGTGTGAATCAAGGTGGGAATGAACCTGTGTCCAACTGAACATGAAGCAATTATTCAAACTTGGTTTCTGGAATATTTTCTGGAATATTCCCAGAGTGAAGCAAGCCCCTGGTTTTATCACTGTCTTCTCAGTTTAAGTATTTGCTTGTCCTGTGAACTGAGTAGACATTATCTGTTTCAGTTTGGAATGATGGACACAAAGAAATAACTCTTTAAAAGTTCCATGGTGTTGACAAACACTTCTGCAAAAAATGAAGGGGATGACCCAATTCCTGGCCTCCTTTATCAAAGAGGGATTGGTTTATTCATTGACCGATTGAGTATCATTGTGAGTCTGGGTCTGGGAGAGTGATAACAAAAGCAGAGGCCACTCCAGGATGGCTGGGGAGGCAGCCACTTGCAAGGCCAAATATCAGAGAAATCTCACACACACGGTTGTGTTCCATGCCCTTGTGTGATAGGTTTGAAGTAGTAATCAAGGACACTCTGGGACGTGGTTCTCCTATGAACCATCTCTAAGACACTGGGCTTATATAAAACATTACATCTCAGTCTCTTCACTGTAAAATGGCAGTGATGTTACTGATAATACCATCACTGTGGAAATAAACCAGATCAAATTCACAGCCTGCTCAGAGCAGGGCCTGAGATTAAGTTAGCACCAAAATCAGCATTTGCAACTCTTATCGTTACGCTGCTTCAAATATTTTCATCCTTTAAAAAAAAAAAATACTGAAATCAAACATTCTTCAAAGATTCCCCTGTGTTGTGCAATGTGTCCTTACAGCTGACTCTCTACATAGTGGTTTGGACCTCTTGCTCCCCACGCCTGGACTGTCCGTCCCTCCTTCCCTCTCCCTGCTGGGGATCACTGCTTTGTTCTCTATTTCTCTGAATCTGGTTCTTTTTTTGCTATATTCACTAGTTTATTTTTAGACCCTATATATAGGTGGTGGTGTGTATATATGTATATATATATAAGTGTTACCGTAAATACTGCTTATGTTTGTCCTTCTCTGGCTGGCTTACTTAGCATAATACTCTCTAAGTCCATCCATGTTGTTGCAAATGACAAATTCCACGCTTTGTCACGGCCGAGTAGTATTTCCTCGTGTATATTCATACACCTCATCTTCTCTAACCACCTCTTGTTGGACACTTAGGTTGCTTCCATATCTTGGCATTTGTAAATAATGCTTGTAATTATAAATCTTGCACTGAGGTTCATCTATCTTTTCAAACTAGCATGTGTGTTCTTTTCAGATATATGCCCAGGAGTGGGATTGCTGGTAACTCTAACTTTTTAAGATACGTCCATGCTGTTTTCCATAGTGGTTATACCAATTTAGTTTTACATTCTCACCAACGGTGTATGAGGGCTCCCTTCTCTCCACATCCTTGCCAACGTTTGTTTTTTCTGTTCTTCTTGATAACAGACATTCTGACAGGTATGGGGTGATCTCTCACTGTGGTTCTGAGCTGCATTTTCTCTGATGATTAGTGAGCATCTTTTCATGTGCCTCTTAGCCGTCTGCATGTCTCCTTTAGAAAAATGTCTATTCAGGCCTTCTGCCCATTTTTAATACGGTTGTTTTTTTATGTTTAGTCATATGAGCTATTTATATATATATATTGGATATTAACCCCTTATCGATCATATCATTTGCAAATATTTTTTTCCCCATTCAGTAGGTTGTCTTTTTGTTTTGTTGATGGTTTTCCTTGCTGTGCAAAACTTCTAAGTTTAATAAGGTCCCATTTGAAAGCATATATGTTTCAATATTAGGGGAGAATAAAGACAAAGAACCCATGATAATCCCATCTTCCTGACTCAGCCTTATTTTTACATACTCCCTTCAGATTTTTTTTTATATAGATTATTTCATAGTTAGGAAAGTACATTGCAAACAGGAGGTGATTAATAAAATGCATATTGACTGCCTGACTATCCAGTTCAATGCAAACTATTTTGTATCATGCTTTGTTCATGTGGCCAAGTCACTTCGGTTGGGTCCAACTCTTTGTAACCCTGTGGACTGTAGCCCACGAGGCTCCTCTGTCCATGGGGTTTATCCAGGCAAGAATGCTGGAGTGGGCTGTCATTCCCTTCTCCAGGGGGTCTGCCCAGCCCAGGGACTGGACTCCCCTGTTTTAAGTCTTCTGATTGGCAGGCAGCTTCTCTAACGCTGGCGCCACTGGGGACACCATGCTTTGTGCACTCAAGCTGTGTGATGTGGTGTGATGTCACAATCATCGCGTGTGCCTTCCTCCCAGGATGCACGGCTGCAGTCTCTGTGGCTCTAGGGTCTCTCGTGTCAGCGTGCCAGCTTGGCTGAGCCTTCTCCCTTTGCTGTACCATCGTGTGTAGAATGCTACAGATCACTCCGCTTTGAACTCCACCACAGTGAATCACTCTATAGATTTTGTTTTGGCTTTTTTGTGAATTTCCTAAATTAATCATAGACTATGGAATTAAACATCCCAAGCTAAACCTTCAAGTTAGCTGAGCAGAGAGCCCCAAAAGATTAAACCAAAATGAGATTCCTTCCATAAGATCAGGTTGTAATAAAATGAACTGCACAAGATGATAAAACCATGTGTGATCCTATTTTCGTTTTGAGGTATTCGCTTTTCACTCTTTCAGAAAACATTGTATGAAAACCCACAACTCCCTCAGCACAGATCAATAAAAGATATGAGTGTTTTGATGTATTTATAAATAAAAACAACAGTACTTTCGCTTTTAGTAGACATACTTCTTTTTTAAAAAAAAATGCTCATCATACGTCTGGTTAACCCAAAGGCTCGCTTTAAAAGGCTGCAGAGGAAGATTCTCAGCTACGTACTACGTTTCCTGAAGCACAGGCCCTCTCAAATCTTAGGGTGTGTTGGGTGGGTAAATTTCTCTCTCATTGTGCTGGTGGAGCAGAGAGGAAGGAGCAATGACAGCAGTCTGCTTAAGTGAAGGCACTTCCCTAGCGATCAGAGACAGCCAGCTGCACTCAACGTCTGCTTGTCTCAGCAGTGACGGGTGACGGGTGACGGCGAGTCTGGCGTCCTCGGAGCCCGCAACCAGGGGCATGGAAAGCACCTTTGTCAGTGGCTACCTTGTGACAGGATATGTTAGCAACTAACTGAGCAAGGCAGGATCCAGACCCTGACTCCAGAGTCCCTGGGCCCAAGTATGTAACATTACTCTGTCTCCAGATTGGCGGTTCTCCTGTTCTGGCTGACTCCAAAGTTCACTGGGAATGGAAAGAAGGCTTGAGGGGAGGCCAAGGAGAAGTCTCCTGCTGTGACTTCTTGGGAGAAGGTGGCGGCTGAGACTAGCGTCGCTGCTGAAGAGGTGGCGAGAAGTGGCTGTTATCAGGACTTATTTCAATAAAACGTAAGGGATCGTATGATCTATGTGGACACCAGTCATACACCTATAAGAGGGCTTAAGCACACTGCCCAGCAGGGGTTAGTCACTTAGTCGTGTCTGACTGTTTGCAACCCCGTGGACTATAGCCATCCAGACTACTCTGTCCCTGGAATTTTCCAGACAAGAATACTGGAGTGGGTTGCCATTCCCTCCTCCAGGAGTTCTTCCCAGCCCAGGAATCAAACCCAGGCCTCCCACATTGCAGGAGGATTCCTTACCGCCTGAGCCATCAGGGAAGCCATCCTAGCAAGTGATAGTGCTCAGTAAATGGGTTCATTGGCTGGAGCCAACCTGGAACCAACAGACGCCAACCTGGAACTGGGAGAGTTCACTTTTCACAAGAAAACCTGCAGGTTACCAAGAGGATCTTTCTCCCCAAACCATCCTTTCTTATTTCACCCCATGAATGACAGCCCTAAGGTAGGGTGAGAAGCAAACAGGTAATCCGAGAATAAAAATCTACAGTCCATAGGGTGGACATATCCACTCTCTGTATTTTATCCTATTTCATCTTTAAAGGAACCCAATGTGGTGGTGATCTTTATCACCATTTTTCACATGAATAAACAAAAGTACAAAGAAGTTACAGAATTTTCTGGAAGCCACAGAACTGTTAGGTTTAAAAAAAAAAAAATTCGAAGATTGAACACAGGTTTGTTTGATTCCAAAGTTTACAGGCTTAACCATGAGGTCATTTTGCTTCCTGCCATGCTGGTGGGAAGAAGTGGGATTCAGGAGGGAGAGAACTGTGTTATGCTCCATCATGTTCATACATATCTTGCGTGTTCCCGAAGGATTCCAGGGTCCGTCCAAGGAGACAAGGACGCAACCTCTGCTGCCAGCCTGTGGCTCCAGCCCACTCAAGTTCCTCGTTTTCTCCTATAAAGATAACAACTCAAAACAGCCCCCTGGGACGGGAGGGGCGGAGGGCTTGACACTTGTGATCCAGCATTGGGGAAGTTGCTCATTTTAGGTCGTTTTTAACCGTGTAATGCCCGACACTTGACATTTGGGCAAAAGGGAGGGAAAATCCCCAAAGGCTGCTTGGGACCCGCCTGTCTGCTTCTTCGCCAAACAGGAATCCTCCCTTGGCTGTTGTCCCTCAGAGATGATTTTCCAACGACGGTTTTTAAAAACAATTCTTTTGGGGAATTAAAAAAGGAATCCTGTTTTCGATAGAAAACTGTTGTGTCAACAGAAATGCATGAAAAATAAAATCACCAATTTCCCTATCACCCAGGGAAAAACACTGTTACCAAATGAATGCTTCCTTCTTTTTTCCCTCACACAGATAGACTTATTTTTGTAAACTGCAATTGGACTCAGTAGCACATAAAGTTTTGTGGCAAGCATTTTTAAAATCAAACATTGGATTATCAGCATTTCTGCATGTTTTCCAATTTAAAAACTTGGAAAATGTGATTTTTAATAACCACATAAAAGCCTACCCCACTGATTCTTATACTAACATACTTAACCATCTCTCCGTTGGCAGACCTTCCTTTGTATCCTATTTCAAGCAACATTTTCTCCCCAGGAATGTGTTGCCTTTATACAGATATTCTGGTCCTATCCCACCAATCAATTTTAATTTCCTATCAAAATCTTTCTAGACTTCTCTATATCAGAAGAGTTGGGATGCTGGTCATAGGAGTGATCTTGAATCAGAAGCAAACCCCATGTGAAAGGGGGTTTCACATGGGGTTTGTGAAAGGGAATCAAAATACCATTTTAATGAGATTTTCAGTCACCCCCGTTAAAAGCCAACCAACAAAGAACTTTCTCTCATCTCCCCCACCCACCGCCCCCACCAGGCCTTTTGGTAGCCTTAATGCAGCTCTCTCCCTTCGCTTTGATTTCTGCCTCTTAAACTCCCATTTACCCCTCAAGATGCTGTCATCTCTTCACCACTCCCTGCAACAACAGTCCTTGCAAAATGCCAGATGCATCATCCTCCACTTTCATTTAATTTCTCACTACACAAGAGATCCAGAAAGGCATTTTCCCAGTTAAATAATTAACTACTTAAACATAGATTCCCCGATGACCACGTATCCCTCATCTTGGAAACTTTATCCTTCAACAAAGGTATCCAGTGTTGCGAATGCTGAGGGAAGGATAGGGGCACCTTCGGGTCCTATACCTGAGCCCACAGAGACTAGAGGATGCGTGAGAGACGAGAGAAGAGGCCGGTGTGGCTTTGTGTGGAAGTGTTTTAGTGTGTCTTATCTTTCTGAGTGTTTCTTGTGTCTCCACAGCTCATATACACCATGGACCGGAGTTTATTTACTTGTAACTCTACTGGTGGACATTATTAGCTGGCTTCTGGTTCCTTATCATCACAAGCAAGGAGGCAACAGAGAACACTCTTGATTCTCGCCGTCTGGGCACTAGAGAGGGGCTTTACTCCTCTAAGGGATGCTGAGAGCTGGGCCTCCGGGCCGCTTGGTTGTCGTCGTTGTTCAGTTGCTAAGAGGTGCCCAGCTCTTTGCGACCCCATGAATAGCAGGACACCAGGCTCCTCTGTCCTCCACAAACTCCTGGAGTTTGCTCGAACTCATGTCCACTGAGTCAGTGATGCTGTCTAACCATCCCATCTTCTGTCACCCTCTTCTCCTTTTTCCTTCAGTCTTTCCCAGCATCAGGGTCTTTTCCCATAAGTTGACTCTTCGCATCAGGTGGCCAAAGTACTGGAGCTTCAGCTTCAGCATCAGTCCTGCCAATGAATATTCAGGGTTAATTTCCTTTAGGATTGACTGGTTAAAACCAGTTGATCCAGACCATTGGGTGGGATCTTCTTCCTGTTTATGTTCATGCACGTGGACTAACACCCCTTCCAAGATGGCAGCAGCAACCAACAGCACCACTCTGCCTCAGTCCTTCGACACGGAGTCCTTCAGTACCATCGTGCGGCCACCTCTTCTACTGCTGTTTCAAAACCTGAAATATAGTTGATTTACAGTATTGTGTTAGTTTCAGGTATACAGCTAAGTGACTCAGTTATATATTTTTTCGGATCACTTCAGTTTAGTTCGTTCAGTCGCTCAGTCGTGTCCGACTCTCTGCGACCCCATGAATCGGCCTCCCTGTCCATCACCAACTCCCGGAGTTCACTCAGACTCACATCCATTGAGTCTGTGATGCCATCCAGCCATCTCATCCTCAGTCGTCCCCTTCTTGATTTCCTATTATAGTTATTGCCAGATACTGAATATAGTTCCCTGAGCTATACAGTACTTCCTTATCTATTTTTACTTCCTTAGTTATATAGTTGAATAAAAATAACTAGCTAAGTAAATAGTCACTTATCTCTCTTACGTACAGTAGTTTGTGTCTGTTAATCCCATATTCCTCCAGCCCTGCCTTTCCCGCCTGGTAACCATACATTTGTTTTCTGTGTCTGTGAGTCTGCTTTGAATGCAGATTCATTTGTACTATGTTTTAGGTTCCACATATAAGTGATATCATATAGTATTTGTCTTTCTCTGTCTGACTTCCTTCACTTGGTATGATATTCTTTAGGTCCACCTAATGTTGCAGCAAATGGCAATATTTGGTTTTTTATGGTTGAGTAATATTCCGGTGAGTGTATACGTGTGTCTATACATATATCTATGGCACTTGGCTTGTTTCCATGTTTGGCTATTGTAAACAGTGCTGTTATGAACATTGGAGTACATGTAACTTTTCGAATGAGAGTTTTCATCTTTTCTGGACGTTTGCTCAAGAGTGAGACTGTTGGATCAGATAGCAGCTCTATTTTCAGTTTTTGAGGAAACTCCATGCTGTTCCCCACAGCGGCTGTTCCAGTTCACACTCCTACCAGCAGTGCAGGAGGGCTCCCTTTCCCACACCCTGTCTAGCATTTATTATCTGTAGACTTTCTAAAGACGGACCAACGTGCGGTGCTGCCTCACTGTATTATTAGTTGCTGGGACGAAAGCATCCCAATGGCTTTCCTGCCATCGGTGAAGACCCCTGCCCTTGTGCTCCCCTCTTTGCCATTTCAGACCGTCCTCAGTGCCCCCTCTTCTCAGAGTCTCACTAGTACCATATGCTCACAAAGGTGCCAGCTGCAGCCACACTGGATCAGCACTTTGCCCAGCTTTATAAAATTTGACTCCACATAATCAAATACGATTTCATATAAACATTCAGATATTGGGCTTTTCCTGAACGATCCGCCTCACGGGCAGAACTAGGTCTGCAGTTTCACGTGGAATTAAATGGCTGGAGCCCAGCAGTGACTGTCCTCATGGGGAGCTGGCCCCTGCCCCTCTTCTGTCGCCCTGACCAGCCGCGTGGACCCACGTTACTGCCTGGCCCTGAAGAGTCTGCAAGCCCTGAGCCACAGGCTGAAGCTCAACCTGTTAACGTGCTCGTAAGACCCTGCGCTGTGTGCCCCCTCATCCCCCAGCCCTGATTCCAGCCTCTCCCTTCAACTTCTTTTTTTCCTTCTGACTCACAGAGAAATTGTTTCAGACCAGAAGCTAAAAACCACTCAAACACTGTGACTGTTTTAGTTACTTAACCAACGTAGACACACTCTATTCACAGACGTCTTCCCTCTGGCTCAATAAATCTCTCCTCAAATCACTAATGAAGTTGAACTTGCTCTAGACAGTGTGTTTCAGGCTTAAGAAACTCCTATGGAAGCTAGTTCTCAGGAGGATCCCATTCAGCTCAGGTCCTAATGAAAGAAGACAGAGGGGCTGACAGACAAAGTCACACGGACTTCGTGTAGAACCCCAGGAGGCATGTCCTGAAGCCCGTCACACAGCAAGAATGCAGCCACCCTCAGGGAGACACACACGCACACTCGTCTCAACTAGCTGGTTTTCTTCCTTGATATAAGTATTTAATAGTAGGCATGAGCCTTGTCTTTCTATGTGGGACTTATAAATGTCATTCATAAAGACAATCAATATTACTTTTCCAAAACTAGATAAAAGGGTTTTTTTAATTTGTTTTAAGATGCTTTGAAGTGATGAAGCCTACTCAATGCCTATCCATATTATTCTGTCAATAATATTCTTATTAACATAATATCAACTTTAATGGGAAGGGAGACTTTAAAACTACATTTCCCAGCTTCCTTATCAAGTAGACCTTTTAACGCTTCATTGGTGCTGGCCAATGAAAGCTCAGCTGGTAAGAATCTGCCTGGGTTGGGAAGATCCCCTGGGGAAAGGGAAGGTTACCCACTGCAGTATTCTGGCCTGGAGAATTCCTCCATGGGGTCTCAAAGAGCCTGACACGACTGAGCCACTTTCACTTTCACATTTCACTTGCAATGAAATGTCAAAAGTCATTGGGTATACTTCCCAAAAAGTTCCTTAAAGTTGGGGGATGGGAGAAGGAGGAGTGGTCAAGTCTCAGGTGATCGCTTTTTCATTCTCCTTTTCTGCCACCTGAAAAACTATGTGACTAGGAGAATAAGATCCAAAATTTTGGTCTTAAAATCTATACTACACCCATGCCTCTGAATTTCTTATTAAATGGAAAAAATAAATCTTATTTAAGCTGTTGATATTTGGATTTTCTTCGATAGGTAGGTAAACTATATTCTGGGGCTTCCCTGGTGGCTTAGACGGTAAAAAAAATCTGCCTGCAATGTGGGAGACCTGGGTTCGATCCCTGGGTTGGGAAGAGCCCCTGGAGAAGGGAATGGCAACCCACTCCAATATACTTGCCTGGAGAATTCCATGGAGAGAGGAGCCTGGTGGGCTACAGTCCATGGGGTCTCAAAATATCAGACACAACTGAGTGACATGCAAAGCTACTTCGAAGGGAGGAAATAAAGGGAGGAATAAAACATTTCTCCCTCTTTCTAGCCCACCAAAGTTACCAGAAGGGGCTAATTAAGAAATAGCTAAAATAATATTACTTTATTCATAGTATTTCAAAAATTTAGAAAAGACAGAGGAATCAGAAATCAAACTGCCAACATTCATTGGATCACAGAAAAGGCAAGAGAATTCCAGAAAAACATCTACTTTTGATTTATTGACTATGCTAAAGCCTTGACTATGTGGATCACAACAAACTGGAAAATTCGTAGAGATGGCAATACCACACTACCTTACCTATATCCTGAGAACCTGTATGCAGGTCAAGAAGCAACAGATAGAACCGGACATAGAACAAGGGACTGGTTCAAAATTGGGAAAGAAGTGCATCGAGGCTGTATGTTGTCACCCTGCTTTGTTGTTATTCAGGCGCTAAGTTGGGTTGACTCTTTGTGACCCCATGGACTGCAGCACGCCAGCCTTCCCATTAATTTATATGCAGAGTACATCATGAGAAATACCTGGCTGGATGAATCACAAGCTGGAATTAAGACTGCTGGGAGAAATATCAACCTCAGACATGCAGATGATACCATTCTAAATGGCAGAAAGCAAAGAAAAACTAGAGAGCTTCTTGATGAGGGTGAAAGAGGAGAGGAAAAAAGTTGGCTTAAAACTCAACATTAAAAAGCTTAAGACCATCTGGTCCCATCATGCATGCACGAATGTTAGTCACTTCAGTCATGTCTGTCCCTTTGCAACCCCATGGACTATAGCCCACCAGGCTCCTCTGTCCACGGAATTCTCCAGGCAAGAATACTGGAGTGGGGTGCCATGCCCTCCTCCTGAGGAATCTTTCCAACCCAGGGACTGAAACCACTTTTGCCTCCTGCATTGGCAGGAGGGTTCTTTACCACTAGCACCACCTGGGAAGACCCAGATCCCATCACTTTATGGCAAATATATGGGGGAAAAGTGGAAACAGTGACAGATTTTATTTTCTTGGGCTCCAAAATCACTGCGGATGGTGACTGCAGCCATAAAATTAAAAGATGCTTGCTCCTTGGAAGGAAAGCTATGACAAACCTAGACAGTGAATTAAAAAGCAGAGACATCCCTTTGCCGACCAAGGTCAGTATAGATAGTCAAAGCTATGGTTTTTCCAGTAGTCATGTAGGATGTGAGAGTTGGACCATAAAGAAAGCTGAGAGCCAAACAATTGATGCCTTTGAACTACAGTGCTGGAGAAGACTCTTGAGAGTCCCTTGGACAGCAGGGAGAGCAAACCAATCAATCTTAAAGGAAATCAACCCTGAATATTCATTGGAAGGACGATGCTGAAGCTGAAACTCCAATACTTTGGCCACCTAATGCAAAGAACTGACTCATTGGAAAAGACCCTGAAACTGGGAAAGATTGAGGGCAGGAGGAGAAGTGGGTGGCAGAGGATGAGATGGTTGGATGGCATCACTAACTCAAAGAACAGGAACTTGAGCAAACTCTGGGAGACAATGAAGGACAGGGAAGCCTGGCTTGCTGCAGTCCATGGGGTCGCAAACAGCTGGACACAAGTGAGTGATTAAACAACTGAACAATGTCCTGTTTCAACATTTTCTGTCTTTTTGGCCATAAATGCAATCCAATGTGAAATTTAGCAACCACGCATATAATAAAGGGTGACATGAAGAAAGAAGACTATCTGAAATATCTAAACGCAAATCTTTATTTCCATTTTGGCCGAAAGCAAGATGTTCCTTCCAGTGGTGATTTACGAGGCCCCCAACCTCCCCCTTCACTCTCCGTGTGACTCAATCTTACTGCACTCCCAACGACATTCTGGATTTTTCTGTAATCTCCTTTCCTTAATAAATTCAAGACAGACCCACACATTGCAAACAGCTTATAATAGTGTTACTGTTTCTGGGCTAAATCGGGGATGCAGCCCTGGCCAGTAGCTATGTCCATGGATAACTGAATAATTGCTTCAATTCCCTGCTTGTTTCTGAGCGAGTGTCAGCCTGGCCTCTGGGCATGGCTGATCATTACTCATTGTCAAACTGAGAGTTTCAACGCTCAATGTGACCGTGTGCGCTATATCTGCTTTCTCCCTGGCAGATTATTTAAATACCATCGAGTTGAAGTCAAGTTGTCCCAGAGCGCACTGAATCTTGGCCCCAGAGGTCCCCATAGGAGCCCTTCCATGAAGAGCTTCTTTTGCTATATTGTAATCTGTTTCTCAGTGAATATGTGATGATCGGATGCTTTCAGCCTGATTCTTTTTTCCTGCCTCATGTCCCCTGGAGATCCCGCTGCCTCCTTATAAAGGCCATGTGTATCTTATCTCTTCCAGTGCAGTGCTAAAACCAGAAAACAGCCTGGAAAACATTTCCCCAAACTGTACTGTTTTTCCTCATTTCTTTCTGACACCTCCAGATAACTTAGCATACTGTCTTTCTCTATAGAGCCTTGCCCCAGTGGGTGTTTGGGGACTGAATGACATCACCTAGGAATTTATAATTAGAAACAACAATGCCGCTTTCCAAATCTATAACACCAGGAGACAACTGGAGAGATTTTAAAAGCTGTTGGTGAAACCTCAAAGGTAAAAGGTCTTTTCTGATCACGCGGCACTCTGCCAGCTTTTAGGACGCTACCAGGAAACTGTTGGAACAGGCAGCAGCTAACCTTTCCAAGTGCTGATGGCAGTGCCATATGCCAAGACGGACTCTCAAGACCTGGGGTTAGCCTTGGACTCTGGACAGGAAATGTCACTGGGATCTCGGCTCTCCCAGGCGAAGCTCTGTTTCTCCAAGTTCCTGGAAGTCTCTGAGAAGTGTTCTGAGTTTATGTCACTGCAGACATGGGGCACAGTGACTTGATTATTGAGCTTTTATTTGTTCAACCAACTCTTATTCTGCTAAGTCACTTCAGTCGTGTCTGACTCTTATGGCGCCATGGACTGTAGCCCGCCAGGCTCCTCTGCCCATGGGATTTCCCAGGCAAGAATCCTGGAGTGGATTGCCATTTCCTTCATCCAGGGGATCTTAATGACCCAGGGATGGAACCTGGGCCTCCTGCATTGGCAGGCGGCTTCTGTACCGGCTGAGCTACCAGGAAAACCATTAGTCACTGTGAGTGAGTGCTAAGTCCCTTTAGTCGTGTCCGACTCTTTGCGACCCCGTGGACTGTAGCCCGCCAGGCTCCTCTGTCCAAGAGATTCTCCAAGCAAGAATATTGGAGTGGGTTGCCATGCCCTCCTCCAGATCTTCCCAACCCAGGGATCGAACCTGTGTCTCTCATGTCTCCTGGGTTCTTTCCCACTAGCACCACCACTAGACACATTCAACCATGCTTAAATTTAAATAACTTTCCCTGGCGTCCAGTGGTTAGACTCCACCCTTCCACTACAAAGGGCCCCTGATAGGATCCCTGGTGGGGGAACTAAGGTCCTGCATGCCCTGAAGTGGGGCTAAAAAAATAAATAAATAAATTTAAATAAACAAAAATTAAAGGACAAAGTAATCTCCTAGGTTGCATTTGCCACACTTCAAATGATCAGTAGCCATGTTGGGCTGGTGTTACCCTGTGCTGTACAGCACAGATCTAGAACATTTTTATCATCGTGGAAAGTTGTTTTTGGACAATCCTGAGCTAAAGAGTGTGCCTTGCTTGGCACACTCCAGAATTACTCGTACTGACGTGTTGTAATCATTAATAGTACCTCTTTTATTCTCAAAGTGTCAATAATAATTTATGAATGGACAGGAACTTGGCCACCATCTCCTCGAAGCCCCCGCCCCCACCAGCCTGGCACAGCCACAGTCTTTGCCAGGACGTGAGACCCCAAACCCTTCTCTCTGATGAACAAGTTGGCAGTGTCCTGCAAGACCCCTGCCTTCTCCCTGCTTCTCTGGCACCTGTGAAATTCAACATTTATTGACAGGGGAAAAAAAAATCCCAGTGAAGAAATTTTCAGTTCTCTTAAAGTGAATGATTTACTTGTAAAGCAGTTTCAGTTTTGGTTTTTAGTTCCCCTTGCATAAAGAACTCAGCTTGACTCCCTTTGCCCTGAAGGGTGGGAACGGGTCACACAAGAAGGTGAGAGGTGGGGAGGCCCCGCCCATCGCACACAGGCCCCGCCTCTATCTCGGGGGAGGGGAGACAGACGCCCAGGCCCCGCCCACTGCGCCCAGGCCCCGCCTCTATTTCAGGGACCTCAGCGCTCAGGCTCCGCCTCTATCTCGTGGAGAGAGGGGTCCAGGCCCCGCCCGTCGGGCCCAGGCCCCGCCTCCATCTCGGGACCGGCGCCCAGGCCCCGCCCCCAGGCGCCTCCACTCCCCGCCCATCGCGCCCAGGCCCCGCCTCCATCTCGGGACCGGCGCCCAGGCCCCGCCCCCAGGCGCCTCCACTCCCCGCGTCGGGCCGCGGGTCCCGCCCAGCAGAGGGCACCTGCGTTCCTTCTTCTCGGGGAAGGCTGCACGAGCGTGAGGGACTCTCTTCCTCTCGGTGTGGCTTCTTTGTGAGCCGCAGTCCGAGGCCCCAGAGAGCACGGGTCGCTCTGAGGACACGCGTCCGAGCGTGGAGACGAGAGGCGCGCGGCGCAGGCGGCGTGCGGGGAGCCGCGCCCCAGCCTCCGGGCCCGCGGCGCGGACACCGCTTTGCAGAGCTGGGAGGGAGGCCCGAGCCGCGCCCCTGCGTCCGCGCCGCGCGCGAGCCGGCCCGGGGCCCGCGGGCCGCCCCCGGGAGCTCCTCCCCCGACACCGGGTCCGCGGTTCGGAGGCGCCCTGAAGCCAGCCTTGGTCTCACACGCCTGCCGGGAGCAAAACGGTGGGGACGGCAGGGGCGGCTGCAGGGACCAGGGCCGGGCGGTGCTTCGCGGCCCTCCCAGACCGCCCGCCCAGAGCGCAGCATCTCCCTGTCCGTCCAGCATCTCTCTCTCAGTCTTTCTCTACCCCCACCTCTCCCGCATCTCTCCCCTTCCCCCATCTCTCTCTCAACTTCTATTTCTCCCTCCGCCCCTGCCTGCTTCCCAATCTTTGTTTCATTCTCTCCTTTCCCCCTCCTGCCTCGCCTCTCTCTCCTCCTTATTCTTCCGGAACATTCTCTGCAGGAGTCTTCCCCTCCCCCCTCGGCTGAAATCCCAGCTGATTAGAGGTCTGCTGTGGGGCTCGTCAGGGCTACCAGTTCATTACTGAGCATAGTTTATGATTTGTTTTTCTGTATCTAAGGGGAAGATGCTGAGGAAAGTTGCGTTTGGCTTATTTTTGCATCTTCTGGTGCCCTGAACATATTTATGAGGTTAGAAAACTCCTGTCCAAATGGATGTCCACTGCTCTTTGTAAAAGTCCCGGAAACCTTTTGGAAGGGGTTTCTTGGTGGCAACCCCCCAGGACTAGTTTGTTGCACCTTTTGGGAAGAAGACAAGCCTGCGGCTGAACTCCTGGGCTCTTGTAACAGCCAGTGATTGGTCCACTGTATCCTCCGTTTCCTTCTCTGAAATAACTGCCCCTTCTGTAAGGAATAAGCAAGACAGTGCAGGTAAAGGGCTTCAGAAAGCATGTAGCATGGATTCAGTAAATAACTAGCGAGTACTACTTTATCATTTCTTTGCCACGAGCTCCCTCCAGGACGCTGGAGCTTGGCTTCTGAGCACACATGCTTGATGGAGGAAGCTTTGCATTATCTGAACCAAGCAGTTCTGCAGGAGGGTTTGGCTCCACCAACTCCACAAATGCATTCTTGAATTTTATTAGCCCACCTTTGCTACACTGGAGAGGAAGCTGGAGTCCAGGGAGGCTGGGTGATTGTGACATCCCACAGCCACAGGCCAGAGGACCAGTGTTTGAATGTCCCTCCTTCTCTAAGGCCTTTCTACCTCTCATTACTTTTCACTTCTTCTTGCCTTTGGGTCAAGTTATCAGGTCTTTATGGCTGAGATTTGTCTTGCCTGCTTCTTGAACCTGAACTGAAACTGGCTTAAGTAAAATAGGAATTTATTGGCTCATATAGTTAAAAAAAATCTAGGAGTTCAGGCATGGCTGGATACAGGACAGGGGCGCAAACCAGTATCTACCAAGTTCATCTCTTTTTCTGCTTTACTTTATGTTGGCTCCACTCTTAGATAGGTCCCCTTTCTGTAGCAGTCCCTGGTAACTTCACATCAACATTCTCTTAGTTTTAAGCCCTAGTGGAATTAAAGCACCTTTTTGCCAATGATTCCAACAAAAGTCTTAACTCAGGTCTTATCTGACCAACTTAAGCCATTCATGACAGATCAAGTGGCCAACCGAGGAAATAATGTACATTTCTTAAGTCAGGATTCAAGGCCAGCCCCCCAAAACAATAGAATGGAAAAGACTAGAGATCTCAAGAAAATTAGAGATACCAAGGGAATATTTCATGCAAGGATGGGCTCAATAAAGGACAGAAATGGTATGGACCTAACAGAAGCAGAAGATATTAAGAAGAGGTGGCAAGAATACCCAGAAGAACTATGCAAAAAAGATCTCCATGACCCAGATAACCACGATGGTGTGATTGCTTACCTAGAGCCTGAACTCCTGAGAGCCAGACAACCTAGAGTCTGAAGTCAAGTGGGCCTTAGGAAGCATCACTATGAACAAAACTAGTGGAGGTGATGGAATTCCAGCTGAGCTATTTCAATTCCTAAAAGATAATGCTGTGAAAGTGCTGCGCTCAATATGCCAGCAAGTTTGGAAAACTCAGCAGTGGCCACAGGACTGAAAAAGGTCAGATTTTACTCCAATCTCAAAGAAGGGCAGTGCTAAATAATGTTCAAATTACTGCACAATTACACTCATCTCACACACCAGCAAAGTAATGCTCAAAATTCTCCAAGCCAGGCTTCAACACTACATGAACCAAGAACTTCCAGACATTCAAGCTGGACTTAGAAAAGGCAGAGGAACCAGAGATCAAGTTGCCAACATCTGTTGGATCATAGAAAAAGCAAGAGAGTTCCAGAAAAACATCTTCTGCTTTATTGACTATGCCAAAACTTTGACTGTGTGGATCACAACAAACAGTGGAAAATTCTTCAAGAGACAGGAATACCAGACCACCTGACCTGCCTCCTGAGAAATCTGTATGCAGGTCAGGAAGCAACAGTTAGAACTGGACATGGAACAATGGACTGATTCCAAATTAGGAAAGGAGTACATCAAGGCTGTATATTGTCACCCTGCTTATTTAATTTCTATGCAGAGTACATCATACGAAATGTCAGGCTGGATGAAGCACAAACTGGAATCAAGATTACCAAGAGAAATATCATAACCTCAGATATGCAGATGATACCACCCTTGTGGCAGAAAATGAAGAGGAATTAAAGAGCCTCTTGATGAAAGTGAAAGAGGAGTGTGAAAAAGCAAGCCTAAAATTCATTCAAAAAACTAATTTCATAGCATCTGGTCCCATCACTTCATGCCAAATAGATGGGGAAACAATGGAAACAGTGAGACACTATTTTGGGGGGCTCCAAGATCACTGTGGATAGTGACTGAAGCCATGAAATTAAAAGATGCTTTCTCCTTGGAAGAAAAGCAATGACAAACCTAGACAGTGTATTAAAAAGCAGAGACATTACTTTGCCTATAAAGGTCCGTCCAGTCAAAGCTATGGTTTCTCCAGTTATCATGTATGGATATGAGAGTTGGACTATAAAGAAAGCTGAGCGTAGAAGAATTGATGCTTTTGAACTGTGGTGTTGGAGATGACTCTTGAGAGTCCCTTGGACTTCAAGGAGATCCAACCAGTCAATCTGAAAGGAAATCAGTCCTGAATATTCATTGGAAGGACTGACGGTGAAGCTGAAACTCCAGTACTCTGGCCATCTGATTTGAAGAACTGACTCATTGGAAAAGACCCTGATGCTGGGAAAGATTGAGGGCAGGAGGAGTAGGGGATGACAGAGAATGAGATGGTTGGATGGCATCACTGACTCAATGGACATGAGTTTGAGTAAGCTTCAGGAGCTGGTGATGGACAGGGAGGCCTGGTGTGCTGCAGTCCATGGAGTCTCAAAGAGTCAGACACAACTGAGGAACTGAACTGAACTGAATTCATTGGAAGGGCTGATGCTGAGGCTGAAACTCCAGTACTTTGGCCACCTGATGCAAAGAGCTGACTCATTGGAAAAGACACTGATGCTGGGAAAGATTGAAGGCAGGAGGAGAAGGGGATGACAGAGGATGAGGTGGTTGGATGGCATCACCAACTCAACAGACATGAGTTTGAGCAAACTCCGGGAGATGGTGAAAGACGGGGAAGGAAAACTCACATGGTGCAGTCCATGAGCCTCAAAGAGTCAGACATGACTGAGCGACTAAACAACAATAACCCCAAAACCACATGAGCTGCAGGCGATGGTGGTATTGGCCAAAGTAAAACCAGGGAGCTGTTTCCCATAGAAGGGAAAGTGGATGCCCTGTAAACAAAATCTGTGGCTGTCCGTGACACACTGTAGGTGCTCAATATACTTCAGCTATTAAAGGGAACCCTTGACCAAAAGTTAGACCTTTGGGGATTACTGAAGCTCCAGAATCATACCGTTAAGCTGGTGGTTCTTTATCTTAAAATTCTTCCATCCATGAACCTCACTTTTAGAACTTCTGATTCCGTTGATCGGAGTAGGGGTGTGCCCAGTACTGGGTGTTAAACACACCCAGAAGAACTTAATGTATGGGGCTGAAAACTACTGCTTTAAGCTAATCCATATGCTTGGCTGGTGCCCACAAAGCTCATAACCATGGCATCACCTCCTTGGTTTAAGACCCAAAGAATTGTTATATAATTTTATATATGTAAGTAATGATTATATGTGACTCTTCAATGCAGAATTTGAAAATACCTTCACATTATTTCTTCCAATGCCTCATCTGCTGAAACAGGACTTTGGTGGCAGCTAAAAAAATGCAAAGAGGATCAGAACTTGGGTGTGTGAGTGTGTGTGCGTGTATGTGTGTGTATGTGTCCTTTGTGATTTGCTTTGGGTGGTTAAATCAGCAACACAGATGACGCAGGAACTTAACGAATGCTGAGTCATCCGCCTCTTTGTTATTTCAACTTTCTTCCCCGCTCCCCTACCTCATGTAAACATCAGATGAAAAGCTGTGGGCATTTAACATCACCAAGACAGACAGGTGGACATCCTCTGTCTCCAGAGACGGTGTCCTGAGAAGGACAGTATCCTCTCTGTGCCTCAGTGCAGCCAAGAATGCATAACTTATACCTAGTCGGACAATCACAATTAGAGGAACATTCTGGTACAGTGGGGCAGAGGACAGGGGAAGGACTGCGGTGTTCAAAAATGCTAATTCACAAAAGACAAAGAGAAGCTGTGGAAATGTTCCAGGTCCAAGGAGGCTAAAAAACATGACAAGTGCACGCCCTGGCCCTGGACTGGAGCCCGTACTGGACGGGTCAGAAGGAACAGGATGAGGCTGACTGATCAAAACTGGAATCTGGACGGTAAGTTAAACTGTTACATCAGGATAAATGTATTGAGTTTTGAAATCTATTGTGGCTGTGTAAGAGAGAATCCTCATTGTTAGCAAATACATACTTGGAGTATTTGAGAGTCAAGGGCCATGATGAATGCAACAGTCATGAATGATTTAGGAAGAAATTGTGTGTGTGTGTGTGTGTGTGTGTGTGTGTATGTGTGGAGAGAGACCAAACAAGCAAATAAGAGTAAAATGTTAATAATGATAATAGGTAAATATATAAAGGGAAAAAGGTAATCTACATTATTTCTCTATTTGCAACTTGGATAAATTTAAATTATTTTCAAATTAAAGGTAGTTTAAAAGCTGGAGACAGAGAAAAACTATAAAAATAAATAGCATGCATTTAGTTGAAATGAAGATTAAGAATTCAAACACACACACACACGAACACACACGTGCACACCCCATATATCAAAGCTCACACCTCATGCTAATAAAATGAAGCATCCCTGCATGCACCCAAGATAATTCAATAGTCAAAATGTGAGGTTCATTCCTAAAGGTTTTCATAAACTCTCCCAGATTTCGGGGTTTACCAGAAGCTGCCAGATGGTACAGCCACACCCCAACGGTTTCTCAGGACTTGAAGTTTCTGAAATACAGACTCTTGAGAGTCCGTTGGACTGCAAGGAGATCCAACCAGTCCATTCTGAAGGAGATCAATCCTGGGTGTTCACTGGAAGTACTGATGCTAAAGCTGAAACTCCAATACTTTGGTCACCTCATGCGAAGAGCTGACTCATTGGAAAAGACCCTGATGCTGGGAGGGATTGGGGGCAGGAGGAGAAGGGGATGACCGAGGATGAGATGGCTGGATGGCATCACTGACTCATGGACGTGAGTCTGAGTGAACTCCGGGAGTTGGTGATGGACAGGGAGGCCTGGCATGCTGCGATTCATGGGGTCGCAGAGAGTGGGACACAACTGAGCGACTGAACTGAACTGAAGTTACACTGAGTGACATACAGAAAGACTCCCTCTGTTTAAAGTTCCCTGATGGTATTCACTGCCCTACAGAGTAAAATCCAGACTCAATCTCTGGCTCATGAAGCCCTATGGGCTCCCCGGGTGGCACTAGTGGAAAGAGTCCTCCCGATGCAGGAGACGTGAGAGACGAGGGTTTGCTCCTGGGAGGAGGGAACGGCACCCCACCCCAGCGTTCTTGCCTGCAGAATCCCGTGGACAGAGGAGCCTGGCGGGCTGCAGCCCACAGGGAAGCAAAAGGTCAGACACAACTGAAGCAGCTGAGTGCACACACAGGCACCTATGCCTACACCTACAGCTACACCTGCACCTGGAGGTATCTTGTCTTTTTTTGGTGGCACCACTCAGCTTCCAGGCTTAGTTCCCCAACCAGGGATGACACTCAGGCCTCCAGCAGTGGAAATGTGGAGTCTTAACCACTGAATCACCAGGGAATTCCCTGGTCTCTTTTATTTGTCAGACTTCATCTCAAAGACGCCTCCATTTTAACCTGATGTCTAGAACATGCTGAGGGCTTTCTGACCTCAGGGCCATTGCACCTGCTGTTCCTGTTCCTAGAAAACTTATCCAGTTCTTCACATAACAGCATCCATCTTCTAAGACCGTTTCAGTCTCAACTCAGCTATCGCCCAGCTCTATTTACCATGGAAATGACCACTAAGTGGGTTGACTTTAAAATCCTTACAAACACACTAGAGAAAACTCACCCAAACATTCCCCACTCTGTTCAGTGTCCAGGCACTTCTTTTCTCTTCTGCCCCCAAAAGACCGTGTTAAATGACTCAACCCCTGACTTCTTTGGGGTTATCCCCTCCTCAGAGAGTTCTTCCATCTCTGTTCTTTTCCGTGCTCTATGTTTTTCTCTATTTAAATATTTATTATTTATTTACTTGGAGTATAATTGCCTTACAGTGTTGTGTTAATTTCTGCTGTGCAACAACATGAGTCAGTTCTAAGTACACATATCTGCTCCCTCTTGAGCCTCCCTTCCATTATTCCACCGATCCCACCCCTCTGCGTCATCACAGAGCGCAGATGAGCTGTTTTAGAGCAGCTTCCCACTAGCAATCCAGTTTACATGAAGCGAAGTGAAAGTGAAAGCTGCTCAGGCCTGTCCAACTCTTTGCGACCCCATACAGTCCATGGACTTCTCCAGGCCAGAATACTGGAGTGGGTAGCCTTTCCCTTCTCTGGGGGATCTTCCCAACCCAGGGATCAAACCTGGGTCTCCTGCACTGCAGGCGGATTATGACAGTGTTTATGTCAGTCCTGTTCTTTCAACTCCTCCCACCCTCTTTTGCGCTCACTCACCATGTCCACAAGTTCATACTACTTTATTTTTCTTCATAGCATTTATTACTGTCTGACCACACACACAGCATATACATCTGACAAATATAATCTATATATTTTTCTGGTTATCAGTCCAACTTGCCAACCCCAAACCTCCAATGGATTGTAAACTCCATGAGGGCAGAAAGTCTGTGTGTTTTTTATCACCACCAAATCCCAGCAGCTAAAGTGAGCCTGGTATAATGGTCACTCTCAAATTTCTCTTGAATAAATTGGTGAACAAATGAGCAGGACTGCATGCACAGTTGGCATTCCACAAGTGAATGTAAAAAAGAACAAAAGTGTAAGTCTTCAAGTACCTGAATTCAAGACTTACTATTAAAGCTACAGTAACCAAGACAAGATTTTTATTGATGTAAGAAGAGATTTGTGGATTAATGGAACATCCAGAGAAATGCCCACAAAAATATGGTCAGTTGATTTATAAAAAGGCATCAACTTAATTTAATGGGGAAGTGGTAGACTTTTTGACAAATGATGCTAGAACAATTGGATATCCTTATGAAAATAATAATGAACCTTGACCCTTTCCTCAGAGATACATAAAAAATTAATTTAAAATGGACCAAAGAGCTAATAGACACATGAGAGAGAAAATTATAAAACTTTTAGGAGAAAAGTCTTTACAACCTTGGGTTAGGCAAATATTCCTTGGGGTACAAAATATTTTATATAAAAGAAAAACATTGATAAATTAATCCTCATAAAAATTAAAAACTTGATCTTTAAAAGACCCTATTCAGTTCAGTTCAGTCACTCAGTTTTGTCCTACTCTTTGTGACCCCATGAACCACATCATGCCAGGCCTCCCCGTCCATCACCAACTCCCAGAGTCCACCCAAACCCATGTCCATTGAGTTGGTGATGCCATCCAGCCATCCCATCCTCTGTCGTCCCCTTCTCCTACTGCCCTCAATCTTTCCCAGCATCAGGGTCTTTTCCAGTGAGTTAGCTCTTCACATCAGGTGGCCAAAGTACTGGAGTTTCAGCCTCAGCATCAGTCCTTCCAGAGAACACCCAGGACTGATCTCCTTTAGGATGGACTGGTTGGATCTCCTTGCAGTCCAAGGGATTCTCAAGAGTCTTCTCCAACACCACAGTTCAAAAGCATCAATTCTTTGGCACTCAGCTTTCTTTATAGTCCAACTCTCACATCCATACATGACCACTGGAAAAACCATAGCCTTGACTAGACGGACCTTTGTTGGCAAAGTCATGTCTCTGCTTTTGAATATGCTATCTAGGTTGGTCAGAACTTTCCTTCCAAGGAGTAAGCGTCTTTTAATTTCATGGCTGCAATCACCATCCACAGTGATTCTGGAGCCCAGAAAAATAAGGTCAGTCCACTGTTTCCACTGTTTCCCAGTCTATCTGCCATGAAATGATGGGACCAGATGCCATGATCTTCGTTTTCTGAATGTTGAGCTTTAAGCCAACTTTTTTCACCCTCCTCTTTCACTTTCATCAAGAGGCCCTTTAGCTTTTCTTCACTTTCTGCCATAAGGGTGGTGTCATCTGCATATCTGAGGTTATCGATATTTTTTCCAGCAATCTTGATTCAACTTGTGCTTCCTCTAGCCCAGCGTTTCTCGTGATGTACTCTGTATATAAGTTAAATAAGCAGGGTGGCAATATACAGCCTTGACGTACTCCTTTTCCTATTTGGAACCAGTCTGTTCCATGTCCAATTCTAACTGTTGCTTCCTGACCTGCATACATGTTTCTCAAGAGGCAGGTCAAGTGGTGTGGTATTCCCATCTCTTTCAGAATTTTCCACAGTTTATTGTGATCCACACAAAGGCTTTGGCATAGTCAATAAAGCAGAAAAAGACCCTATTAAGAAAATGAAAAAGCAAGCCACAAATGGGGAAAATATTTGCAAAACATATATCTGAGGAAAGACTTGAATCCAGAACACATAAAGAATGCCTGCATTCTGGATACATGGGTAGTAAGAAGACGCTTTCCCCCAGTGGGAAAAATGTTTAAGCAGACGCTTCACCAAAGAAGGAATAACCACATCAAATAAGCACATGTACAGATACTAAGCATCGCTAGTCATTAGGAAATACACATCAAAACCATAGTGAGGTATTTACCACACACCTGCTAGAAGGGCTAAAATTTTAAAGATTGATCATCCAGTGGTCGGCAAAGACGCAGAGCAGTCGGACATTCCCTACAGGGCCAAGAGGAACGCAGAATGGTGTGGCCACATTGTCTAAGGGTTTACTGATTCTTATAAAGTGAAACGTACACGTGGCTTGGGACCCAGCAATCCCGCTCCAAGGTGTTACCAAGGAGAAATAAAATCATGCGTCTACACAAAACCACACGCTCAATCTTTCAGAGCAGCTCTCTTTATAATAGTCCCGAACTGGAAATAACCACGTGTCCATTTACTGATGAGTGAATAAACGAATCGTAGTACCTCCCTATAATGGAATATTACACAGCAGAATAAGGGAAGGGGTTACTAACACACTCAAGAACAAGGGTGAATCTCAAAAACGTGTTCAGCGAAAGTATGTAATCCGCTTCTATGAAATCCTAGGAAAGGCAAAGCTTTAGCAACAGAGAGCGATCAGTGCTGGCTAAAGGCTGTAGTGATGGTTAGAGGGCTGTATGTCTTGGTCAGAATTCAAATCAAGGATTAGCACGGGTGCATTGCATTCTGTGTGTATTGTCCCGATAAAACACAAGCGTGCTGGATGAAGAAAGAAACGCGTTACTACCAAGTGTGATGGCCCTTCACTTTCCACCTCCAGAAAGTGCCAGCCTCAGCAGCCAGTGCCTGTCTGCGTCCGCATTCTTGTGGAGCTGCTGGGTCTCCATAACCTCCTCTGGTGTTGCCAGAGGACAGATAATAACGATGACTGATGTTCATGCGGTGACCGGGCGCTGAGCCTGGCCGCCTCATCCGTAAAATGGGATCGTTGCAGTGCCTGCCCCACTGGCTTGTTTGAGGGAAGGTGAGAGGAAGTCATCGTATTAAGTATGACTTGGCTGATGCTCAGCAAATACTAGCAAGCCCTGTATTAATTATAGGCTGGGCACATATTAATATTAATGTGCCTGGTCCTGGACTTAAGCTCTTTGGCGACATGATTCCATTTCACCCTCAGAGGGCAGGGCTTCTTCTGAGTCTCCTCTTACAGGTCAGACGGAGGATCAGAGCAGAGGGGATAAAAGCTTACACAGCTGATAAGTGATCAGAGTTGGGATTCAAATCCAGACCTGCCTGACGGCACGCTCAGAAGTGCTGCGGGAATCCAGTTCTGATCATCGCTGCTCTCCCTTCTCTTCTTTACCTCTGTTCTTGACTCACCGAGGAGTCCTGTATCATTAGATCCTTCAATGGCCCCTCTGCCCACTGAGTCCTCTGCCCACCTCTATGGCACGTTCTTTCTTAGTGTCTTGCTAAAAGAATACCAAATTAGCTGGGAAGCGGTGGTCGTTCAAAGAGCCTTCCCGGACCCCTCTCCATCTCCTTTCATTGCTGTTTTTCGCCCTGCATTTACCCTCTCGGTATACTGTCAGATTTGCATAGTATCTTCTTTGCAGGCTGTCCACACACACACACACACACACACACACACACTTCTGATCCTGCTCACCCACCCCCCTGGCAAAGGCTGAATCTGTGTGGAATGTTGGTTTAGTTTTTCTCCTGCCCCTAGTACTTAGACTCTTCACAAGAAACTGGGGTAATCATAAACCTTTAGAAGGAATTGTAAGGCCCTCATCCAGTGCTTCTTCATAGATGGGGGAATCCAGAGAGGTTACCTGACCTCCCCAAGACCACACGGCTGGTTGGAGCAACGCCACAGAGCAAGCGCTGGATTCCTGGGCTCCCATCAAGTGCCAGTTTGGCTGCGCCTCCCTGCTCTCACTTCCAGGCCTAAGAAGGCAAGAGACACGGACACAACTGAATCATTCTTAATCTTAATTTTTAAAATTATTTTTCATAATTTAAAAATTATTAAAGTGAGATGGCGGGCTGGAGTGAGGCGTCTAAGGGACATTTGAACCACAACGCCTGTGTCCCATCCAGAGACCATGCTGGCTGCAGCTCATTCTAAGATACGGTGTCTTACAAACCCTATAATGCTGTGCACAGCGCAATGTCATTGTGGTGGGCAGTAATTAGTGTGGTGAGTGTTCAAGTTTTTATTTCACTCCTGTAGACAATGAAAATATTCCCTAATTTTTGGTGGCCTTTGTCAGCTTTTCATTTTTATTTCTTGTGATGCTGGAAGGCTCACCAAGCAGGCACAGGCTGGGCCTCTCCCAGACTCTCTGTGGCCCCAGGTCCCATACCTGTTTAATGTCCACATTCTTCAAGATAGATGCCCATCAGACTCACTCCCGGGGGGCACACAGCTCTCTGGAAGGCGGAGAAAAACAGACAGTCTTCTCAGGCACAAGCTCTAACAGGAGGTGATGGTTATGCAACTGGCTTACACAATTTCCCTTTTGCATCTCTAGACATCTCAGGCTCGTCCCTGGTTGCACCCTGCGGATGACTTGGCATGAAGCATTATCTTTACAAGAAAAACAAGTTGAAGGCCTGTTCCCCTGGTGACGAAACCAGCACTCCCTCAGTGGGCAGCCATGGGAAGTGGGGCTGGTTATGTTCAGGCCTCGAGATTACAAGGCAACATCCCACGTGCCAGAGCATTACATAGAGGCCCACTGGGGATAGATGTTTGGGAGTGTGTGTTTGTCATAAACTCAAAATCTGGGTGAACAGCCAGCCCAAAGTGGCAGAAAGAATGATTAGCCAACCAGTGACTCAAAGGGTGAGTGTGTATCTCTGGGATGAAAATGGATTGTTTAAGAAATTCTTTGTAGTCATCATAGATATCAATGTTTGATAGCACTGACTGGTCCCAACTTACGCCAAAAATGACTATCAGTAGCAGTCAGAATACCTTGCCATTTCCCCTTGAACAAGCTATGGTTGAAGCAGCCCAGTTCCTTAGAATGAAAGTCTGTCCTTAGCACTTAACTCTTGTGGATTTCCTCTGTTGCAGAATTTGGTTATTAACCAAGATCAGTATTTACCTCTCCATTTAGAGTTTAGATCAGATGGAGGAGGGTGTAACAGCAAGACCACTGCAGCTGCAAGCAACAGCGGCATCTGTCAATCCGCTTTAGGAATAAAAAGGAATTCATCATTGTCATAGCTGACGCATCCAAGTTTCCTTCTGACTTCAGGCATAGCTGGATCCAGGCATCAGGTGTGGTCAGCGGTCATTCTCCATCTTTTGGCTCTCTTTTCCTCTCTGTTGTCGTCATTTTCAGGTAGACCCCTTCCATGTGACTGAACAGTGACCATCTCTAGCCTCAGGCCTAAGTGATCCTCATGGCTGGCGAGTCCAAAGTAAACATGTGTGAACACACACCTTTCCTAATACCTCTAAGGAAAGTCCCAGGTACGAATCTGACTGACCACATACTTGAGGCACATACCCAATCCAGAATGCATTCTTGCTTAGCTGGCCATTTCATGTGTATCCAATTGTTCAGCATTACAAACCAGGAAAAAAAAAAAAGTGAGTGTTAGCCGCTCAGTTCACTTCAGTTTAGTCGCTCAGTCCTGTCCGACTCTTTGCGACCCCATGAATCGCAACACACCAGGCCTCCTGTCCATCACCAACTCCCGGAGTTCACTCAGACTCACGTCCATCGAGTCCATGATGCCATCCAGCCATCTCATCCTCTGTCGTCCCCTTCTCCTACTGCCCTCAATCTTTCCCAGCATCAGGGTCTTTTCCAATGAGTTAGCTCTTCGTATCAGGTGGCCAAAGTACTGGAGTTTCAGCCTCAGCATCAGTCCTTCCAGAGAACACCCAGGACTGATCTCCTTTAGGATGGACTGGCTGGATCTCCTTGCAGTCCAAGGGATTCTCAAGAGTCTTCTCCAACACCACAGTTCAAAAGCATCAATTCTTCAGCACTCAGCCTTCTTCACAGTCCAACTCTCACATCCATATACGACCACAGGAAAAACCATAGCCTTGACTAAACGGACCTTAGTCGGCAAAGTAATGTCTCTGCTTTTGAATATACTATCTAGGTTGGTCATAACTTTTCTTCCAAGGAGTAAGCGTCTTTTAATTTCATGGCTGCAGTCACCATCTGCAGTGATTTTGGAGCCCCCCAAAAATAAAGTCTGACACTGTTTCCTCATTTATTTCCCATGAAGTGATGGGACCAGATGCCATGATCTTCGTCTTCTGAATGTTGAGCTGCTCAGTTGTGTCCAACTCTTTATGACCCCACGGACTGTAGCCCACCAGGCTCCTCTGTCCACGGGATTCTCCAGGCTAGAGTACTGCAGTGGGTAGCCATTCCCCTCCTCCTCCAGGGGATCTTCCCCGCCCAGAGAGCGAACCCAGGTCTCCTGCCCGGCAGGCAGATTCTTCATGACTGAGTCAGTAGGGAAGCCCTTTATAAACCAGACTGACAAGTCAGTTCTTTCCTCGGTCTCCTTAGACATTTATGGAAGGTTACTCTGGAGTAGGGAGGTGACGGTGTCTTTGAACACCAGATGCACAGTAGTTGGCTTATCTTTAGGAGCCACGGTCTAAGAAAACACTATGAATCTGTAGACCGTGTTTCTACCCCAAGGAGCCAGGGGGCTCTCCCTTCCTCTGGAAAGAACGGCATGTGCTCCCAGCTCAAGCTCCCTTGAGAGCTGGAAGCACTGTCGCCAGCATCACACACTGTCCTTTGCTCTCCCTCCTGTGACTATCCCTGGCCAAGCTGGGGCCACAGAGTTTGAGTAATGGGTGTGTTCAATGAGCAGAACGATGCCACGCCCCTGCATTGAGGAGAAGACTGTGAGAGAAGAAAGAGAGGGGGAAAGGCTTGAGTGAACTTTGAATTTCCACCTGCCACTCTGCTCCAGGAGAAGGCAATAGCACCCCACTCCAGTACTCTTGCCTGGAAAATCCCATGGACAGAGGAGCCTGGTGGGCTGCCGTCTATGGGGTCGCACAGAGTCGGACACAACTGACGAGACTTAGCAGCAGCAGCAACAACTCTGCTCCAGGCCAGCAGCACGGAGCCTCCTTTTGTGAGTGAAACCAATCCTTTCCCTGAGCACCTGCCTCCTGAAGCTGGAGGCCGAGGGACCCTGCTGGCAGTCCTGAGTCCAGGGAGCTGACAGATCCAGCCCTTGGCCAGGAAAACGCATCAGCAGGAGCTTTCTACTCTGCCTCCTTCCTTTAGAATGAGATTGTCCCTGACATGGGTGCTTCATCTTAGTAAGTCATGTGCAGGAGACTTCAGGCCTTGAGAAAATCTTAGCACTGGCTAACATGGCCAGCAATAACAGAATTTCTTGGAGCCCCCCAAAAACTCTGATGTATGAATTCCCACTTTCATTCTTGCACCCCCTTCTCCTCTTAGCCTTTAATACATTTTTGTAAATGATAATAAAATTTTTTAAGAAACAGAAAATGAAGCCCTCCTGGAGATCCTGCCCAATCTTTTTTTTGTTTGTTTGTTTTTAAGTTTACAGTAGTCAGAATCACAGTTGAGGGTTAGGATATTCAAATCTCAGATCTTTTCATCCTGAGTGGGACCCAGGCTGAACCCCTGCCCTCGTGGGATTAAAGCTGCTTTGGAGTCTGAACTCTGCTCCACTCGAACAATCTGGGCATTTCCTTCTCTCATTTCCTCGAATCTGCTTGGGAGTGTCCGGGAGAAGGTTGTCATGAACAAAATTGTCATAAAAAATAATCAATAAATGGAGAGCAGGTCTATTTCCGGAATTTGAATTTTTGTATGCTAGGAAAGAAACCCAAGGGGATAAGAAGCAGAGAAAAGTCAGGTGAATCCAATTACCGGGCCCACCTACTTCTAGTTCTCTCCTCTGGGACTCATTGCTCCTAACAATGGCCCTTTTAACTGCAAACACAGAAGGACTAACCTTTTTCTAGCCTGCCAGTGAGAACTATCAGCATATATTGGTAAGTATTTCCGTGCCAAGTTCACTTGGAAGGGATACCATCTCAAGCCTGGACAAAGCTCATATTGTCAAGGTCCTGTTCCAGTTATTTTAGGCAAAGAGGGAATTTCCACTCCTCCTTCTAATCAGCCATGAGCACTCTGCCCTGAGTAACCACTTCCTTAGAATCTGTCAGAGTCCAAGTCATTTAACAGGAAGAGAAAATCCCCTGATACTATGCACAGAATTCCTAGCTCGGCCGCTCACTATAAGAACGTCTCCATGAGCTCATGCAGGAGCAAAGATGTGACCTCATTCAGTGGAAGGAATGCAAGAGAACCGATTCTAAAAGAAAGGTCTGAGACGGGCGAAGCACGTCATTCAGTGTCAGTGCTGATGAGGACAGTGACGCTCACTGCGCAGACTCACCATGTGGCAGGCACTAGTTCACTGTGCCATTCTTGAACTGGTCTGACCTGCAAGTTTACAGCGTTTAAGGCTGTTTTTAAGGAGTCAGTTAACGAATATTAGGTGGTGAGAGATATGACAAAAATCCGCAGGAATATGCAAATGACATGGAGAAACAGTGAGCTGGACAATGCCACCTCTCAAAATGAAAACAAAACAAAATACACCACCACAACGAAGAGAGTGAAAAAGAAACAAATCACCTTCCATTCAGCTTTCCTTAGGCGCCAGACACTGGGTGTGTGTAAAATATCTTACGAGCACTAACTCCAACACTCACAAAAACCTATGAATTAAGAAATATTATTTATCCCCAGTTTACAGATGAGAAAACTGAGGCTTAGGAACACCTAGCAACCGGCTCAGGATGCCTGGCCCCAGGGACAGGGCCGGGACCCCGAGACCCCAGAACCCTGGGCAGGTGCTAACTGTGATGTCATCGGCATTTGTGCCAAGCTCAGGGTTCAGTCATCTGGGTGATGCCAGTCACTCCTCTGGGCAAAGGAAATGCCACGAGTCACTGGGAAAGAAGCCATTTCCTGTCCCTGCAGAATGAGAACAGCCTCATCAAGGTCCTCGCCATCCCTGGGTCCAGCCTCTAAGCTAAACGGGTTATCCTTGAACTGACAGGTGACGAGTTAGTCACCTCGGCTCTGCGCCTCTCCCTGTTCCTGTAAGCAGCCTACTCTCGTGGGTGGTTAGGGCACAACCTCAGAGCATCGCCAGGCACTGTGTGCAAGGCTGGAGCTGTCCCCTCCCAGCTCCCTAACAGGCAGAGCACCTTCCCAGCTGCTGTGTTGCTCATGGCAGCTTCAGCTGCTCCTCCTTGGAGCTGCTGTCAGCGCGAACGGTGCCAGCTCACCGGGGGGACTGTCTCTCCCCCTCGTGGGACAGCTCACAGCCAGTAACCAACTGACCAGCTCAGGGTGTGAAGGGACAGCCCCTCTGCCTCCAGCCGACACTGCGGTGCCGCGGGTGCTTCCGAGGGTCCGGCGGGACGGGGAGGACGGTGGACGCAGCTAAGACAACCTCGGCGTAAACCCCTCCCTGTCCTGTCCGGCTGCCCTGCCCCACCTTGCCCAGCTAAACCCCAGGCATCCCAATCCACCTCCCTACTTCTGCTCCTAGAGACCCACTATGTGCCACAGCAGCAGGGCCTTGAACTTGAGGAGAAAGAAACTGGAGAGCGTTGGAGTCACACAAACCCACCTACAATGACGAGAACTGTAACAACACCTGCCTTCCTTTTATTCCAGTCCTTATATGTGCCGAGTCCTACGCTGAACACTACTCAGGCATAGTTCTCTTGATTCAGAGAGCAAACTCACATCGTGGGTACTCCAGTACTCCTCTTTTAGAGTCAAGAAAAGTGATGTTCAGAAGGGTTAATTAACTGGTCTGGGGTCACACAGCCAATAAGTGGTAGAGATGAAATTTGAGCTCAGACCTCTCAGACTCCCCCAGGCTTCCTGGGCTCTGTTTATGTAAATAACGTTTAATTGAAACACAGCCACGCACATTATTTACACAGCGTCTCTGACTGCCTCCAACCTACCAAGGCAGAGTTCAGCAGTTGACACAGACCAACACGCCCCAGAAATGGCACCCCACTCCAGTGTTCTTGCCTGGAGAATCCCAGGGACGGGGGAGCCTGGTGGGCTGCCGTCTATGGGGTCGCACAGAGTCGGACACGACTGAAGCGACTCAGCAGCAGCAGCAGCAGCAACACGCCCCAGAATATTTACAATTGGTCTCTTTGTGGAAAATTTGCCAACCCCTACTCTGAATGATGTTGGTAGTGTTGGTTCGCCTCAGATACAATGTGAATTCTCTTCCCTTCAAATCAAGGTCCCTCCCGCAGTGCGGTTTAGAGCAGACGCTTTCTCAGCCCAGGGCAGGGAGAAGCTGACCCACTCTATTATGTTCTCATGCAACACTCACTGAAGAACAAATCACATCATCTGTTCGGCTTGCATTTCTCTTCCTGTTTCACCCACTAACTCTTGGGAAGGAATTCTATCATTTCCTCCACAGATTAAGCCTGCAGACACCCACAAGGAAGTTTCCTCTTGAGATCTCACTCTGGAATTCTCACTGTTCAAATATACCCCATACCTTGTAAGCCACACCAAGCTCCCCAAGAAAGTCCTCTTCTGGCCTTATAGTTACTGAATTTCAATGCTTGGAAATCACCTCCTTCCAGGGTTTTCTGCCACACAGCTCTCAGACTCTGAGGCTTTTCACCTTTTCCCGGAAGGCAGTTGCTCCTAAATTATGTTGTGTTGCCCAGAAGGCAGTGGCACCCCACCCCAGTGCTCTCGCCTGGCAAACCCATGGACGGAGGAGCCTGGTGGGCTGCAGTCCATGGGGTGGCTAAGAGTCGGACACGACTGAGCGACTTCACTTTCACTTTCCACTTTCATGCATTGGAGAAGGAAATGGCAACCCGCTCCAGTGTTCTTGCCTGGAGAATCCCAGGGACAGCAGAGCCTGGTGGGCTGCCGTCTATGGGGTCGCACAGAGTGGACACAACTGAAGCGACTTAGCAGCAGCAGCACCAGCAGTCTTTGAACTGTAACCAGTCGGCCTGCATGCTGGGATGATCAAAATACAACAAGTGCCCGGAACTGACTGAGAGGAAACAAACCGAATTCACTCAGGTTCAAGTGGGAAGTTGCACTTGAACCCAGCATGCCGCTCGCCTCTCTCTGAAGGCCTTTTCCGGTCACCAGAATTTTCTAGTTTTGCTGTTGGGAGCTTGAACTAGCTTTGTTGTTTAACACCTAAGACTTACAACATATTTTAATTAAATTTTTTTTTTAATTTAGAGTATGACTGCTTTCCAATGTGGTGTTGGTTTCTGCCGTACAGCAGTGTGAGTCAACTCTCTGTACACATCTGTCCCCTCCTCTGAGCCTCCCTCCCACCCACCAGCCCACCCCTCTAGGTCGACACGGGGCGCGGAGCTGAGCTCCCTGTGTGGAGTCGCTTTCTGCTAGCCGTCTGTGTTGCGCATGGTGGTGTCTATGTCGACGCTGGGCTCTCAGTCTGGGCCCCACCCACTGCGTCCACAGTTCTCTGTGTCTGCATCTCGATTGCTGCCCGGCAAATAGGCTCATTAGTACCATTTTTCTAGATTCCATATGTATGCACTAATATACAGTATTTGTTTTGCTCTTCCTGAGTTCACTCTGTAAGCTCCTATGCAAAGTAAAACTTGGGACAAGCTTTCTACAGAGCAATTTCATCATATACATTAAGGATATTTTAAGTTTATACCCTTCAACTCAATCACGTCCTTTCTAGAATCCATCCCAAGCCTCAGAATCTAATGAAATAATCACAGATTACACAATGACGTAGACGTAGAGATATTCATCATGGTGCTATTTTAAATAATAGGAAAAACGAAAACACCAATTTTAACATAAAAGGATGACAAAAAAAATCAATTTCACATCTTTGTGAAAGAACATTTCATAGGCATGAAGATCATGTGTTTAAAGAAGTTTTGATAATATTGTAACATGTTTATGAAACAGTAAGTTAAAAATCACTGCAGATGGTGACTGCAGCCATGAAATTAAAAGACGCTTACTCCTTGGAAGAAAAGTTATGACCAACCTAGATAGTATATTCAAAAGCAGAGACATTACTTTGCCAACTAAGGTCCGTCTAGTCAAGGCTGTGGTTTTTCCTGTGGTCATGTATGGATGTGAGAGTTGGACTGTGAAGAAGGCTGAGCACTGAAGAATTGATGCTTTTGAACTGTGGTGTTGGAGAAGACTCTTGAGAGTCCCTTGGACTGCAAGGAGATCCAACCAGTCCATTCTGAAGGAGATCAGCCCTGGGATTTCTTTGGAAGGACTGATGCTGAAGCTGAAGCTCCAGTACTTTGGCCACCTGATGCGAAGAGCTAACTCATTGGAAAAGACCCTGATGCTGGGAGGGATTGGGGGCAGGAGGAGAAGGGGACGACCAAGGATGAGATGGCTGGATGGCATCATGGACTCAATGGACGTGAGTCTGAGTGACCTCCGGGAGTTGATGATGGACAGGGAGGCCTGGTGTGCTGCGATTCATGGGGTCGCAAAGAGTCTGACACGACTGAGCGACTGAACTGAACTGAACTGAACTGAAGTTAAAAACTATACACTGAGTGTAAAGCAAAACAAACTAAAAAATAAAAATTAATTAAAGGAAAAAAAAAAAAACTATACACTGAGGACTTCCCTGGAAGTCCAGCAGCTAAGACTCTGCACTAGTCCTACAGAGGGTGCGGGTGTGATCCCTGGCCAGGGAACTAAGATCCTACAAGCAGCCCAGAGTGGCCAAAAAAAAAACAAAAAAAAAACCCTGTATATTGTAGAGGGGTTCCCCGGTGGCTTAGCAGTAAAGAACTCGCCTGCCAATGCAGCAGACGCCCGTTCCATCCTTGGGTTGAGAAGATCTCCAGGAGAAGGAAATGCCTACCCACTCCAGCAATCTTGCCTGGGAAATCCCATGGACGGAGGAGCCTGGCGGGATGTAGTCCAGTGTCTCAAAGAGTCAGACCAACTTATCAATTAAACAACAGCAACATATACTGAAGAATACAAATCTGTAAACACTCACACTTGTCTGTGTGTGTGTGTGTGTGTGTGTGTGTGTGTATACACACTTCGTAAACACAGAGTGAACAGGGGAGTGGTTTCGCTGTGTTGTTTGTCGTGTAGGCCAGAAGCTGGATGAGGCCCCTCCGGTGCAGCACCTCCGGTGCTCAGGCCGGCCCGTCCCGTGCTGTGGGGCCAGCCTGTTCGATGGAGGGGACACTCGGGCCAGCCCGTCCTCTGTCGCGGGGCCAGCCTGTTTGTTGTGGGTTCAGTAGCACCCTTGGCCTCTACCCTCTAGGGGTCAGTGGTGCCCCTCCACCCACGCAGCCGCAATAACCAACATGTCTCCAAATGCTGTCGAATGTCCTTTGCAGACAAAAATCAGCCCTGGTAGAAAACCACTGGACATACCAGATAACATTGTTTAGGGTCCCTGACGGCACAGTGGATAAGAATCCGCCTGCCAATGCAGGGAACATGAGTTCGATCCCTGGTCCGGGAAGACTCCACATGCCACGGAGCAACTAAGCCCGGTCACCACGGTTACTGAGCTCAGCCCTGGAGCTGGAGAGCCACAGCTTCTGGGCCCACGCACCGCACCTGCGGCAGCTCACATACCACGAGCCTGTGCTGTGCAGCGAGAGAACTGCGCGGGGAGAGCCCAAGCGAGCCCACGCAGGGAGACCAAGCACAGCCCCCGCCCGAGCCCAAGAGAGCCCACGCAGGCAGACTAAGCCCAGCCCCCGCCCAAGCCCAAGAGAAGCCACCCAGGGAGACCAAGCCCAGCCCCGCTCGCCACAGCTAAGAGCCTGAGCAGAGAAGACTTGGTGCAGCCGAAATAAACAGGGGAAAATTACAGTAAAAAATAATACTAATACCGTTTAATAATCGGATGAATTAGAAAAGATGCGTGGACATGTCAGTAGTGATCTCTTCTCAATATGATTATTTCATTTTAATCCATCATTATGTTTTCCCAAATTTTCCACCATACCAGGTCCTATTCATAACCCCTCAATCACAATTCCAAAATCCACAAAACTCATTTGACAGAAAATCTGGACTCCTCTGAATTTACCTGAGGGCTTTCATGATCCCAGGTGGCATGAATATTCATACATTTCTTCGAAGAAGTACTCATGTGTTATTTGATAGTGTAAACAAAACATGTCTAAACATCTGGGAAGACCAGGCGTACACAGCACACCTGGCTCCTAGGTTGGCAGCTGTGGGGCTGTATTACTTTCACAATCGGCAAAACAAACAAATGAGAGCATGAAAAGCATCGTGATACTCGTGGACTCAACAGAGTAGAGCAAGCTGAGGAGGAGTCATCATGTGACCCTCGGCCAAAAGCCCCGCTCCAGAGAGCGAGTCAGCTCAGTGCAGGCGTGCAGGCGTGTCCAACTCTTTGCAACCCCATGAATCGCAGCACACCAGGCCTCCCTGTACATCACCATCTCCCAGAGTTCACTCAGACTCACGTCCATTGAGTCCGTGATGCCATCCAGCCATCTCACCCTCTGTCATCCCCTTCTCCTCCTGCCCCCAAGCCTTCCCAGCATCAGAGTCTTTTCCAATGAGTCAACTCTTCGCATGAGGTGGCCAAAGTACTGGAGTTTCAGCTTTAGCATCATTCCTTCCAAAGAAATCCCAGGGCTGATCTCTTTCAGAATGGACTAGTTGGATCTCCTTGCAGTCCAAGGGACTCTCAAGAGCCTTCTCCAACACCACAGTTCAAAAGCATGAATTCTTCAGCACTCAGCTTTCTTCCAGAGAAGGCAATGGCACCCCATTCCAGTACTCTTGCCTGGAGAATCCCATGGCATAGGAGCCTGGTGGGCTGCAGTTCATGGGGTTGTGAAGAGTTGGACACAACTGAGCGACTTCACTTTCACTTTTCACTCTCATGCACTGAAGAAGGAAATGTCAACCCACTCCAGTGTTCTTGCCTGGAGAATCCCAGGGACAGGGAAGCCTGGTGGGCTGCCGTCTATGGGGTCGCACAGAGTTGGACACGACTGAAGTGACTTAGCAGCAGCAGCAGCAGCAGCCTTCTTCACAGTCCAGCTCTCACATCCATACATGACCACTGGAAAAACCATAGCCTTGACTAGACGGACCTTTGTTGGCAAAGTAATGTCTCTGCTTTTGAACATGCTATCTAGGTTGGTCACGACTTTCCTTCCAAGGAGTAAGCGTCTTTTAATTTCATGGCTGCAATCACCATCTGCAGTGATTTTGGAACCCAAAAAAAAAAAAGTCTGACACCGTATCCACTGTTTCCCCATCTATTTCCCATGAAGTGATGGGGAGTTGTAGTCAGCCTCCTCTACAGGTGAGGAGACACACACGCCCGCAGCTGGAAATGCTGGTGCGCGTGAGGATGAGGTCTGTGTGACCGGCTCCTGTCCGAGCCCTCTCTTGATTCTGAGAGCACAGCACCGGGCAGGGTCTGCCTCCAGACGGCAAGTGAACAGATGGGCACCTTCCTGGTATGAAGTTAATCTCTTAGACGACCAAAGTCACCTGAATTCTACCTTTAAAAGCACATCGAGCAAGGTGGGGCTTAGCAGCAGCTAGATAAGACCCGCGGCTGACTGATAGATGTTCAGCTGCCACGCAGAAACCGTCACAGGCGGCGACGTGAACACCCTGCCGTCTGTAGGATGCCTTGATGACACTGTGGGGACAGCAGTTTGGAGAAAGACTGCTTGGGTTCCAGCCTGGCTTCACCATCGACTACTTGCAAGTTCATTAAATGTTCTGTGGCTCCACGTCCTCATTTGTAAATGCGAACCATACGCGGACCTCCGTTACAGCTCTGCTGTGAGGATGGGCGCGCTCAACAGGGAGAGCCTGGAGGAGGGGGTCTTGTGCTAAGGGCTCAGAGTCTGCGCCCTCGCCCCCAGAACATGCTCCTGAGTGCTGCCCAGTGAGGCAATGCGGAGAGGCATGAGAATCCAGTCGGTCGCGGACGGGCTTGGCGACACGTTCCTGCACATCCAGCCTCGCGCTGTGTGACAGAGCAAAGCCACTTTCCTTCTCTGAGCCTCTGCTTCCTCATAGATCCAATCTCAGTAACAGCCATCGCTGTGGAGCCATGGAGAGACACGAACGGGCTGTGGGGTGAGCCTCGCTCAGCGGAGTCATTCCTCAGTAGTGGTGGCTGTGTCTACTGACATCCTGTCCTACTGACCAGAAACTGGGAAGCAGAAGGTTCAGGCAACAAAGCCCTAGAGATGCCGAATCGTCCTCAGTGCCTTCCGTGAGCGCGGGGCTTCCCCGGGGCGTCACGCTGACTGCCGCCGGGAGGCAGGTGACGGGGACGCGCAGTCACTCACTGCGTTTCACAGCCGTGGTGCTGTTTGCTTAGTTTCTGCCTCTGCAAGAGAATCAGTCTCCCGTTTACCAAGGTGACAAAGTCTCCTTCTACGATAAATGTAACTTTTTGCTTTTGTTTGTTGTTGTTTAGTAGCCATGTCCAACTCTTTGTGACCCCAAAGACTGTCGCCCACCAGGCTCCTCTATCCATGGGGTTTCCCAGGCAAAAACACCAGAGTGGGTCACTATTTCATTCTCCGGCGGATCTTCCTGGACCAGGATCAAACCTGCATCTCCTGTGCTGGCAGGCGAATTCTTTACCATTGGGCCACCAGGGAAGCCCATAAACGTAGGTAAGTAGTAAGAAATACTATGTGTTAATATCATTTTCTTGATATCAATGTTAGCAATGTAATAGTAAGTAGTAGATTGATTTAAAGAAAAAGATTAAGTGAATATTAGACAAGGCAGAGACAGATATGGAGAAAAATCATGCCGTGTGTGTGTGAATGGCTGAGTGTGAGAGGCTGTGGTTGACCACATCTGTGATTAAAATAGCCCAGCAGGATGGTCAGAGGGCCTCTAGACGGCTGCAGGCAACAGCCTGAGTGATTCACGCCTCGTTCCACGTTCCTTCTCAGTGAATCCTTCCCTTCTCTGAGAACACGTTGACCTTGAGAACATCAGATTCTTGACGGACTTCCTAACCTCAAATTAGAAGCGCCTTACCGACCGTCTTGCTCTCCCACTTTAAGTCCCTCCTAATTTCCCATCTTGTGTCATTAGCTGGTGCGTGCGTGTGAGAGAGCGAGCGGGCCCATGTGAGCCCAGGTCACACTTTCTTCACGGACATCCCTGCTTCAGTAGCAGACACACGGGGGTGACTCAGCCATGACCGTCTACCATGAGCTGTGTGGGTGCACGGCTGTTCCCAATTCCCCCAATAACCTGATGAGGGAGAAATAATTACATGCCAATTTTTATAACTGGGGAAGAATTTGAGGCCTAAAGAGGTGCTGTGGGCCCAAGGTGAAGCAGCTAGAATCAGACGTTGAGCCTGAATGGTCGTCTGAACTTGGAACCTAGATCCTAAGTGTTATAGAACATTGAATACACTTTAAAAGTTGCCTCGGATGGACGGATGAAAGGAAGGAACAGGAGAGGCATAAAGAGGCAACAGGACTATCTTGGAATGACCCTGAATCCATGTCATGGGTTCTACTACATACGTGCTAAGCACCCAGCAAACATTACCTTTAATCCTCATATAAAATGTCTGCTCAGATAAAGGGTAACACGGAAACATCATAGAGGTTTGCTATTAAGACATCTGCTGCTAAGACCAAAGACCCTGAAGTCAGAGAAACTAGGTGCCCATCCTGGATTGGCCCCTTAAAAGCGAAGCAAATGGGCTGGCTGTTTGTACCGCCTGGGCCTCAGTTTCCCCATCTGTGATGGGGTGATGATATCCACACACGTGTCGAGTCGCTCAGTCATGTCCGACTCTTCGCGACCCCATGGACTGCAGCCCGCCAGGCTTCTCTGTCCATGGGGATTTTCTAGGCAAGATACTGGAGTGGGCTGCCATGCCCCCCTCCAGGGGATCTTTTGAACCCAGGTCTCCCGCACTGCAGGCAGATTCTTTATGACTGACCACCGGGGAAGCCTGTCCGCTCCACAGGAGTCCTGGGAGCATCAGATGAGACCGTGTGTGCCGGGGTCCGTTTTTGCATCTTGTTCCCATGTGTGGTCGTTGTGGTCGTTGCCGCTGTTCTTGGAGTTATCATACTTGCAAACCTCAGAACTGCGCTATCAATCCAGGTCCATTTGAAGAGAGTGAGGAAGTTGGGAGTTGAAGTCGAACTTGAATTGAGGGAGTGTATTAATAGTTGGCAGACTGATGGCACCCCAGAAAGGTGCATATCCTAACCCCCCAAAACTTGGAAATACGTTACCTTCACTGGCAACAGGGAATAGAGTTTGCAATTGGAACCACGCTTGCTCCTCAGGAGACGGTAGGGAGTCAGCCTACAGGGAAGGCGTGGAGGGAAGTCAGAATTTTCCAGGTGGCGCCAGTGTAATCACAGAGCCCTTGAAAGTGTTAAAAGCGAGAGTGCACGGCCCTGCAAGCAAGTCATGACGGGATCCACGTTGCCAGCTTTGAAGACGCAGGAAGGCTCCAGGGAGAGGCAGGAGTCTGATTCTCCTCTGGGGCTTCCAGAAGGGGCGCACCTCACTCACACTTTGATCATTACCCCAAAGACGCCTAGCTTGGACATCTGGCCTCCAGAACTGTAAGATAAGTGTAGGCTTTTAAAGTGTTTTTTTGTTTTTTTTTTTTTTTTGATGTGGGTCATTTTTTAAAGTCTTAATTGAACTTGTTACAATGTTGTTTTGTTTTTTACATTTTGGTTTCTCGGCCACAAGGCACATGGGATCTTCGCTCACCAACCAGGCACTGACCCCACAACCCCTGCACTGTAGTAAGGTCTAACTGCAGGACCGCCAGGGAGGCCCCAGGTTCGTACTGTTTTAAGGTTCATGTTGGAGGTGCTGCTGTTACAGCACTGGGAAATGCATCCAGAAGGAAGATTCCGACTCTGGCCTCAGCTTTATAGCAAGCAAGAGGTCTGGGCAGTTCGCCTCAGGGAGGCAGCTTGGTTAAAAATAAAAGCAGAAACAGCCACTGCTTCTGTGTCTCCTGCCCGCCTGAACGCTGGAACCCCAGGGCTCACCCGGGGGTCTATGCAGACTAATGGGGGAAGTGGGCGTCCGGCTCGTCAGCCAGAAGAGGGGCGCCCCGGGACGTGGCAGGGGGCAGCCACCAGCAGTTTCCCCCTGGGAGCAGGTGGAAGGAGTTTAGCGGAGGAAACTGTCTGTTTTGTTTTGGGGTTGGTTTTTGTTTTTGTTTTTGTTTTTTTTGCAAGACCAGGAAACGGGCTTTCTAGTGTCCGAGCTCCAGGGCTCACGGAGGAGGAATCATGTAACTTTCCTTCACGCCAGAGCTTTGGTTAAAACAGGAAATGAGCTGCCCGGCCACTGGCAGCTGACAGACATCAGGGCACCGTGGTTTCCCCTGTTCCTTTGCAAACCTGACTGGCTTCACTGTGAGCAGGAGAGTCTGACCCTCAGAGACTGGCCCACCTATAAAGGGAGATGGCCTGTTTCAAGTTCAAGTTCGCTCTCATTGTCCAGGTGCCTGTAAGATCTGCACAGAATCTTAACTGTTCTGAGTTTTGACATGATATACACCACTGGGTGTATATAATTAACATCCACCCAAAACAAGTCACAGAATGTATTCATTGCCTCCTGTCCTATTCTGGGCAACACCAACTACCACCCCCCACCCCCCAGGGACAACGGCTGATCAGCTTTGGCTGCCATAAATTAGATCAGTTTTTCTAGACTTTCACATAAACAGCATCATACACCGTGAGCCCCGCTGGCTCTGTGTTTTCACTTTGCATAACTGTGAGATGCATGTGTGTTTCCGTGTATCAGGAGTTCTTTTCATTTCAACACTGAGTAGGTACATCCAGCGAACGCGCCTTAGTTTTAAACTCTGTTCTCTTGTTAATGCTGTTTGGGTTGTTTCCAGTCTGTGGCTGTATGAATAAAAATGCTGTGAACTTCCATGTATAAGCCTGCTGCGAGGACATTTGTTTTCATTTCTCTCGGGTAATACCAAGGAGCAGAATTATAAGAAACTGGCAGACAGTTCTCCAGAAGGGCTGTACTTCTGTCAGGCATCAACCAGCAGAACCAGAGTAAACGCTGGAGGTGTTGCTCCTTCACCAACACCCACTGTTCTTTGTGTGTTTGTCTTCTTTCTTGCTTTTCTAATATGTGTGAACTGATTGTATCTCACTGTGGGTTTAAATTGCATTTCCCTGATGACTAATGGTAAGTACTTTTTCAGGGGCTGATTGGCCATGCTTATATCTTTTTCTAAGATCTTCAAATAATTAAGTGTATTTGGATTTAGGCAAAAGTAGGCATGAAAACTAGAGTTAACTCTTATAGGAGGTTAAAGTTCATAAACATCAGTATGAATTTATTCATGGATACACTTTTGCACACGTGCAGAGTGCTGAGCACATTACGAGTTAGACCATGAAGATGCTAAATTCTGAAACATTTCTTTCAACTTCAAAAATTACTGAATTCTTAAACATTTATTTCAGCTTCAAAAACTGTCTCAACTGATTTTCCAGGGATAAAATGTATCTCATTCTTTAGTTTTTGCATTTCCTCTAAGTGTTGTCAGTGTATCTTACTATATGGAATTTTACATATTCACAAAAGTTATGGGGGGTCATTATTTATTTTACACAAAATATGCTAACAAAGAAGCATGCCTAGACCTTTTGTGAAGTAGCTGAGGTTTTTTGCTCATTTAATATGTACGTTGGTCTTGTACTAGTTGTAGGAATTCTTTGTATATTCTAGATGAAAGTTCTTTATCCCATACAGGTATAAAAATTTTCTCCCCATCTGTAGCTTGTCTATTTTCTTCCTAGTATCTTTGGACAAGCAGAAACTTTTTATTGTTCAATTTATTCTATGATTCTGTGTCCAAAGAAATCTTTGCCTAACCCAAGTTTACAAAGAAGCTTTTCTAATCTTCTGGAGATTTCTAGTCCTAGCATTTACATTCAGTTCTGATTCATCTCTAATGTATTTTTGTGTCTGGAGTTAGCGTGAGAGATGGAATCGACAAATTCCATGGCCAGTGCTGTGGAGACATCAGGGTGACGGTTCTAAGTTCAGGATCTAGGGCTGGATTCAGCAAATCCTTTTCTTTACACAGAAACAAGCCAGATAGTGAATACTTTTGGCTTTACAGGCCATAAGGTCCCCGTTGCAATTTCTCAACTTTGCCTTTGTAGTGCAAAAGCAGCTGTAAACAGCATGTCAACACAAGGACATAGCTATGTTCCAATAAAACTTTATATGCAATTTATAATTAAATTTGAATATCATATAATTCTTATATCTCATGAAATATTATTTTATTTTTTAACCAGTTAGAAAAATTTTTAAATCATTTTTAGCTTATGGACTACACACAGACAGCAGCAGGATTTGACCTGCAGCCTCAGGCCGCAGCTGGCCAAGCCCTGGATGACCAGCAAGGCAAACATTCCACAAGCAGGACATGCTGGGGCAGCCACGTGAAAGTGAAGAGCTGTGTGCCGTGGGCGAGCGCACACCAGGCGACGGGTGGTCGACTTTGGACGAGATCAAAAGGAATTATAACTAAACCACAACGAGATACCACTTCACACCCATTAGGATGGCTGTTACTTTGTTTTTTTTACGTGTTGGTGAAGATGTGGAAAAATTACAACGTTGGTGCCTTGCTGGTGGGAATGTAAAATGGTGCAGCCCGTGTGGAAAGCCCGTAAAAGTTAAATAGAACTATCACGTGATTCAGCAATTCCACTCCCAGGTAAATACCCAAAGAATGGGAAGCAGAGGCTCGGACCCCTGAACACCAGTGCTCGTAGCAACACTATTCACAATGACCGGGAGCTGGAAGTGACTCGCGTTCACCAACAGCTGGGTGAATAAAGAGGGACAGACACGCAATGGAACATGACTCAGCTACAAAGACAGGGAGGTTCTACTACATGCTACCACGTGAATGGAATCAAAAACATTATGGTAAGTGGAACAAGCCAGACACGAAAGAACAAACGTTGTACGATGGCACTGATCCCAAGTGACATAGATAGAACAGGCAGACCCAGAGAGAAGGAGAGTCTAATTGAGATCACCAGGAGCTGGGAGGAAGGGCGAGTTGTTTACATTAGTACAGAGCTCCTATTTGCGATGATAAAAGAGCTTTAAAAATTGACAGGGGTGATGGTTGTACAACATCCATCGGTGAAACACACCGAATGCCACTGGACTCTACACCTAACATTGTTAAATGGTAAATCTGGTCATTTTGTATTGTGGTAAAATACTCATGGGTTGAGAAGTTAAAGGAATTGTGACCAGAAGTCTTACTGCAGTGCCCTGTACTGAGTGCTCGGTTCAGTCCAGTCGCTCAGTCCTGTCTGACTCTTTTGCAACAGCATGGACTAGAGCCGACCTCTGTCCATGGCATTTCCCAGGCAAGAATACTGGAGTGAGTTGCCATTTCCTTCTCCAGGAGATCTTCCTGACCCGGGGATCCAATCTAATAGTATCACATATTAATGCATTTGATCTCAACACTGTGTGGTAGGTAGGTGCTGCTATTATTATTAAACCCATTTTATTGGACAGGGAGGCCTGGCGTGCTGCGGTTCACGGGGTCACAAAGAGTCGGTCACGACTGAGCGACTGAGCTGAACTGAAGTGATAGGTGAGGAAACTGAGGCTTTAGTCTCAACAAAAAGCCACACCTCTAGCGACTCTCAGTACCAGGGTTCAAACCCCAGCAGGCCGGCTCTAGGCTTGTGCTTCAGCTACCGCACTGCACTGCATCTAGAAGCAGTGATTCTCTGGGCCTTGGCGGAACTTGTTTCCTGGGATGCATTTAAAAGTCCCCATGGCCAGGGAGCAGCTGTTTGCATCAAACTCTGGAGGCTGGACCAGGCATCACGAACTGTACAAGCACTGCAGGTGCTGCCAATGTGTAGCCAAGGTGAAAATAACTGAGATGACATTACAGCCTCGAGCCCAAAATGAGCAGGGCTCAGGCAGGCGGGTAAGGGGAGGAGACTTCACTCCAGGCCATCCACTGTCTGAGTCGTGGGTCTTTACCAAACCACTCTGGTCCTTTTCCTGCATGAGAATGATGACGGGAGTCAACAGGAATAATCATGCCCCGTGTTTACTGAGCAACAATGCCCCCAGCATGGCCCTGCACGCTTCCCATACTGTGTCTCCATTAACCTTCGCAGTGATCTCAGCATGTAAATGCCATCATCCCCATTTCACAGATGAGGAAACTGAGGCCTGAAGAGGGTGAGCTGCTTGCCCAAGCCCCCACTGCTACCAAGCACGTGCCGGCCAAGCTCAGCCTGCAGCCTGCCACCCAGCGAAGTCGGTCAAGGGCGTCCCAGCAGGAACAGTGAGAGGAGCGTGGCTGGTTTTGTCTTGTCTTCTGTATGCGTCTGCCTACAACAAGGGATCTTGACTGAGTCAAGACGTGGGTGCTCCGTGGCTCAGCGCTGCCCCAAGGACATTTGTCAAGTCAACCAGCATAGTCTCACTCTGGGGTGGAGACCAGGCCTGACACTGGGAGAACGTTCTTGGGGAAGTTCAAAGTACTAGCATCATCAGCTGGACTCTGACAAGCAGGTTCACAAGGCCCCTGGTCCGGGGAGATGGTGGCGGAGAGAGTGTGTGTGTTCCTAGGTCTGGATCACATTGATTGTGTCCACAACGTAGAGCCAGCCTGGCTAGGGAGATGGGCTGACCCCAGGGAGAAGCCACATGGAGAAGAGTCCCTTGCCCTTTTCCTCTGATTCTGAAAATCTGAGGCCACATCTTGCTAATTCCTCACTCTGCCTCGAGAACAGTGTCTGCCACTCAGGGTGTGTGTGCGTGCTCAGCTAAGTTATGTTAGACTCTTTGTAATCCCATGGACTGCAGGCTCCTCTGTCCATGGGTTTCCCAGGCAAGAATACTGGAGTGGGTTGCCATTCCCTTCTCCAGTGGATCTTCCCGACTCAGGGATCAAACCCTGACCTCCTGCGTTGAGGCGGATTGTTTACCACTGAGCCGCCAGGGAAGCCCAGCTTGCAGGATGGCTGCTCGTTAAAATCTGTGCAGCCGGGAGGGGCGGGGCAGGGCTGCCCTGAGGACGGGCAGATGAGCTGAGATCCTGGCTGAACACTTGTTAACAAATAAAGGGATGAAGAAAGAATGTCCCAAAGGAAGAAACATCCCTGTTCCAAGTTCAAATTAAGCCTTTGATTATGTTACCCATGACTGATGAGAAAACTGGGGCTCAAAGAGGTCTAGCGATTTGGCCGACTACCACGTAGCCGGAAAGTACCGGAACCTGGATTTGAACTTGGATCCCCGGGTTTCTCTTTCCGCGCTGTTTCTGCTGCACAAACAACCAGAGGACAATGCAAGTGAACAGAAAGAATGGCAACATGGGGACCCTAACCACCATCACCAATGACAAAAAATCATAATAGGAGCACGAGCTAGGGTTTATTAAGAGCTTATTCTGTGCCAGGAAGTGGTCTGTGAGTCTGAAATTCTTTATCTCTACAGAATCTTCACCAAAAAACCTAGGGAATGGAAGTTGCAGAAATGAGGTCCAGAGACATCAGCAAGCCTCAGTTCACATGGTTAAATAAGGAGCAGAGCAGAAACTCAAACGCGGAGTCTCAGACCTCAAAGTTCAGCCACGTTCTGTCAGTCCATTCGGTGTCAGGCAACCGGCTTTGACTGTCACCGGGTTGATAACTGTTGCACCCTTGTTTCTGGGGCTTTTAGCGTTTCTATTTTAAGAGAACTTTCACAGTCCTCGACAGAATTTTCCACTCTTCAAAACCAGGCGTTTTGGTGTCACGTCCCGAGTGATGGCAGTGTTTCTGGCGGCAGCTGTGAAAAGGTAACCAGTAGATCGCTGCGGAGAATACAAATTCTTGCTTCTCTGACGGTGATCAGCGTGGGGCCCGCGCACTTTCCCCAGGAAGGAAAGGGGGCATCTGCCCTTACTGGTGCTTCCATCCACGGGGACAGAGCCCATCGCCTAAAACTCCTGCCTTTTCTGCCCTTCCCCGACTCCTCTCCTGGAGGAGAGGATTACCTAGCAGGTAAACTGGGGAAGAACCGCGTCGTCCTCTGCTCCCTGTCTCCTCGTGGACGGGGGAGTTGTTCTCTGCTCCTGTGTTGGAATTGGAAGATTCCTTTCATTCTGGGGTCCACGAGGGGAAGCCCAGTGGCCCCCAGGTGTCTGCCTTAGAGGTGATAAATCTACCATAGATTTATCAGCCATGCTGCTACTGCTAAGTCACTTCAGTCGTGTCCGACTCTGTGCGATCCCATAGACGGCAGCCCACCAGGCTCTGCCGTCCCTGGGATTCTCCAGGCAAGAACAGTGGAGTGGGTTGCCATTTCCTTCTCCAATGCATGAAAGTGAAAAGTGAAAGTGAAATCACTGAGTTGTGTCCAACTCTCAGCGACCCCATGGACTGCAGGCCACCAGGCTCCTCCATCCATGGGATTTTCCAGGCAAGAGTACTGGAGTGGGGTGCCATTGCCTTCTCCGTTATCAGCCATAGAGGCGGCGTTTTGGCTCCCGCCTGCACTATAGATTGGATGTTTCTGTGTTCCTCCCCTTCTCAAATTTCTGTGTTGAAAACTAATCCCCACTGTCATGGTATTAGGAGAGGCAGGCCTTTGGGAAGTAATTAGGTCACAAAGGAAGACCCCCATGAGTGGTTAGTGTCAGTCACTCACTCGTGTCTGACTCTTTTTGACCCCATGGACTGTAGCTCACCAGGCTCCTCTATCCATGGAATTCTCCAAGCAAGAACACTGGAGTGGGTAGCCTATCTCTTCTCCAGGGAATCGTCCCAACCCAGGATTCAAACCGGGGTCTCCTGCATTGCAGGCAGATTCTTTACCAACTGAGCTATCAGGGAAGCCCTAGCAAAAGCCTTAATCGAGATCAAACAGTTTTCACTTCCAATCTTTTGAGAAGTTAGAGGGGAGTCCGTTGTTTTGGAGGAGCCCAGCATCTCTTTCTCGTTGCCTGGGTTACAGTGCCCTGATTGTCCTTTGGGAAGTACCCAGCCCACCATGAGCAGTCACATCAGTGGGACTGTCAAGACACCCTGCCGTTTCCTAGCCAAGGGATGAATCCACAGCCAAGACAGACACTGGGATGGTCCATCTCCGCCAGAGTGAGGCAGGGTGGAGTGTGCACTGTAGCTCCCCCACTCTGGGAGAGTATTTCTGAGGCGCCGGCCTGCTCCCTGGGTGCACGGGACAGCTCTGGCTCTCGGCCTCTCTGTCCCCTGCTCTCTCTCCGGCTCTCCCTCCCTTTTCCTTTCTTTTTCCCTTAGCTCTCAGTTCCCCACCTGTTTGTGGCTCAATATCAGCCCATTAAATTCTTCTCAACACAAATCAGCCAGAGTTGGTTGCCTTTGCAAGAGAAAGTACCAACCCTCAGTCTAAACGTGGACTGAAAGATTTAGAACCTTGGTTTCCACGCCCTCATCTAACAGCTGGAGAAATTAAAGTTAAGAGGAGACTTTCAAATCTGGGGTCAAGGAGGCCTTGTGACTTGATGATTAAAAGCACGAGTTCTTGAGACAACTGGTCTGGACATAAAGCCTGCCTCTGCCATTTTGTAGTTATTAATTGATATGAGACACATGGCTTTCCAAGCTTCAGGTCCTCATCTCTTAATATAAGAATAGTACCTAACTCCCAGGGCTGGGAATGCAATAAAGTGCATAACCTTTGGCTGTTATTTTAGTGATTATTCTTCTAGATTTCTTCTGAGAAGTCAAGCAAAACAGGAATGTAAATTGAAAAAAAAAAAAAGATGCTGAGCAGGAAGGCATTGAAGAAAGCCTTTCTCCAAAGGGATGTTTATTTCAGAGGCAAGTAGGGGGAAGCTCAACCAGCTGTTTTCCAGGAAATCATCCACTTAACCCAGGGTGAGCTCTAAATTTTAATGACCAGCCAGTGTTGAAAGACTGCAAAAAGAAGAAAACAAAAAAAAGGATGAGGATGTAAAAATCCAACCACACACTGCATAAACTCTGACGTCTCCAGTATTTAGTCAGATTCCTGAGCTGGAGGTGGTTCCCATCTCCATCAGGAAAAGAGTCACAGTCATCACTGATACCGGCAGCCAAAAACAGCTCTACAGTAAGTATGAGAAATCAGGCTCCAAGGTTCACTAGGATCTTGGAGCAATAAGATGTGAATGATTAATCCGCGCCTGCTGGACTAGAAGTTTGGGGGTGGGGCTTTGCCTTGGAAGCTTCTCCTGCGACAGATGTTCTCCTTAGTCTCCAAGCTCCCCCTTCCCTGTCCATCCAAAGTTTCTCAACTCAGCGCAAATGCCACCTCCTCCAAGAAGCCTTCCTGGTTCTCTCTAAGGAAGCTAGACTCTCAGAGTGTTACTTTTCTTCCTAGCAGTCCCGAGTTTGTAATGAGATGCTTTTTGTGATTGTTGGATCAGCTGCTTTTCCCAAGTAGACTGCAAGTTCCACGTGACCAGAGATGGTATCTGTTATATATACTACTGTAGATCAGGTTAGATTGGTTTCAGACCCACAATAGTAACTCTGTATGTCTTTGTTGATTTAATGACTTTGGCAATGCTCTATTAATTATCATTCATTCACTCAGCTGATGAGCACTTACATCTTTAGCATGTACTTTTCATTCAATTAATTATTAATAACCTATGCTGCTGCTGCTAAGTCGCCTGTGTGTCCAACTCTGTGCGACCCCAGACACAGCAGCCCACCAGGCTCCCCCGTCCCTGGGATTCTCCAGGCAAGAACACCGGAGTGGGTTGCCATTTCCTTCTCCAATGCATGAAAGTGAAAAGTGAAAGTGAAGTCGCTCAGTCGTGTCTGACTCTTCGCGACCCCGTAGATTGCAGCCCACCAGGCTCCGCCGCCCCTGGGATTCTCCAAGCAAGAGTACTGGAGTGAGGTGCCATCGCCTTCTCCGAAGTGCTTACTATCTGCCAGGCACAAACGTGAGCAGCCACGACAGAGCCGTGACAAAGAGGCAAAGCTCTGCGCCTTCGTGGAATTTAGGGGAGGAGAGCATCAGTGAGCACACGAGGATGACACATGCCGTGGAGTCTTAAACGCTCTGGAGAAAAATAAGTAGAGAAGAGAAATGGGGAGGGTCAGGATGGGGGCAATTTTGAAGAGAGATGCTGGAGAAGCAGAAACCCCAACACGTGAGGGAACAAGTGGGGCTTTGCGAGGAGAGGTCGAGAGGGAGCCGCAGCGAGGGGCGTGTCCTGCTTCAGCGCAGCCGGACGCGGAGGGCCTGGCACCCGGGGTCAGACGCAGGCAGGGCCCTGAAGGACTTAGATTTTGCTCTGAGTTGGGGAGTTGCTGGGAAGATACATCTGGAAGGAGAAGTGGGATTTCAAATTATTTTGGAGGGAGTTCCTCGACAATCCAGTGGTTAGGACTCTGTGCTGTCACTGCTGAGGGCCTGGGTTCAACCCCTGGTCGGGGAACTAAAGATCCTACAGGCTGTATGGAGTGCCTGCGTAAAGATATATATATGAATATATATTATTGGCTGCATATATATTTGAATATCTGAATATACATATTTGATATACATTTGACAATTGACCGATATTTGAACGCATACATATATATGCATAAAATAGTCTGACTCTGGAGACTAGGTGGAAGGGGGCCCGCGAGGGCGGGAGGGCCTTTCTCTCCCTGGCCGGGCGCTGGGCAGGGCGTGGTGGTGCGTAGTCGGGCCCTGGGAAGGTTAGGGCACTAGGAGGTGCTGAAGATTGACTGCGGGATGTGAAGGAATAACGGGGTGTCAGGGTGACTCCAGAATCTCTAGCCCGAGCCACTGAATGACGGAGCCCCTTCTATCGGACTCTGAGGAAAGCAGGTCGTGGGGACGATTGACGGTGGGGAACGCGGGCTGCGGGCTGGGCTCCAGGCACGTGCGGCCTCACACTGTGCAGCCTCCCAGGGGAGGCAGCTACGGGCAGACCCGTCCTTGCCCCTCTGGGAACCTGTATCGGTGAGGGAGGAACCGGGTCAGCAGCGCAGCTAGAGGTGGTCCGCCGCCTGCACTCGCGCCGGGCGCCAGGACGGTGACGCGGTGGCGGCA
>SJXQ01011950.1:88492-104146 GCA_006408695.1 Aepyceros melampus | reverse complement strand
GCGGCAAGCACGTGGGGTGGCGGCAAGCACGTGGGGTGGCGGCAAGCACGTGGGGTGGAGGGTGGGGCTGGGGGCGGCGTTGGTGAGAAGGTGCCAGGAGCCACTGCGACCCGGGCAGGGACCGCCAGGCCAAGTCCCGGAGGAAGGAATGAGCTTGGTGCGTTTGAGAAGCAGAAAGAAGGCACCTCCAGGAGGCTTACCCACAGCTGGGTCTTACTTTAAGCGTGATGGGAGGGGCTCCCCTCGGGTCCGCGGCTGAGACTGTACGCTCCAATGCAGGGGCCCTGGGCTCGATCCCGAGTTGGAGAATCACATCCCACAGGCGCAACTTAGAGTTCATACGCTGCAACTAAGACCCTGTGCAAGCGAGGTTTTGTTTTTTTTTTAAAGAAGACCCTAAAATCATAAAATTATTTAAAAAAAAAAAAAGGGGGGGAAGCTGTTGGGAGACTTCCAGGAAGGATGCGGTCACACCTGATTCCCATTTTAAAAAATAACTTTGGAGGGCTTCCCTGGTGGCTCAGTGGCAAAGAATCCACCTGCCAATGCAGGAGACACGGGTTTGATCCCTGGTCCGGGAAGATCCCACATGCCGCGAGGCCACAAAGCTCCGTGCGCCGTAACTATGGAGCCTGTGCTGAGCCCGGGCTCTAACTACTGAGTCCGCGTGCTGCAGCTATTGGCGTCCATGTGCCTAGAGCCTGTGCTCCAAAACAGGAGAAGCCACGACAGTGAGAAGCCGGGACACCGCGACTAGAGGAAAAAGCCTGCACAGCACGGCCCCAGAGGAAAGCAAGGGTAACGCTGGACACTGGACTCGCGGAAGAGGGAGCAGGAAGCCCCATTCGCAGGCCATTAGGCATCACCCAGCCAAACAGGACGCTGACTCAGGCCAGCGGGGGCGGAGGGAACCAGACAGACGTGGGACCTGCCTTGGAGACGACAGGACGAGGGGAAGGGGGCCAGGGTGCCGAGGCCTTGGGGTGCCCGGGTTGTTGGCGGGCCCCCGGAGCTCAGGGGGAAACTCGGCAGGACGAGGGTCCGGGTTCTCTGCTCACCCGAGGCGGGACATGACCGAGGGCGGGGAGCACACCGGCACCTGTTTTTAAAGTGAGCCAGGTCCACATACAGGGTAGCAGACACAGGAGTAACCCAGCCTGATGACTTTTCCCCAAAGGGGCATATGCGGGCAATCAGGCCAGGAAAGCCCTCCGCGCCGCTCCATTCACTCCTCACTATCCCTCCCCCGAGGCAACACTGTCCCCGCCCGACGCAGGTCTCACTGACAGCCTTAAACCTGTGATTCACGGATAGCAATCCGAGGGAAGCGTGGGGCGCTTGCTTCTCAATTCTCCGGAAAACAGGCTCGCTCGCTCTCTCCGGCGAGCGCGCTTCCGCCTCGCCCGAGGCGGGCCTGCTCCCCTGCCGGCCCTAGGGGGCGCGCGGAGCCGGCGAGGCGGGGGCCGGCGGCCTTTCCCGCCGCCCGCGGGCCGCAGACCCGGGCGAGGTCCCGCCGCAGAGCGCCGCCGCCCGCGCGCCGCGGGCCGGCCCCGCCCAGCCCCTCTGGGTTTCGCTGCACCCGCCCGGTCCCCGCAGAGGCTCTGCGTAAGGCACCCTGGTCAGTTCCTAGTTCTTGCAGCGTTTCATACTTGGATGGCGTTACCGCCCATTTTCCTCTGTCCTGGAGATTAATCTCTTCTGTTTCTCTTTCCCCTCTCTCTCCTCCTCCCCTCTCACTATTCCTGGGATTATTTCTTTTGGAAATAATTCCCTGTGCACTCTGCCTCCATAAATCTCTGAATCCTGGCACATGGAACAAGCCGGTATTACAAGGGAACGGGATCAACAGGCAACTGGGAGGCAGGCTTTCACCCTGTGCAGTTTCGCCCCGGTAGGAGGGCCAGGTGGTGCCTCCCGGACAGAAGGTTCATCTTTCCAACTGCTTTGACTTTCGGGAGACCCCCAGTCCCAGGTCTTTTTATTAAAGGGCTGTTTTCGCCTTCTGGGCTCTGCACATGTTTTCTGCATAATACGGAACAGTAACCTTTACCTCTTCCACATCCTGGTGTGCTCTGGACTCACAGACCAGTTTTCAGACACACACACACACACCACACACACCCCCCCCACACACCCCCTGAATCGGTGCTTGCTGACTGCTGGCAAAAGAAAACACCTTTTCACTGTTACTTTTTTTTTTTTAAACACCTTAATTGAGATATAATTTACATGCCATAAAATTTACCCGTTTTAAGTGTGTAATTCAATCTTTTTTTTTTTTTTTTCCGTTTATTTACTGAGCTGTACACTGGCTGCTTCTTTTTGAAAAAGGAGCCACTGGGCGAGCATTTTGGCTCCACAGTCCTTCTCACTTTGAGAGGTGGCATCTAAAGATCAGAGACCAGATTCTGTTTCACCCCCCAAAATAGTTGTTTTATTCATTGTGCCATTTACAACTCACTTCCTGTGTTTTGACTCTGAGCTGCAGGCCTGCTTCTTAGAAGCCAGGTGGATTTGGTTGTTTTTTTTTTTACACTGTCAAGAAGTTTCTCTTGTGGTAGAGGAATTTTCTGCTTGCTTTTTTGTTTTGTTAGTGTTTAGTGAGTCTTCAGATCTTTGCTTCATCTGCTGGGCTAATTAGAGAGACATGAAATGTACCTTTGTGACAAAACAGACTATTCAGACACAGTATTTAGAGCCCTGCTCAAACGTTGAGAGCATTCTGACTGTTGAGACTGGTGAAAAAGGAAGATGCCTAGAAATATAAATAGGACGTGGAGGCCTAGAACTTTCCCCTAATATTACAGTCTTCATCTATCCTTGGGTTTTGACATCTCTGGGTCTTTATTATTTGAGAAACAGAAATGACAATAATCACTTTAGGAGATCTGCCTGAGGATCCTGTGAGATAATTCACTTGAAAACACAGAGAATGCTACCAGTTTTTAAAAATCTATTACTGTTCACTGAACACGAATCTTAAAAAGCTTCACTAATGGTATAAGAGCTCTATTTTGGCGAGTGTGTATTTAAAAATGCACACTGCCGGCTGTTGCAGAGTGTGCACCTGTTTAACCAATGGCTCAACAAGCCAATAATGAGGCTTGCTGTGTGCCAGGCCCTGGGGAGTCAATGGTGGTTAGGCAGGCAGAGCTGGGTGGAAGAAAGATAGTCAACGTATAGTTGAGCAAATAAATATCTAAGTACAAACCATGCAAGAGCTGGGGAAGAAGCTATTGTGGTGTGTGTGTGTCTAAAGCAACTTAATGAATATTTTGCTAGTAAACGTATACCTATAGGCACAGAAAAATTTTCTGAAACAATTCATGAGAAAATTGGTTATAAGGGTCTCCTTTTGTGACAGAAACCAGCAAAGCAGAGGGGAATGCCTCTACTTTTCTATACAACTTCAAGTTTCTAACTATAAGCATGTACTTTTATCATTTGTTTTGTTGTTATCCTAGAAAAAAAGATATATCTTTATTAAGATATAAGTAGTCTTCTCTGGTCAATAGGCTGAGAATCTATTTTTATTTTCTTCCTTAGACTTCTATCTAAAAACCACCTTTTATTTTAAATGAATAAATGATTAACTGCTTTGAAATACTTAACTTGTCATGCCAAACTAATTAAATATTAAATATTACACTTGAAAAAGACAAAGGTCATTTGCTAGAGTGCAAGAATTCATCAGCCCATACCAAATCATTACCAGCCTGCTTGTGCCCACAGAGTCTGCCCAGGTAACACTCTGGTTCAGCAGCTGTTTACTGAGTGCTTACTGTGCACAAGGCTTGGTTCTGAGCACTGACTAGTAGATAAAACAAAGCCCTCAGGGAGTTACAGATGAGATTCTAGTTGGAGGAAACAGACAAGTAAACCAAATACATATTTACATACAATAAGTGCTAGAAAAAAAAATGAAAGCAGGGCTGGCTGGCACGTGTCCAGGGAAACCGAGGGTGCCTTTCGCTCGCCATTCAGAGTCCACTCTAGCTGCATCGCTGCAGAGAAAGGCCAGGAGGCCTGAGGAGACGCCATCAGCCTGGACGGAGAGAAGGGGGGGAGCCGTGCAGATAAATGACTCACCAGTGTTCTCTGCCAGAAGGACCGACCCGACCAGTGAAGGCTCAGAAACGGGAGAGCTGGAAGCCAGTAACTCGACAGGAAGCACAGGCCCCTGTGCTGTCTATTCTGTGCACCTGTCACAGTGCTCCAAGCACTTCATCACCTAAAATTTAAAAAACTAAAGGCGAACACTGACAGCTTTATTATTGTGTATACAGGACTCCGATTGTGTGGTTCTAGACATTGCTTCTCTTTTTTCAATAGTTAATAAAAGTCAGTGTGGACTACACATCCTAGAAAAAACAGATATATCTTTATTAAGACAGGGTTTAAGATTCTTTAGCATATTCATGTCATTATATTTTTATTATTCTCACACTATCTCATAAAATGTGTCTTTTATTACTATAGTACATGCCCATTTAAAAAATCTTTTTTATTGTGGTAAAAAGCACATAATGTAAACAAACACGTTTTAACCGCCGGGCTCACGGTTTTAACACGTTTCCTGGGGGCTCAGTGGTAAAGAACCCGCCTGCCAGTGCGGGAGATGCAGGTTGGATCCCTGGGTGAGAAGGACCCCCTGGAGGAGGAAATGGCGAGCCCCTCCAGTGTTCTCACCTGAGAAATCCCTTGGACAGAGGGGCCTGGGGGGCTACAGTCCCCGGGGCTGCAGAAGAGTCAGACACGACTGAGTGAGCAGCAGCAGCATCTCGGTCGTATATCGGTACAGTTTTAGGGCACCAAGCATATTCTCGCCGCTGTACAACTCTTACCACCAGCCATCTCTTGCATTTTCCACCTTTCTAAACTGAAACTCTGTCCCCACTGAGCTCACCCGCCCCCTGGCCACCACCCGTGTGCTTTCTGACTCTCTGGATTTGTCTGTTCTAGGCATCTCGTACAGGGCAGTCAGAGAGTACTTGTCTGCACCTTAAGCAGACTGGAACAGTACAAGCCCGTTTTTAGGCACCGAAAATTAAATTAGTGAATATTACTTCAAGATCATAAGGGAAAGGACCCTGAGACACACTGTCTTCTGTCTACTGTGAGATGCTCAGCGGTCGGAGGGGCACAATGACAAGGAGTCCTTGAACTACTTAAAATAGCAAGAGAAACAACTCGCAGTCCTGAGTCTCAGCACAGCCTCCAATTGCGTGTGCTGGCACACGCTTCCTGCTGTGGCCCTTCCCGTAAAGTGAGGGGCTGGCTGTGGAGTTGTCTCTAAGCCCTTTGATTGCTTCTCCTGCCCCTTCGCTCACATTCTCAGTTCTAACTCGACGAATTCTGATGAAAAGCACCGCTTTGGCATCCGTGATTTTTCACTCTCCCTGGCTGAGCACTAGGTTAATCTTCTCTTCCTCTTCAAACAGGATCTGTGGGCGGGTTGCTCTAACAGGGGCTCTGAACCAGAGGCATCCAAATCTGCCCCCCTCCCCGTCCTTCTTGGGGGCACGTGGCCGTTACAGGAGACGGGGCTGCCGGTCCTGACTGTGGAGGGGGTGCTGCCAGCATAGTGGGTCCAGACCTGGGGAGCTGGGAAATACCCCACAACGCACAGGACAGGCCCCTGGGACCGAATGATCCAGTCCGAACATCAGCAGTGCCGAAGACAGGAACCTTGGGTCTAGAGGGACTGGGAAAGAGGGAGACGGGAGAAAACGGGCAGAAATCACTGCCTACTTGTGCCCGTCTGGTGTTTCCCACCCAAGAAACAGCACAGCAGCTTCTGTCTTTTTTGATGTTGACTTTCCGCTCTTGATTGGGCTTCCCAGCTGGTGTTAGTGGCCAGAATCCGCCAGCTAATGCAGGAGATCCAGAGATGCCAGTTTGATCCCTGGAGCAGGAAATGGCCACCCATTCCAGTATTCTTACCTGGGAAATCCCATGGACACAGGAGCCTGGCAGGTTACAGTCCATGGGGTCGCAAAGAGTTGGACATGACTGAACACACTTACTTACTAACTTATTCTTCTCCTGATTACGCTTTCTTATTCCTGAAGACTTGGGTGTGTGACTTCAATAACACCATGTTAGACCCAAAGACAATGGAATAAATGAAAACTGGAGGGCAAATTCTAACATGTACCAGAGCTGTATGAGCATTCTTTCTAAGACTTGAAAAAGTCTTCAGATCCTTGGTTTAATTTAATGGATGATATATTCATCTGCATATGGCATTCAGCAGCAAAGTAAACTTCTTTCTGGCTCTTTGTTTCCAAATCAATGGGGAACAAAGGATATCCTCATTCCATTCAAGCAGTTTCAGTGATTCTCAAATGAATGTGGGAGTAATAGTTAAGCCATTTAAAATACAGTGATGAGAAAGCATACTTAGTAACCTTGTAAACATTCTATGAAAGTATAAGGGAACCTTTAAGAAGAATACCAAGTGTCCTTTTTATATAATAGCCCTTTATACTTTGAAATGTTCAGATGCCAATAAAACAGAATTGAACAGAACAGACTAGAAGAATGCAACTTCCAAATTTTCTAGTAACAGTGCTGTTAAAACATGGTGGTTGTTTCTTAACAGAAGATTTCGTTTCCTCAGCCCTACTTACAGAAAGGACCTCGGACACATAGCTTCACCAGCCGTCAGAGGAATTCAAGAGGAAGCTAACTGCACCCTAAGGTCTTTGAAGCTCTCAAACGATGACCCAAGTGTTTTTTTTTTTTTTTTTTTTCCAAACAGCAGCAGCTTGGCAGGAAGCAAGAATTAGACGAGAGAATTGGCTGAAACCCACCCTCCAAATGAGAAGAAAAACTACGAATAATGAACTGTGAGGCTTGAAATCACTGCGCGTTTTACTATTCATTATTCAGAGGGCTTCCAGCCTCATTACCTGGCATATTCCACAGGCAGCTCAGAAATGCTCAGGAAGGCTGAGCCAGCCTTTCAGAGGACAGGAAGCCTTCTTTACCCTCCCATTCTGTCTCCCTTCTATCTGTGTCTCTGTTACTGTCTGCGTGTGTTGCAATCCCCTCCAGCGTTCCAAAGGCCAACGCAGTAGTCTGCCGTTGGGGTGCTCAGCCAAGCACAGCCACTGCTCAAGTGTGTTTTTCTCTCTCTCAGCCCTTTCACCCACTGATTTCAAATTTCTTTCAAGAGGCCAGCAATGGCAGGCCTCAACCGAATCAGTTACAAAGAGGCGAGCTGGAAAACCACACCAGGGAGAGTTCTTCGAGAGGAGAGCAGCCTGGCGTTTTTCATCTAAATTCTTAGTCCTCCCTCCAGCCTACAAGGTGGCAGGAAACTCGCAGCCATAATTGAATGAGCTTAGCTGGCCTCGAACTGGTTCTTTTAAAAAGTGTGTGTGTGTGTAGTTTGTGTGTGTGTGTGGTGTGTGTGTGTGTGTGTGTGTGTGTGTGTGCCGGCCTCGAATAAGCTCAGCCGGCCTCGAACTGGTCTTTTAAAAAGTGTGTGTGTGTGCCGGCCTCGAACTGGTTCTTTTAAAAAGTGTGTGTGTGTGCCGGCCTCGAACTGGTTCTTTTAAAAAGTGTGTGTGTGTGCCGGCCTCGAACTGGTTCTTTTAAAAAGTGTGTGTGTGTGCCGGCCTCGAACTGGTTCTTTTAAAAAGTGTGTGTGTGTGCCGGCCTCGAACTGGTTCTTTTAAAAAGTGTGTGTGTGTGCCGGCCTCGAACTGGTTCTTTTAAAAAGTGTGTGTGTGTGCCGGCCTCGAACTGGTTCTTTTAAAAAGTGTGTGTGTGTGCCGGCCTCGAACTGGTTCTTTTAAAAAGTGTGTGTGTGTGCCGGCCTCGAACTGGTTCTTTTAAAAAGTGTGTGTGTGTGCCGGCCTCGAACTGGTTCTTTTAAAAAGTGTGTGTGTGTGCCGGCCTCGAACTGGTTCTTTTAAAAAGTGTGTGTGTGTGCCGGCCTCGAACTGGTTCTTTTAAAAAGTGTGTGTGTGTGCCGGCCTCGAACTGGTTCTTTTAAAAAGTGTGTGTGTGCCGGCCTCGAACTGGTTCTTTTAAAAAGTGTGTGTGTGTGTGTGTGTGTGTGTGTGTGCCGAACTGGTTCTTTTAAAGTGTGTGTGTGTGTGTGTGTTCTTTTAAAGTGTGTGTGTGTGTGTGTGTGTGTGTGTGGGTGTAGGGGGGAGCACAGGCACTCTGCCCGAGAGAACTGAGAGAGAAAGAATCCTCTGCCCGGGAGAACTTAGAAAGAATCCTCTCTCCTAACACTGTCTGAAGTTTGCTGCCAGCGATTCAGTACATACCTGACCAAAAAAAAGCGAATGTCCTGTCTAACTGGTTTGGCTGTCTCCCGGCTGCTACCTGGAGAAGGAAACAGAACCTTATCATTCTCAGTGCATCTGACTTGGACATTTTTTTTTCCCTCCAAGTAAATATTTGTGATTTCAATGCTCTTCCACTGCTGCCAACTGCTGTCTCTGAACTGGATAGACGGACAGTTCTGTCTCAGAGGAAGCCGCTCCATAGCAACCAGCCGAGGAAGCCTGCACCTTCCACCGGCTGCCCCTGCAGCCACTGGGAGGGACTGGGGGTGCTGCTGACTTGGGACCCTGCAGTTATCCTGTCAGGCTATCCTGAACCAGGAGAGGTTCTTCCTGTGCCCCCAGGCTCCTCCAGTCAGGCAGGATTTCTGTGTTCATCCCTTTGCACTTCTCAATGAATCCAACACTCGGGGCATTTTTCTCTCTTGATTCAGGAAGTGGCGAGCTGAGCTCTGAGAGTCTTTCTGCTCCGATGATATAAACAAATCGTAGAGGAAGTCAAGTCAAACTTTCCCTTGCTGCTTTTGTTCTCCCAACAAGCGATTCAGAAAACAGAGCCAACTTTTTTTTTTTCTTGGATGACTTTTAAAGATTGCTCTTAACTGGAAAGGCAGAAAATCTCCTCTTTTTTTTTTTTTTTAAACCAAGATACTCAACTTACTTTTTTCAAAAAAAGAAATGCCCTAGAAGGTTTGGTTTCTCTCTTTTTTTAATAAGGCTGTTTTCAAGACTTTTCAAAACAAATGTCTCCCTTGATATTGCAGTTACCTAATGGTTGTTCTTTCCTTCAAGTTTCGACCAAAAGAGCATTAATGAGCTCTGTGTGGACAATGGCCGGACTTGATTAGAGGCTCTTGGTGCCCTGATTTACAGCCAAGGAGAGCAAACAGTCATGATTCAATCAGGGTGCCCGTACAAGGCACACCACAGACAGAAACAAGACAACTTATCTGCAGAATCTGCAGATACTGCTTGAAAAAAATCACACATAAGCAGCCCTTCTCGCTGTGGAAGCTACTTGAAGGCCTTATCACCAGCTTGTAAGATGTCATCTCTGGGTCTCACTCCTGGTTCTGAGAGAGGCCATTTCCAAACCAGAGGTACCTGACAACCCTGGGCAAACGCTCACCACCCCTGTCCTAGTCATCTAATGAAAGAAGCTCCACGCCGCGTAAGCGAAGGGAGGCAGGACGGCAGGGAGACACACAAACATCTGCAGGCGGCTTCCCACACTGGTGTTCTGGCGTGTTAATCCTGGCACAAGAGCTAAGACGTGACGCCACGTGGATATCTGCATGCCACCCCTGCTCGTCCTTGGCTGGCGCTCCGTGTACACAGGTGGGTAGTCAACTTTCAGTACAGCCTGATCTTCTCGTGAAGCATGTTAAGTTCAAACACAGGCTCACGCTCCTGCCTGCGTCTCTGGGTTCCCTTCTGCACGGTGCTGTCACGTGGGTTAAAAGGACTATAGCGACATTACACCCCAATGCGTGGTGTGTGTTAGACTCTCAGTGAAAGGTAGTTATTGTTAAAATTCACACCACTGAGTTCGCGGCAGAATCTGAATTTGGATTGTATTTACAAAGTTACTTCTATTAATATGCCAGAACATGTTGTTTAACCATGATTGTCCCTGCCCTCCTTATCTACATTATATATTGTAGCTACTTCTAGACCAATAGGTACATAAAATCAGCTATGCAAGTTGTAATTGTGCAATTATTGAATAAAGAGAGGATGAAAGGAAAATGTAAGGTTCTGAGAGCTGGCTTGAGTTCACGTTTTATCTTATATTCATTAAACTGTTTATTTACTTGTCTACACTCTCTTCTCTGTTGATCATTTTCCAGGCATGCATCTCCCTTGAGCAACATCAGGTGAGAAAGCTGTTTCATCTCCACTGCCGGGGAAGCAACCACACAGCACACCCGGAGGCAGCGCCTTGCTGGGAGGCCTCCGAGCTGCACTCAGCAGTGTTAGAAGCTGTGTGCACCTCCACACCCCATAAATGCTTTGAGAGCTTTGATGGAGAAATATGCAAGACTTACAGTGCTCCAGAATTTCTCTAAAGCAAATAGAGCTATCATGCCCTGATGCAATTGCCATACATTTACCAAATTCAACGACTGCGTGTACTGGGTGCTAGGATACAAACAGTGGTCATCAGTGCGGGCTGGTCCCACATGAAGCCTCAACACACACACACACTTGCAGGACCAGGGAAGCAGGCGCCCTGTTACAGTCCTGTGCGTGTAGTCACTGCAGTCGCGTCCACCTCTTTGCAACCCCGAGGACTGAAGCCCAGCAGGCTCTTCTGTCCATGGGGATTCTCCAGGCAAGAATGCTGGAGTTGGTTGTCGTTTCCTCCTCTAGGGCATCTTCCAGACCCAGGGATCGAACCTGCATCTCAAGTCTCCTGCCTTGACAAGTGAATTCTGTACCACCAGCACCCCGAGAAGGAAGTAAACCCTCGTACTCAACAAATAGCAACTGTGTGTGTGAAGACACACAGGAGGGCCACGTTTTGTGCATTTCCCACTCGTCAGTTCACCCTTATTATACTTGATGCAATTTGACCTTGGAATTCTGGTGTGTGCTCTGTCCAAGTGTAAGTGGGGTACCAGGGAAAGCATGAGAGAATTTTGAATAAAAGTATTCACTAGGATATTGGGTTTTTTAATCATTCTATTAATCACGATTCTCCGGAAAAATAGAATCAATAGGATACGGGTGTATAGGAAGAGATTTATTATAAGGAAATTGACTCATGCAGTTATGGAGACTGAAAGGTGGCATGATTCTCTGTTGAGAAGCTGGCAGCCCAGGAGAGCCAGGGGTATGGTTCCAGGCTGAGTCCAAAGGCCTGAGAAACAGGAGGACTCAGGGCAGGAAGCTCAATGTCCCAGCTTAAGCCAGGAGTCAGGAAGAGCCAAACTCTTCCTCCTCTGCTGTGCTGTTAAGTCGCTCATGGGGTTGGATGCGGTGTGCCCAGACTGAGAGGGCATGCTGCTTCCCCAAGTCTACCAGTTCAACGCTGATCTCATCTGGAAACACCTCCACAGCCATTCCCAGAAACAGCATGGAACCAGTATCTGCGCAACCTGTGATCTTGCTGACACACAGAATTAATCATCACAACCTACTCAAGAGGAACAGATGACGTGATGACCCAGGAAAAGGAAATACTGACAGTGACAGAGATGACGTGAAAGAAACGCCCCGTCTCCACAGAAGGCATGGCCACCCAGACGCGTGCGCGCATGTCATTCTGCGTCTCCGTGAATTGGAAGGCAGATTCTTCACCACTGAGCCACTTGGGAAGATTCAGTCCTGCCCTAGGAAACACACGTTGCCTAAAATCTTAGAGATCATATATAAAAAGCTTGGCAGATATTTTCCCAAATTTGACACAAAAATCCTAAAGATTTGTATCACAGTAATGTGTTGTGAAGCCAGAAGAAACTCTTCTAAATTGACAATAATTTATTTAAAAATGAATTTTAATGAATCCTGATAGCAGAAGGATTAAATTTTCTTCCCAGCAGTCTCTCTCTAGAAAATGATAATCCAAGGTCATCGTCACATGAACAGGTGGTCCAGAAGCATGCAGGGCTCCAAGGTGACGCCAGCAGTGGTCTGCTGCCAGTGCGGGAGCCTAAGAGAAGCAGGGCCATCCCTGGGCCAGGAAGGCACCCTGGGGGAGGAAACGGCGACCGACTCCAGTATTCTTACAGGGGAAATTCCACGAACAGAAGAGCCGGGCAGGCTGCAGTCCATGGAGTCACAAACAGGTGGACATGGGTGAATGAGCACACAAGAATATGCAGACAAAATATATGGGAAGCATATATTGTGGGAAAAGTCAGGTAGTTTATTTTAAAAATCCAGTTATATGCATGATCTGACTTAATTACCCACCTCCACCCTGGCCACGTGACATAGTTCAGGCCAGTGAAGCAGTAACGGGAGGTTTCTGGGAGAGTCCTGGGCAGGTTTGTTATGTTGAAAAGGAAAAGAGGTCCTGGGTTCTACTTGTCTTCCTTTTCCCTGACTTGAGAGGAAAGCAGTCAGGCATCCTGCAAGCACAAAGAATCACAGAGCTCCGACATTCTAGAGCCTCTGAAACAATAACTTCCTGGCTCTGGACTCCCTTTTACGTGAGAGGAAAAAAACCTAAGTCTCTGCTGGCTTTTTGCTCTGGTGGTTGCTACTTACAGCTGAAAGCATCCCAAACTGGTTTAATGCAGTCAAGGTGGAGCACGATCAGATGACCGAGCTCACAACACAGTGAATGGAGTGCTCAGAAAGAAAGCCAGATCTTTCTGGCCTTAAAATCTGTGCCCTTGAGCATGATGTCACCCTGTCATCATGATTTCTGCAAGTAAGCAAAAACACGCAGCAAATGCGTTTGCTCCAAATAGAGTAACAAGACCGTGTCATATTGCCTCAAACTCTAGGACATTAAGTCTATATTCCAATCTTAACTTAATTGTAAATTTCTGGGAGGATATGGAAAGTGTTAAGGAATCCCTTAATATGGATAATGTTGAAAATATGCTACAAATGTGCCTCCTAATTCTTTTTTAAGATTTTTTTGGGGATGCGGCTGCTTTTAAAGTCGTATTGAATTTCTTACAATATTATTTCTGTTCTATGTTTTGGTTTTAGGCCACAAGGCATGTGCAATCTCCGCTCCCTCAGCAGGGATCGAACCCACCCAATATCACAGTAATCCAAGTCTGAAAATCCTGCATCTGAAAGCAAAGTCTTAACCACTAGACCACCAGGAAGTCCTTGTACCTCTAATTTATTCCCATTATCTATTTCTCTGTCAATCAAGCTGAGCCCGAGCTCCCCATTTTACAGATGAGAAGACTGTAGCTCAGAGAGTTCAGGTGGCCTGTGCAGGGTGGTAAGAGCAGGATTAAACTCAGCTCTGCTACCGCCCAGAGCTGGCTCCACTGCAACTTAGAGGGACAGGAGTAAAGTGTGTCCCGTGTGTGTTAGGACTGGGCTGGCCAAAAACTTCCTTTCGGTTTTTCCATAAGATATTATAGAAAAACCTAAACGAACTTTTTGGCCAATCCAAATGAATGAATGATCTTCCATGTGGCAGCAGCTCTGACAGTTCATCCATAAATGAATAAAGTTTGGGAGAGAGTCTAGTGGCGGATACTGAAGGAAAATAAACCAGTCAATTCCTGCTCAGCTCCATTTAGCTGTAACATTCGGTGAATCTTGCAGTCTCTCTAAGCTTCTGCTTCTTCCTCTGTGAAAAGGAGAGGATGTGAATACAACCTCACAGAAAGTCCTGAGGGCTCAAGGCGGGCAAAGCTGCCTGGTTCCAGCTAGACTGTCCAACAGCCCTTGACAAGTGTTCACGGTCATTTAACTGCTGTCCCACACGTCCTCCCTACATGCAAATGAGGCGATTCTGTTCTGAGCTGGGTATTTCTCTTTGACAAACTCTGAGCACTCTCAAAACTAGAAGGGATATGCAATAATCTGAGAGCAAATGGTCTCTGCAAAAAACCTGACTTTTGCTAAAAACAATGTTTTCCATGCCCATTCATGCGTGCTAAGTCACTACAGTTGTGTCCAACTCTGTGTGGACCCATGGACTGTAGCCCATGAGCCTCTTCTGTCCATAGGATTCTCCAGGTAAGAACACTGGAGTGGGTAGCCATGGGATCGTCCCGACCCAGGGACTGAACCGTGTCTCTTACATCTCCTGCACTGGCAGGCAGATTCTCTACCACTAGTGCTGCCTGGCAGGGAACAAAATGAAAACAGAATCTGGTGAGGGTGCCGGGGGCGGGGAGGGGGGGGCAGTGTAGAAAAGAAGGTTTTTCTGCCCTTGCAAAATGTTGGCCAATCATATATTTGACAAAGGATTTGTATCCAGAATATGTATTTGAAAGTTTTCAAACAACAAGAAAACAAACCACTCAATATTTTAAAGTGGCAAAAGATTTGAAGATATACTGATGACAAATAAGCAAATGAGAAAATGGTCAATATCTTTAGTCACAGTGATGAGAGACCACTAGGAACCTGGATATGTCAGGTCCATGAATCAAGGCAAATTGGAAGTGGTCAAACAGGAGATGACGAGTGAACGTCGACATTCTAGGAATCAGTGAACTAAGATGGACTGGAATGGGTGAGTTTAACTCAGATTACCACTGTATCTACTACTGTGGGCAGGAATCCCTTAGAAGAAATGGAGTAGCCATCACAGTCAACAACAGAGTCCAAAATGCAGTTGCTGCTGCTGCTGCTAAGTCACTTCAGTTGTGTCCGACTCTGTGCGACCCCATAGACGGCAGCCACCAGGCTCCGCCGTCCCTGGGATTCTCCAGGCAAGAACACTGGAGTGGGTTGCCATTGCCTTCTCCAATGTATGACAGTGAAAAGTGAAAGTGAAGTCGCTCAGTCGTACCCTACTCTTAGCGACCCCATGGATTGCAGCCCACCATGCTCCTCCATCCATGGGATTTTCCAGGCAAGAGTGCTGGAGTGGGGTGCCATTGCCAAAATGCAGTACTTGGATGCAATCTCAAAAACGACAGAATGATCTCTGTTCATCTCCAAGGCAAACCATTCAATATCACAGTTATCCAAGTCTATGCCCCAACCAGTAATGCTGAAGAAGCTGAACAGTTCTCTGAAGACCTACGAGACCTTCTAGAACTAACACCACACCCCCCCCCACAAAAAAAGATGAACCTATTAAAAGAGCTACATTTTAAAAACCCTTATCTATCAAGTGCTAGCTTCATAGGGCTTTGTGTATTTGATCCTGGGCAAATAACACATCCCTAATACACGTGATATGGGAAATTTCCAAAGAAAATTAAGAACCAGAGCTTTGGAAGAGAGGGCTAAGAAGAGAGAGGGACTAAAATTTGAATGGAATGTCGATGGACAGGACTTTACGTCAAAGATTGATGTCTCTTCCTGAAAACTTCAGCCACTACTGGGCCATGTGCCATTTTACAAGATGGGGAGAAGGACGCAAAAACGACAGCACGCCCACTAAACCCCTGCTGCTCCTCAGGCGCTCCCCTCAGGGCTCTCACGCTGCTGGGCCCAGATCACAGGCACAGCCAGAGAGGCCAGCAGTCTGCCCCCAGGCCACACAGCAACTGAACAGCGGAGCCGGAATTCCCAAGACGCCCCTTGTCTCATCCTTACACAACACAGCCTTCCCTACCGGGGAAGGAGCATGGCAGCCAAGTGGGCGTGGGTGACGCTGTTCCCTCGGGGGCATTTCTCGCTCTAACCTGCCTCCTGCACATAGAGTCCCCTCCTCCTGCACACAGAGTCCCTCCCCCCACCACCACCTTCC
>SJXQ01011950.1:0-88348 GCA_006408695.1 Aepyceros melampus | reverse complement strand
CCCTCGGAGGCCCCTCCTCCTGCACACAAAGTCCCTCCACCCCCCACCACCTTCCTGCCTTCGGAGGTCCCTCCGTTTTTAGTTTTATGTCGGATACCTGCCCGTCCACCACCCCCCACCCCATTACATGAGTTTTAGCCGGTGTTATTCAACATGGTTTCCATTTGCATCCCCCCATGAGGAATGGGCTTCCCTGGTGGCTCAGCTGGTAAAGAATCCGGCGGCAGGGTAGGAGACCTGTGTTCGATCCCTGGATTGGGAGGATCCCCTGGAGAAGGGAACGCCTCCCCACTCCAGTATTCTTGCCCAAAGAATTCCATGGACTGTATGGTCCATGGGGTCGCAAAAAGTCAGACACGACTGAGCAGCTTTCACATTCTTTCCATAAGGAATATTTTTTTGGAGAAGGAAATGGCAACCCATTCCAGAATCCTTGCCTGGGAAATCCTACGGACAGCGGATCGTAGCAGGCCACAGTCCGTGAGTCCAAAGGGGCAGACACAGCTGAGCAGCAGAGCCACGCGCACAAGGAAGATGTTTAGGCTCTTTTTCTAATTGTGAGTCGCCGCTCAGTCGTGTCCAACTCTTTTCGACCCGTGGACTGTAGCCCACCAAGCTCCTCCGTCCATGGGATTCTCCAGGCAAGAATACTGGAGTGGGTTGCCATTTCCTTCTGCAGGGGATCCTCCCAACCCAGAGATCGAACCCAGGTCTCCCACATTGCAGGCAGACGCTTTAACCTTTGCGCCACCAGGGAAGCCCCCCAACGTTAATACCGCAGATGGACTGTACATCCAGTCATGTGCTCTGTGTCTCTGTAGGCTTTATCGAGAAAAAGATGAGCTCTGAGAAACATAAACAGCATGGCCCCCTGGCAGGCGGTTCTGTGCCCCTCAGAACACGGGGTTGGGGGTGGTGGCGAGCCAGCACCACAGGGCGGGTGGAGCTGCTGCCCGAGACCACTGCCAGGCTTCCCCGACACCGCCTCCTCCAGCCCTCTGCTCAGATGCTAGGTTCCAGGCTCCACCCAGAGCTGGGAAGCTGCGTTAACTCCAGTGGCCCCTTCTTGAAAACGGTGGTATGGTGTGCGATTCTCCAGGCAAGAATACTGGAGCGGGTTGCCATTTCCCTCGCCAGGGGATCTTCCCAACCCAGGGATCGAACCCGGGTCTCCTGCATTGCAGGCGGATTCTTTACACCTGCAGTGAATCCTGCAAGAGGCTGAGCTACTGGGAAAGCCCAATCTCCTGAAAACAGAGCTGCTTTCACTTTGCCCCTCCTCAGTCTCTCTCAATCGCTGTCCTCTCCAGGAGGGAAGGAGAAGTGATTCTAGGAAAGAAAACCACGGGGGATACCGGTGTCTCTTCCAGGTGGCAAGACTGCTCTTGATCACCCCCAATTCCACATTTTCCCAGCTTCTCAAACTTGTTGTGAATTGTTCCTTTCATTTCAAAGGTCTGAATCACTGTTTGCAGACAAGGATTTAGACTCTGAAAACGTCCTTCAGTTCAGTTCAGTTCAGTCGCTCAGTCGTGTCCGACTCTGCGACCCCCCATGAATTGCAGCACGCCAGGCCTCCCTGTCCTAAACTGGCCCTTTTCTGGAAATCATGATGCCTAATCTTCACAAGCATGGAGCTAGGTTCTTTTCAGGGATTATTAAAATTTCATTTTTGCAACCACCACCATCTTACAGGTGGGGAATGGAGGCTCAGAGAAATCGGTGAATTCACCCCAGGTCACATGAGGACAGGCAGTGGCCAGCCCAGCTACAATCCAGGACAGACTGGCTCCCAGTGCATGCTGCCAACCACGATGAGAAGCCGCCGCTTAATTCCAGCGTATCACTTCCCTCAAAGCGGGGAGGAAACAGAAGTGGAGCTTTTTCAAAGGGGGAGGGGCTACCTTTGTGCTTTATATAAGTTTACTTGCCCAGCCACAAAAGAACATGCTGGTGCTGAGTAGTATACAGACTTTTTCTTTTTTTTTTTTTTTAAGTCATGCTTCTGATAACTGGGGAAGCTTCCCTGGTGGCTCAGATGGTAAAGAATCTGCCTGCAATGCAGGAGACCAGGGTTCAGTCCCTGGGTTGGGAAAATCCTGGGTTGGGAAAATACTGTGGAGAAGGGAGTGGCAACTCACTCCAGTGTTCCTGCCTGGAGAATTCCATGCACAGAGGAACAGTCCATAGGGTCGCAAAGAATCGGAAGCGATTGAGCAAATAACACTTACTTACTTCTGGTAACTGATTAAGACTTGCTACTCAGCCATTTACTGCTTTCATCAAGAGATTTCTCTCTTCCTACTCAATTACTGTATTATAAACTGACTTCCTCAAGGGAGAGACTTCACATGAAGACAGGGCTCTGAGGGGAGAGCTCATCCTCGTACACTTTGCCAGATGTTCCCAGAATCCCAGACAGATCTGAATAATGAACTGTGTACGTTGCTCAAATTTGCTTTTCTATCTATCATTCTTTAGCATGGTTTGCACTGGTTCCAAATAGGAAAAGGAGTACATCAAGGCTGTATATTGTCACCGTGCTTATTTAACTTATATGCAGAGTACATCATGAGAAACGCTGGACTGGAAGAAACACAAGCTGGAATCAAGATTGCCGGGAGAAATATCAATAACCTCAGATATGCAGATGACACCACCCTTATGGCAGAAAGTGAACTAAAGAGCCTCTTGTTGAAAGAGGAGAGTGAAAAAGTTGGCTTAAAGCTCAACATTCAGAAAACAAAGATCATGGCATCTGGCCCCATCACTTCATGAGAAATAGATGGGGAAACAGTAGAAACAGTGTCAGACTTTATTATTTTGGGCTCCAAAATCACTGCAAATGTTGACTGCAGCCATGAAATTAAAAGACGCTTACTCCTTGGAAGAAAAGTTATGACCAACCTAGATAGTATATTCAAAAGCAGAGACATTACTTTGCCGACTAAGGTCCATCTAGTCAAGGCTATGGTTTTTCCTGTGGTCATGTATGGATGTGAGAGTTGGATGTGAAGAAGGCTGAGCGCCGAAGAATTGATGCTTTTGAACTGTGGTGTTGGAGAAGACTCTTGAGAGTCCCTTGGACTGCAAGGAGATCCAACCAGTCCATTCTGAAGGAGATCAACCCTGGGATTTCTTTGGAAGGAATGATGCTAAAACTGAAGCTCCAGTACTTTGGCCACCTCATGCGAAGAGTTGACTCATTGGAAAAGACCCTGATGCTGGGAGGGATTGAGGGCAGGAGGAGAAGGGGACGACCGAGGATGAGATGGCTGGATGGCATCAGGGACTCAATGGACGTAAGTCTGGGTGAACTCCGGGAGTTGGTGATGGACAGGGAGGCCTGGCGTACTGCGATTCATGGGGTCGCAAAGAGTTGGACACGACTGAGCGACTGAACTGCACTGTGTTACCTTTGAACCATTTCCCATGTTCTTGGAGAACTAAATCAACATTCATTCCTTTTTTTTTTTTTTCCAGAGTAAAGGAGGAAAAAAATCATGTCTGTAATGATCTATAATGTGTATTCTATCAGGTATAAAAGAACTGGGAATATACCACCCGATATGCACTTTATACAAATTAGCTCTAATCCCTTCCACAACTTCCAGTAAATGTTCCAACACCCAGTTTTAAAATAGGAATCTCAGAAAAGGGAAGTGACTGGCCTGGGACACACAATGGGGCTTTGACAGCAGCTGATTTCAAGGTCCTCTTTCACTGGTCCCAGAACTCACGTGCTGTGCAGCGCTACTGCTTGCCATGTGGCCATCACATTCATCAAAACTTTCTCTTGCAGGTACCTATGGAACTTCCAGTAGAAGCCTAAAATTTCCATTTCTAAACCGACAAATCCCCTTCGCCCAGTCCTTGATACTTTCAGTCACTTTGTGGTTCTTAAAACGTGGACAGACTCCTGGTTTCTGGTCCATCACGTAAGAAGCTTAGAAGTCACCACTTTGTCTCAGTAACAAGCGAAAAACTGAACAAACTGAAAAAATGAACAGCTCTTCTTAGAAGAGAAGTGAAAGAGATCCAACCAGTCCAGCCTAAAGGAGATTAACCGCGAATATTCATTTGGGAGGACTAACGCTGGAGCTGAAGCTCCAGTACTTTGGCCACCTGATTCAAAGAGCCAACTTACTGGAAAAGACCCTGATGCTGGGAAAGACTGAAGACAGGAGAAGGGGATGACAGAGGAGGAGATGATTGGATCGCATCACTGACTCAATGGACATGAGTTTGAGCAAGCGCCAGAAGATGGTGAAGGACAGGGAGGCCCGGCCTGCTGCAGTCCACGGGGTCACGAAGGGTCAGACAAGACTGAGCGACTGAATAACAGCAACAGCAAGGGAGGTGAGGTCACAGGGAAAACCGCTGCCCCCACACTGATGGGCATTGGCAGGAAACGGGCACTCAGGGGACCGTCAGCCTTGGTGGGAGTCAGAGATGGGCTGAGAAACCAGTGCGGAAACTGAATAACGGCTGGGGGCGCCTGTGGACAGATCTGAGATCTAAAAACTCCAGGGATACCCAGGCACAGGGAGGAGGCCCCCACTTTGTGAGATTTACTGACCAGGTTCTCACAGTGAGTATCAGGGAAAAGTCCCCTCATGCTCCGAGCAGGGGAGGGGAAGAAGAGACAGTCTGCAACAGGCTACAGCATCCTGTTCCTCAGAACACACTCCACCCTCAGGAGAGACTGCTTAACCAGGACTTCATCTGCTGCGGTTTTATGAGAACTGAACTGACTTAGGAGAAGGAAAATACCTAACTCCAGGCCCCCGTGGCTCTCCACGTGGAGGAAGGGAAATACCCAGCTCCAGCCCACTCGAGCCACCTGCTGCATCTAAGGAAGATGAGCTGAGAAGCACTGTGGGGCTCACCGCACAAGGGCACCAAAGGCTCAGAGCCGAATACAGGACTCCCCTCCCTTCCCCTCACACTGCCAAGCCTGCAGCAGTTCCTTCTCCTGCATACCTCATGTCAGGCCATCAGAAAAAAATCACAAGGCATACTAAATTAAAAAAACAAAACCCAGTTTGGAGAGAAGAGCAAGCACGAGCACTAGACTCAGATGTGGCAGGGATGTTGGAATTCTTAGACTGGGAACTTAAAACAACAAGGATTAAGACACTGAGAAGTCTCCTGGGGAGACAGCATGTAGGCACAGATGGGAAATGTGAGCAGAGAGTCAGAGGGAAGATCTAAGAATTAAAGGAAATGCTAGAGCGAGAAAGGAAGACTGTCTTTAACTGGTGTCCTAGTAGACTGGACAGGGCTGAGAAAATCATCTCCAGGCTTGAGGATGTATCAATAGAATACTCATAAACCAAAAAGCACAGTTACTGAAGACAAAAAATAATTTAAAAACCAGAGTGGAATGTCCAAAGGCTGTGGGAGAACTAGAAAAAGTGTGACAAGGTGTCAGGGGAATCCCAGAAGGAGAAGAAAGAGTGAAAGCGACAGAAGAAATATCTGAGGCACAAATAACTGGGAATTTCCCCCAAATTAATGTCAGACACGAAAGCAGAGATCCAGGAAGTGCAGAGACATCAGGTAGGATAAATGCCCATGTCTAGGCTACACCTTCTCTCTTTACTTAGTAGGACTACATCTTTATATGCATGCTCAATCATGCCTGAGTCTTTGCCACCCCATGGAGCCCACCAGGCCCCTCTGTCCGTGGGATTTTCCAGGCAAGAATACTGGGGTGGGTGGCCACTTCCTTCTCCCGAGGATCTTCCCAACCCAGGGATCAAACCCCTGTCTCCTGAATCTTCTTGCACTGGCAGGCAGATTCTTTTACCACTAAGCCACCTGGGAAGCCCTAGGCATGTGATATTTAAATGGTAGAATATCAAAAATAAAGGAAAAAATACTGAAAGGAAAATCACTTTACTGATGGGCAGAGACCTCTGATTTCTCAGAAACCAATACTCAAAAAGAGTGGAGGGAAATACTTAAAAGCTTGAGAGAGAGAGGAAAAAAAGACCAACTGAGAATTCTGTTCTGGGCAAAATGATCCTTCAAAAGTGAAGGAAAAATGAAGACTTTCTCAGAAAAACAAAAATGAGAGTATTTGTCACCGGCAGACCAGACTTGCAAGACCCGTTAAAATCTGCTCTCTGGAGAGAAGGAAAACAAGTCAGAAACTCAGATCTACATGAAGAAGGAAGAGCAAAAGAGGAGTAAGTGAAGGCAGAAGAATGTTACTGTTCTTATTCTTTATTGATCTGATAACTGCTTATTCAAACTAATGACAGCAGCCATGTATTCCATTATATACACCTTCGTGTGTGTGTGTGTGTGTGTGTGTTTATACTTATGGATAAACAAACAGAATGCCAGTGATGACGCAAGAGATGAAGGAGGAATCTGGATTATGTCTGTAAAGGTACCTGCACTCCCTGTGAGGTGGCGTACTGTTATTTGAACGTGGACTTGGGGACTTCCCAGGTGGCCCAGTGATTAAGTGTTCGATCTCCAGTGCAGGGGGTGCTGCTTCGACCCCTGGTCAGGGGGCTAAGATCCCACGGGCCTCATGGCCAAAAAAACCAGAACAGAAACAACAGAAGCAATACTGTAAGAAGTTCAATACGGACGTAAAAACGGTCCACAAAACAAGGAGAGTGGACTCGGATCAATAGAAACGTGTGTGTGTGAACATATATGTGTATGAGTGTGCATTGCGAGCTCTGGAGCAGCCCCTGAAGGAAGCAGGAGACGCGGCGCACAGCCCGGGAGTGCACAGCCCGGGGAAGCACCACCCTCAGCAGAGCTGAGCTCCGGGCTCAGGCTGAGCGCGGCGGGACGCAGCTGCGCTCACCGAAGTCTCTTAGCTGGAAAAAGGTGCTACTTTTAGTTCCTCAGGTGGCAGGTCCTGGCACCCCTGGCCTTACTTTCAGTGCAGAGTGGGGAAGCCACTGGGCAGCTCCAGAGGAAACGAATTTGAATAGTGATGGCAGCAGGCAGGGCCAGAGAAAGCGAGGGAACATTCAACAGTTCACTTCTAGAGGAAAAGCAGAGACTACTTTGCCAACAAAGGGCCGTCTAGCCAAGGCTATGGTTTTTCCAGTGGTCATGTATGGATGTAGAGTTGGACCATAAAGAAGGCTGAGCGCCGAAGAATTGATGCTTTTGAACTGTGGTGTTGGAGAAGACTCTTGAGAGTCCTTGGACTACAAGGAGATCCAACCAGTCCATCCTAAAGGAAATCAGTCCTGAGTGTTCATTGGAAGGACTGATGCTGAAGCTGAAACTCCAATACTTTGGCCCCCTGATGCAAAGAACTGACTCATTTGAAAAGACCCTGATGCGGGGAAAGATTGAGGGCAAGAGGAGAAGGGGACGACAGAGGATGAGATGGTTGGATGGCATCACCAACTCAATGGACATGGGTTTGAGCAGACTCTGGGAGCTGGTGATGGACAGGGAGGCCTGGCATACTGCAGTCCATGGGGCCACAAAGAGTGGGACACGACTGAGCGACTGAACTGAAAAGAAAATCTTGGGCTCGAAAGCCCTGACTCCTTGCTGCCCGCCCCACCCTGTCCACACTCAGGCAGCAGATCAGCAGCAGTTACGGAGCCACATTCAGTCCACAAATGCTTTGGTCCCTACCGTATGTCCCTCCCCAGAGCTGGAGCTAACGGGGCTTCCCTGGTGGTCCAATGCTTATGACCTCTCCTTTCAATGCAGGGGGCGCAGGTTCAATTCCTGGTCTGGGAACTAATATCGCATATGCCTTTCAGCCAAAAACACCAAACCATAAAACAGACGCAAGACTGTAACAAATTCAACAAAGACTTTAAATTTGTCCACATCAAAAAAAATCTTTAGAAAAAATCTGAGCTACCATTTTCAAAGTCAAAAGGCAACCTGCCAGAATTGCCTCTTTGGACTCTAGCGCGGGCGAGCAGCACAGGTCGCCCTGCAGGGCAGCTGCCGCGGCCCTGCCCCAGCACCGGGCCCCGGTGCCCCAGCACGAGCCCCCGCCCAGGGGCAGTGTGCCAGTGAGACCCAGGCTCCCGAGACATGCCGTGTGTCAGGAGCTCACACAAGCCCTGGCTTGTTTCTGCTGTTTATACACAGCTTCCCTCGCAGCTCAGCTGGGAAGAATCTGCCTGCAAAGCAGGAGATCCCAGTTCGATTCCTGGGTTGGGAAGATCCTCTGGAGAAGGGATAGGCTACCCATACCAGTATTTTTGGGCTTCCCTGGTGGCTCAGCTGGTAGAGAATCCCCCTGCAATGCAGGAGACCTGGGGTCAACCCCTGGGTTGGGGAGATCCCTTGGAGAAGGGACGGACTACCGACCCCAATGCTCTGGCCTGGAGAATTCCACGGACTATAGAGTCCATGGGGTCACAAAGAGCCGGACACGACTGAGCGACTCATTTTTCACCGTAGCCATACTATTACGCTAAACCATAAGTAACTGCCATTTTCACAGTCTGGCAAGAGCCAACACCAACAGTTTCACGGCTCACCCTAACACGTTCCACCTGGCCCTCGGAGGCCTTTGGGCTTGCGCCACAGGCGTTTCAAACTGTTTTTCAGTTCCTCACACTGTAAGAACACTTACTTCCAGGTCTTCATGAGTGCTGCCCCCGCCCCTCAAAGCCCTTACCGGGCCGCACTTTGATGCCGCGTCCTCCCAGGAACGACTCCCGACCCTCTGCCATCTGCGCTGCTGCGCTCCCTGCACCGCCCCAAGGGACACCTTCCAGCATTGGTCACGACAATACCACCTAACACTTAGAAATGGGCCAACGCCAGGTGCCCTTCCAGTGAGTCTAGTTAGTCAGCTCTGTCTCTTAACCGTGGCTGGCAATGATCCTAGGTCATCTCTTCACAAGAGTACAATCACGCAACGAAGACACACACAGGCACCTCGGAAATACTGAGAATTCAGTTCCAGACCACTGGAACAAGGCAAACATGGCAATAAGTGAGTCACATGAATTTTCTGGTTTCCGAGTGCATACAGAGGTTATGTTTACACAAGTGTGCAATACCATGTGTCTAAAAAACAATGTATATACCCTAGTTTTAAAATACTTAAAAAATGTTTGATTGCTATGAAATCTAACCATCATCTGAGCCATCGGCAAATCAAAGCAGTAACGTCAAAGATGGCGGCTGCTGTGTCAGATATGGTGATGAGAGAGTCTGCAACAGCGTGAGGATTACCAAACATGACGGAGACGTGCAGTGAGCAGCTGCCGCTGGGAAGGCGGCAGCGACACACCCGCTCGACACAGGCTTGCCTCAGAGCTTCAATGTGCACAACACGCAAGCCTGTGAGGGACAACACAGCAAGGCAGGCTGGTACACGGGCTTCCCGGGCAGCCCACTGGGGAAGCGTTGCCTTCCAGCGCACGGAGTCTCAGGGGAAGGCCCCCTGGAGCAGGGAATGGCAACCCACTCTATATTCTTACCTGGGAAACCCCACAGACAGAGGAGCCTGGTGAGCTACAGTCCATGGGGTCGCAAAGAGCTGGACATGGCTGAGCGCATGTTCAGGCAGGCCTGTAGATGAATTCTATCTCTCAATCCCACCTGCCTGTATATAACTGAATCCTCCCAACACTATGTGGTACATACTTTTATTAGCTCCATTTTACAGATGAGAAAACTAGGGCAGAGAGATGTATTGTGACCAGCTCAAGCCCAGATACCTGGTAAGTGACAGCACCGAGTTTTGAACCCTTTTTCCAGAGCCTACCGAATGACACTCTGTGTCGTCACAGTAGGGACTGTCTGTCTCCCACACCGGACCGACAGTAACCCAAGGGCAGGACCAGGGTCCACTCGGCCCTGAGGTGTACGTGCAGTGCCTACTCTCAGGGTATCTGGCCCAAAGAAGGCGCCTTTACTGGACTTGACAAGAGGAACAGAAAGGAAGGAGGTGTTGCCCAAATATCAAGGGATTTGTTGTTTTGTTCCGACTCTTTAAGTTGTGTCTGACTCTTTGCAACCCCATGGACTGGAACACTCCAGGCTCGTCTGCCCTCCACATTCTTCTGGAGTTTGCTCAGATTCATGTCCATTGAGTCAGTGATGCCATCCAACCATCTCACCTTCTGCTGCCCCTTTCTACCTTCACCTTCAATCTTCCCCAGCATCACGGTCTTTTCCAGTGAGTCAGCTCTTTTTAAAATGCGATGAACCACTGCTTATGAAGCAGCCTGAGAAATAACTAAAGGGAGGGGGCACAGAACTAAGAGGAGAGGAAACAGGCAGAAAAGGGACTTGAATGGACCCATTCTGAGGAGTGGGCGGGCTAAGAGTCACGGGATAGAGCCTTTAGCTTTTCCCAGCAAAAGTAGGTCAGGGGTGGAATAAGTGATCACAGTGACTTTTCCTGCATTCTGATATTCTTGGAGAGGCAGGCAAGAGGGAAATGAGAGGAAAAAGAGAAAGCCAGGGGTGTCTCCGCATGCCGGATGACATCTAACACTCAGACAGTTGGCTGAGCAGTTGTGGTCCTTACGCGTTCAGTGTTCATTTGCTATTTCACTGACTATTCACCATGCACTTAGGGTGTGCTTAGGAATTATTTTCTCTAGTGAACAAAGCAAAGTCACTAACCGTCTGGAGATTATACCCTAGACCCTGGCAGTTCAACAGGGCAGCCACAAGTCACACATGGCCCTTGAGCATGTGAAAGGGGTCAGTTGGGACTGAGAGGGGCTGAGAGTATAGGACAGACGCTGCAATCATCCATCCATTAAAAATAAACGAATAGTTAAAAAAAAAAAAACAGACACCGGATTATGAAGACTTGGTCCAAAAAATGAATTGAAAGTATCTCATTAGCAATCTGCAGAAGGAAATGGCAGCCCACTCCAGTGTTCTTGCCTGGAGAATCCCGTGGACAGAGGAGCCTGGTGAGCTGCCATCTGTGCGGTTGCACAGAATCAGACACGACTGAAGCGACTTAGCAGCAGCAGCATTAGCAATCACTTAATATTGATTGGAAGTGATTGAATCCTCAATATAATATTGAGGCGGTAACACCGTGGACATTGTTCATCGTTCATTAAGTCACGTCTGACTCTTTGTGACACCATGGACTGTAGCACTCTAGGCTCCCCTGTCCTTTACTATCTCCCAGAGATTGCTCAAATTCATATCCTTTGGGTCAGTGATGCCATCTAACCATCTCATCCTCTGTCATCCCTTCTCCTCCTGCCTTTAACCTTTCCCAGCATCAGGGTCTTTTCCAGCAAGTTGGCTTTTGCATCATGTGGCCAGAGTATTGGAGCTTCAGCTTTAGCATCAGTCCTTCCAATGAATATTCGGGGTTGATTTCCTTCAGGATGGACTGGTTAGATCTCCTTGCAGTCCAAGGGGCTCTCAAGAGTCTTCTCCAACACCACAGTTCAAAAGCATCCTTTCACTGCCCATCCTTTATGATCCAAGTCTCACATCTGTACACAACTACTGGAAAAACCATAGCTTTAACTATAGAGACCTTTGTCATATGTTATATCATGTATTATGTCATATATTATAGATGTATTGAGTTTAATAAAACATATTGCTGAGCTAGACCACAACCCTCTAGTGTAGGGTCTTGGGCTCACATATCCTTGGGCAACAGAATCCAAAGAAACTCTAAGGGATGAAAAACAGCTGCGGGCATGGACTGCTGGAGCAAATCTGAAGAGCAGGACACAAGACGACCACAAGCCCACTGTCATTTCGGAGGCGCCAGCAGCAGAGGCAGGGGCTGCCCATGACCCTTGCACACTGGCACCCGCGTGGGTGTGCAGACCACCTACACTCCGCCTCCACCCATGGGCCCACCCTATCATTACCCCACTTACCCCCAAGGAAGGGGCCAAGCAGCTCCTCTCCAGAGGCATCCCTTTTCTGTTCTCACTCCCTCGTGCTGCGGCACAAGCCCCGATACAGCCTCAGCTGGAGTTCTCGATTTCTTTTCCACCTTTTTAATATTTATTCATTGTCTCTGGCTGCGCCTGGTCTCAGTTGCACCACACCAGGTCTTCGATCTTCTCCATGGCGTGTGCGATCTAGTTCCTGACCGGGAATCGAGCCCAGGCTCCCTGCACTGGGAGTGCCGCATCTCAGCCCCCACGCCACCAGGGAAGTCCCCGGGGTTTCTATTAACTAAAGACACACAGGGGCCTGTGTCTGTAACACTGTTATAATTAACTTCACCTGTTTCTTTGTAGTTCAGAGTGTGTTTCCTGGCACACTTCTAATGCCCTATGTGGTTTGCATTGGGTTTCTGCTGGTGGCCCTGTTCTGGGATTTATAAGCTAACAACAAATATAGGTGTTAGCACAATACCCTGGACTGATGAGTGCTCTGAAGAAGTGAATCAGGGCAAGAAAATGGAGAGAGACGGGAGCCGCTGGCACTATTTTAGGTTGCTCGTGGTAGGCCTTTCTGAGGAAGGAATATTTAATTATCCAAAGAAGTGGATAAAGCTTGATTCCAAAAAGAACTGCGTAATACCTGCTCTTTCACTGAATTATCAGCCAAAATACTGAATGAATAGTCACAGGAAAACTGAGGGAATAAAAACAGGTGAAATATTTTGTGCCTCCTCAAATGAATGACTTCCAGAGACTTAGCAGCCAAGAATAACGATTTTCTCTTATTCACAGTCACAAATAACCAGAGAACACTCTTATTTAGGCACAAGTAGTAAAGATCTTACAGATAGAGTTTCCTCTCCCTGTAGGAAACTCTCCCTGTAGCTACTGGCAACCACATCACTCATTTTTATTTAATTCTGATAAAACCCATGGAGGATGATGATGGGGGTGGGGACAATTAGAGCCTCAGGTCCCCAGGGCCTAGTTCTATTCCAAACAATAATTGTGTTTCCTGCATCTACAGAATAAACGGACAGTAGTGGTTCAACGGGGCAGAGACACTTATAAAATCTTCCATGTTAATAGTACTGCTATTACTGTGATAGGGTTATCTGAGGCCTTCTCAAAAGTATGGTATAGAAACTTAAGCCCAGATTAGAGAGTTCTGCCCCGGGGAAATGAAAATAAACACAGAGTGGAGCAGTGCAGCTCTTGAAACTGTGAGATGTAGTTGACCTTTGACCATCAGGAAGCCCTTAACATGTTGTGCACAGACATAGGGCTGCCTGTTAGTGGCTGGGTCCCGTCATCCAGTGGCCACAGGCTCGCTGCGTTTTGCTTAAACTTGACACTGGACACAGTGTTTGCTATTAGAGAATGAGACTGTGTACACGACTCAGGAGCCGTTCAGTGGACTCAAATCCGATGAAAGAGTTTCAGAGTTCCTGCTTTCATACTCAGGGAGCCCTGGACACATTGCAGATCATTCCGTGTGGCTGACAGCAAGCCCCACACTCCAAAACCCTGATGTAGACCAGACTCTGGGAATTAAGCCTGTGACCACCACTTAGGAAAGAGCTCTACTGTATTTGTTTTATGCCCAGATCTTGGCCATACATGAATCAAAGTCTCTGCCTCTTCTCATTCCCCACAAGAAAAAAAAAGAACAGAGTATTTCCTTTATTTTGTAAAATTGCTTCCAGTTTTTCCTAGTGATTCTTAAAAATAGAAGCATGGCCAGTGGCTTAATAGTCAGCTCCTGAGACTGACTCACACATCTGAGCCATCATTTAGGGAGGAGTTACCTCGAAAAGTCCTGGGAAAAAATCTGTTCTAATCACTAATATGTTATGCTTTTAAAAATTACGTTGTGGCCAGAATTCTCAGAATCCCTAAAATAAGGAGAATGCTTTGGGTTATTATTCTGTCGAGTGGCCCTTCAAAACTTAAAAGCAGTTGGAGAGAGCAAGTCGACACCCCATGAATGGAAAGCTAAGTGTGTTTGATGACGTGTGTTAGCATTTTTCACATACATCTCATCTCTATCTTACCCACGATTCACGCGCCTGCAGCAGTCCACAGATATAAGCTCTCTGGTCGAAGTAACAGTGCTGGTAAAGGAAACCCTAAAAGGCCCGGAAAGATGCATTCACACAAGAGGCTCATACTGAAATTTCATTAGAAAGGAAATAGGTCCTTCAAACAGAAACTGTTGGAAGATGCAGAGGATAGTATTAATGTACTTAGGTAGAAGGCAATTAATCAACCTCCTTGCTTCCTTAGTTTCCAGCTGTAGAAATATGCCAAGGCGGGGGAAAAAACAACATCAACATCTCCCCTAATCCTATCAAGCGTAGGAAGGGCACTATTTTGACTCCAAAGCAAGGACTGAGGATGGGGTGTGCACTGGGAACGTGGGCTCTCCCTAACAACAGAAAGGCTTTCACAGTATCCGTTCCCAGACTGTAAACACTCAAAGACTCCTAGCCAAGCACATAATAAAATTTTCTTCTGCCTCCCTTCCTCTCTTCTTTCTGATTTCCTGTAGTTTATACTATTCACATGTAAATCGTGATTATTAGTGTAGCCTCTGACTTAAAGAATGGTGACTTTCTCTGCAAGTTTCCAAAGCTTTCTTCTGAGAAGAAAGCCATCTTTTAGGAGATATTTTACTGGTTGAGAAATATATGCGTTCATTTCAGCAATTGTTAGATTTGAAACAAGAATATGAAAAATAACCCGATAGTGATCACAACGAGAGACGTCACACACGAAAGCCTGTCTCTACAAACAGAACAGGAACGAACACGACATTCTTAACCCAAAACTCAAAAGACAGTCTTGTGTAATAAATCATGAATCCAATCCAAAAGTCAGACAATATTTGCTCCAAGAGATGGCACTCTGAAATTTTCCTACAACTGGTTCAGATCAAGAAGTGAATTTTCTCTCTTTCACTTGGGAAGTAAACAGTGACTATGAGACTCCTTTCAGAGATGAATCGTTTAGCCCCTGCCTCTGACGTGGGGTTAGGTCGTTTGTTTGTCTCTGGGATATAGTCTACCCTTGACTACAACTGGGTTCCGTGAGTTGTTCCAATGTTTTCTGACAATTTCTGATTTTTTCAGACAAAGACCAAAAGCTTAAATCCCACCAAATTAACCGGCTGGGTTATTACCAAGGAGGAACAGAGCCAGAACGCTGGAAACATACACAGCGGGCACTGCTGAGACATAAAAGTCAGCCTTCATAAGGTTAGCGTCATTCCAAGGGCTCACACCCACCAGCTGGTTCAGTGAACTGGAAATGTTATTCCTTCTTCTTTTTTTAAGCAGCAAGTACAGAAGAGACGAGGTGAGTAATTCTTTTGCCTCTTGGAACATACTAGAAAGTAAAAAATAACTGTCCCCTTCCTTATACATTGACATCTCTAGATTAACCAACAAGCCAAAAAGAGAGAGAGGAGGGAGAGAAGGAAAGTGGGAGGGAAAAATGAGAGTGAGTAAGAAAAAGAGTACAGCGCTCCACAGTCACAGAATAAACCACGAAAACACACCTGGATGCACTATTCCGAAAACTCAAGTCACCCAATAGCTTCCATGTTCAATTAGTTGAAAAGTACATTTAAATAATACCTCTAATTTGCATGCCGCTTAGAGTTTATCCAGGACATTCATATAATATCATTAATTGTTTTGTCATCTGATATCATTAATTATCTTTTATACTGGATTAAAGGAGGTTAAATAAATAAGAAAGATCATGCCTCTAGTACAAGACTGAGCCAAAGCAGACCTTGGTATGGGAATCCTCTGGTGGTCCAGTGGTTAGGACTCTGCACTTCTACTTCCTGGGGCCTCGGTTTGATCACTGGTGGAGGAATTAAAATCCCATAAGCTACGGGCCAAAAAACAAATACAATAAAAGAAAATAGACCTGGCTCCATGTCTCAGCCTTAGTTTCTGTTTTTTTTTCTGATCCTGCCATAGCATTCATATATCTCAAACACGTTCACAGATATCCCCAAGTTTTTATAAACCCTGTCACAAGATGACTTTCTAAGAATTAAAGCACCGCACTAAATCACACCTATCAGTGGTTCACAGTACAGCGTGAACTGAACTGAACTGTGAAGTCGCTCAGTCGTGTCCGACTCTTTGCGACCTCGTGGACTACAGCCGACCAGGCTCCTCTGTCCATGGGATTTTCCAGGCAATAGTACTGGAGTGGATTGCCATTTCCTTCTCCGGCGGATCTTCCTGACCCAGGGATCGAACCCAGGCCTCCTGCATTGTAGACAGACGCTCTACCATCTGAGCCACCAGGGAAGTCTCACAGTACATTAGCAGATCCCAACAACTGGTCCACCTCCTTCTGTTCTGCTCAGAAAGCACACAGGGATGGGTCGCAGGCCTATTCTCCCAGCCCGGCATCTCCTCCCTAGAAAACTACTCTCCCTCCATAGGACTGGTTCTCCACAGGGGCGACTTCGCCCACTGAGGGATGTCCGGCAGTACCCTGACTTATTTTTGGTGATCCTGAGGGGTGGAGGGAGGTGAGCACTGGCATTGAGCGGATAGAGGCCAGGGGCACTGTTAGGGGTCCGACGATGCACAGGACGCCCCCAGCAAAGAGCTGTAGGGCCAGGGAGCAGTGCTGCCAGGGACGAGAAGCCCCGCTCTGATCCCATCGCCCTGGGGCCCTGACCTCCTCCTGACCCCACACCAAGCAGGGTCACGGGACCCACGCCTGGCCAACTGGGATTCCCCCTGCCCACAGGACTTTTGCCAGAGGTGTTGGGAAACATGTTCTCTGTTTCTCTTTGAGATCAAAACCTTAAGGCCAACAGAAACCTGCTCCCAGCAGACCGAGACTGAAGACAGGGAGAGGCAAGCAGAACTAAGAGGGAGGGGAGTCTGAGGCCGTGGCTGGAGTCAGGCCCTGCCTCTTTAGCTCTTAGGCTTTGGAGCTATATGAGCCTGTAAGTTCCAATTTTGTAAGGGGATTTCTTTTCAGACTTTTGCTTATGCTAGTTTGAGGTTTCCATGATTTGCAAGCAAGAGTCTTGGCTTCTGCAGAAGTGAGTGAGACTGATATAAGAATACCTTAAATACTTTCTAACCAATATTTTTTAGACTATGTCATTTACCAATGCCAGTACTTTAACTGTTTGTGTCCAGTCGCTTCAGCCGTGTCCGATTCTTTGTGACCCCATAGACTGTGGCCTGCCAGGCCCCTCTGTCCATGGGATTCTCCAGGCAAGAACATTGGAGTGGGTAGCCATACCCTCCTCCAAGGGATCTTCCTGACCCAGGCATCAAACCCAGGTCTCCGGCATTGCAGACAGATTCTTTACCACTGAGCGACCATGGAAACCCCTACTACTAACAAACAGCACTGTGGTTCACTAGTTAAAAACAAAGCCTCTTTCAAGTATATTTATTTTATTATTACTTTATAACATTACTTTTTATTTATGTGGCCGCACCAGGCCTTTGCTGCTGCACACAGGACTGCTGATCTTCACTGCAGCATGAAAACTCTGTGGTGGCGGCACGTGGGAGCTACTTCCCTGTGCCCGTGCTTAGCCATGTCCAACTCTGTGACCCCATGGACCGCAGCCCACCAGGCTCCTCTGTCCGTGCGATTCTCCAGGCAAGAATACCGGAGTGGAGTGCCATTTTCTTCTCCAGGGGATCTTCCCAACCCAGAGATCGAACACAAGTTTCCTGGGCTGGCAGGCAGATTCTCTACCACTGAGCCACCTGGGAGGCTCCTAGCTTCCTGACTGGGGATCAAACCCGGGCCCCCTGCACTGGGAGCACAGTCTTAACCACTGGATCACCAGGGAAGTCTGATCTATACGGAAAATAAGGAATAACCAAAATCACCAATGTATGTCTTCCTTCAGCTAAACAGGGAAGAAACAAAGCTAAACTTTTGAGACTCATCAACCAGATCAAAGACCTAGTACATGAAATAATTTAAGGGAGTTGTAGCGACCAGACTGAGCCCAAAGTCAGATCTCAAATGTCAAGGCAATCACTTGTTAGACAGTGTAACAGGAGATGTGCCTGAGGCTTTGACTCACCGTGAACCGAGAAGTCTGGGGTGTTGTAATGGATTCTTCCAGAAAACATTTCAAGGAATTTCTACTGCGATGATTAAGAAGCATCTCAAAGTCAACATGTTTGGAGAGGGAGGATCCAGGAGGAGCAGGACTGATTCTCTGAGCTGAACAGATGGAGCTGATAGGCCCGGGAGACTGAAGCAGCCAAGTTCAAAGGGCAGGGTACCAGAGAGAGGAGTAGGGTAGAGAGACAGAACTCCAGAGACAAAGGACCCATGTGGAGTCATCGGTTGACTACTGATCAACACACACACCAGAAGAAACTTCACGAGACTTCAGAGAGAACCACCCTGGATTGCAGTGGTGACGCTAATGGTAAAGAACTGGCCAGCCAATGCAGGAGACACAGAAAACAGAGACACAGAAAACATGGGTTCGATCCCTGGGTTGGGAAGATCCCCTGAAGGAGGGTATGGCAACCCACTCTCGTATTCTTGTCTGGAGAATCCTGTGGACAGAGGAGCCTGGAGGGCTACAGTCAACAGGGGTGCACAGAGTTGGACATGACTGAAGCAACTCTGCACAACACACATAAACACCAGAGCTCAGACAACCAGACTGGACAATCTCACAATTCCCAGACAATGGGCAGGACACTCAGAAGGGTCTTGCCTCAGTAGCAAGGAGTAATTAGCCTTGGAGGCTAAACACTGCTCTGATCTTGGAGAACAAATCTTAAAAGCAAGACCTGAAAGGATCAGACTATTTCCAGGTCATTTAACTGCATCCCAGAACAAAGCTTGAGAATATTCATGGAAACATAAAAACACCTCACACCCAACAAGGTCAAATGCATATGGGTAAACGGTTTGGAAAAAAAAAAAAAAATTACAAAGTCTGCAAAGATGGAGGAAAATAGGACCCAGCTGATACTTGTGATGCAAAAGAACTGCCTGAGCAGCCTACAGAACCATGAGAAATAATAAACTATTGCTGTTTTAAGGCACAAACTTAGGGGTTGTCTGATAAACAATAATAAGTAACAGGGAGGGCGATCTTCTCTCCTCCGGAGTGTTGTTTGTTGGTCTGTCTTAACATTCACTGAGGTGGCAGTGGGTGTTAGCTGTGGCACATGGATCTCTTAATTGTGGCATGTGGAGTCTAGTTCCCTGACCAGGGATCAAGCCTGGGCCCTGCACTGGACTCTTAGCCACTGGACTACGAAGGTCCCCTCTGGAGTGTTGAAGTGAAGTGAAATGAAAGTCACTCAGTCGTGTCCGACTCCTTGCGACCCCGTGGACTTTACAGTCCATTCCATGGAATTCTCCAGGCCAGAATACTGGAGCTGGTAGCCTTTCCCTTCTCCAGGGGATCTTCCCAACCCAGGGATCAAACCCAGGTCTCCCGCATTGCAGGCAGATTCGTTACCAGCTGAGCACAAGGGAAGCCCAACTAGCCTCCAAACTGGTTCGGATTGCCTTCTCACCCTCGTAACACCTCAATGGCAGCCAGCATGGTCTTTGTCATCTAGTCCAGGTCATGTATACCTTATGCTCCCAACCCCCATGGCTCCCATGGCCGGCAGAGTAAACAGAGTCGTTACAACCACCCACAGGGCCCTCCACACCATGCCCCTCCACCCACCTGTGAAACAAATGTAGGCCCCCAAAATGAATCATAATTACTCCTCTTTGTGCTGTCATACTTAAGGCACACCTAGAACATTCTGATACCATATTTCCTGCCCAGTAGGAGAAATCTTAGCCATACAATAGACTCAATACAAAAAAATAAAAATAAAACACAACCTAACCTCACATCCAGGCTCCTCCTCTTGATCCTCCGGCTCCAATCATTTGGGTCTCCTTCCCACTCCTCAGTGGTGAAGAATCCACCTGTGGGGAGATCTGGGCTCGATCCCTGGGTGGGGAAGATCTCCTGGAGAAGGGAATGGCTACCCACTCCAGTATTCTTACCCGGAGAAGTCCAAGGACAGACGAGCCTGGCAGGCTACAGTCCATGTGGTCACAAAGAATTGGACACGACTGAGCAACCTTCACTTTCCCACTCCTCAGGTCCACCTGGTAGCTCAAGCCTCGGAGTCTCCGCTCTTGCTGGGGCCTCTTTCTGGAACACTATTCCTGGATCTGCCTCTTCTAAAGGCCTCCCTTGCAGGAGGTCCCCCTCTGCCTGCCTGCAGGAAACAGGGCCACTTGCTGGTGCTCCTTGTCCTCTCAAGGAGCACTGCACCCATCTGACAGGCAATATGCTTTTATTGGGCTTCCTCCATGGCTCAGATGGTAAAAAAATCCACCTGCAATGCAGGAGACCTGGGTTCAATCCCTGGGTCGGGAAGATCCCTTGGAGGAGGGCGTGGCAACTCACTCCGGTATTCTTGCCTGGAAAATCCCATGGACAGAGGAGCCTGGTGGCCAACCATCCATGGAGTTGCACAGAGTGGACGGGACTGAGTGACTAACACAAGAACAATGCTTTTCTTATTTATTTGTCAGTCCCTGAAGGCAGGGGCTTTATTGATTCTGAATCCTACTCTCTCTCCAGCAGCACAATTGATCTAAGACCTGAAGAAGGCAATCAATCAACATATTTGCTGGGTGGAATGAAGAATGAAAAAAAAAATGAATGTATGATAGACTACTAAACACGGGGGCCAGATGATGCCAAGAATAAATTTTCTCCTGGGGAGGTCTGAACTAAGAGGTTCAAAGGACGACATTCTTGTAAATGCCCTTACCCTCCACCTGCATCTCATCGGCTCTTCTCAATGCCTTACTTTTTTTGGTTATTATTAAAACTGTGCCTTTTTGTATTTGCATCAACAGCTCTCCTCCTCGCCCCCACCATGAGGAAGGCTTGCCCTTCCAATGCTATAGGCAAGATTCCATTTCCTAAGGTTGAATCTGAAAAAAGAAAGAAAAACAAAAGCACCTACAATGACCGCAAAGCAAAACAATACAGAACCAAACAGAAGCTAACGCGTGGAGTGTAAGGGGGTACCAGAGGAGTTTCTGGGGTTCTAGAATGGTCTGGGTTTCTATCTGGTGGTTGTTCGCTCAGGCTTGTTCAAGTGGGTGAAAATCGATAGAGCCATCAATGATATAAACACATCTTAAAGCAGACCTGTGCATAAGAAAAGGTTGTCAGCAATTCCCTTGCGATCCAGTGGTTAAGACTCCGCGCTTTCACTGCCAAGGGTCCGAGTTCGATCCCTGGTGGGAGAACTAAGATTCCACAGGCCTCGAAATGTGGCCCCCAAAGAAACCCCAAACAAACAAACAAAAAAACAAGCATCTCAATAACATACCTCTTAATTAGAAACGACGAAAACACAACAACGGTGATGAACGCTCAAGGTGCTGTGCATCAGTGACACGGCACACCTCACCTCCCCGACTGCGTGCCCGTCACGCGGGCTGTGTCGTCCTGAGGTCGCGGCACCTCAAGGGCAGAACGAGGAACATCTCTGCTCTCCAAACACTTCCCATGGGGTCGGGGCCAAGAGAACACCACTCCCAAATGAACCAATGACGACAATGAAAAGGGCAAGAAATAAAAAGCGTGACTATTCACTAAGTCTCTTCCCAAACACCATTCCGTCTGGGAATTAGATATTTTTAAATGCCAAGCCGCACTGTAGTAAACAGTGACAACAGAAAACGGCCCGTTACCTACCTTCCAAGCGGGGCGCCGGCAAGGGGCCTCCCGCCCCGTGTCCCTGGAGGCGATGGAACGAGACGCAGTTGCCTTGAGAAGCAAATGAAAGCGTCAGTCTTCGCCAAGGATACGACACGGCGGGCTCCTGCTCCAGAGCGCGCGCTCTCCCAACGGGCTGTGCGCGGCCCTTTGACTGGCAGCCGGGAAGGGGCGCCGTTCTCGCGAGGCTCTGAGTCTCGCGAGGCTCTGAGTCTCGCGAACAGCCTCTGCACACTGCCCCCGCCGCCATCTTGACTGCAGTGGGGAACCCAGCGCGGTGCTCCCACACAGCCAGCTGCTGAAGCGCCTGAAGTTCCGGGTGCGAGGCCTCTCCATGCGACCCCTGCGAGCCGGTGAACCTAGACTGAGCACGAAGGAAAAGGGAAAAAAAGGTTAGATTTTATTTTCTTATCTGGATTCTATTTTTATGTCTCAGGAGTTGTTAATGGGGTTTACTGGTTCAAACCTAAATATCCCACAATGAAGGAAAAATACATTATAGTCCTGTCCTAACAGGTGGCTCCATGATAAAGAACCTTCCTGCCCACGCAGGAGAGGTAAAGAGACGCAGGTTCAGTCCCTGGGTTGGAAAGATCCCCTGGAGAAGGGCATGGAAGCCCACTCCAGTATTCTTGTCTGGAGAATCCCATGGACAGAAGAGCCTGGTGGGCCACAGCCCATGGAGGCACACAGACATGGACATGACTGAGCAGCTGAGCACGCACAGCGTACATAAAATAAAAAATATAATATTGGATAGCCCTAAGAACTAAGGTATAACAGTATGCTAATGACATGAAAGGATGCTTATAATGTTCTTGACTAAACTGTAGGGAAGGGGTATGTACAACATGGTATCACACACACACACATACACACACACTTCTAAAGAAAATACACCACAGTGTATCACAGGTTCTCTCTCAGTGGTGAGAATGGGATGATGGTTCTTTTCCAGAACTCCGCTCTGATACAGCCTCTTCTTTCCACTCTTTCCAGTCCCTCCAAACACACTTGCTCACTCCCAGCTTCCCTGACACCCACAGTCACTCGCGAGAGATGCTGAGGAGCCTCCCAAACCAGGATCATCTTGGAGCTTTGCCCTCTCTTCTGTAGATGAGCCTGCATCCGCTCTGCCTCCTCAGGTGTGTTTGCTCGCTCTCACCCACTCTGTCTCTCAGACACACACAGGAACCCACTCTACTTCCACAAAACTTTCTCCATGGTCTCTGCCTACCAAGCCCATCAGTGCCAAGGTCAGTGTCTTACAGCGCATCCATACTTGAAAAATAAGACCCCTGTGTGCACACCTGTTAAAGTAGAGGGTGAGAACTTCAGAAGAAACCTGTGTGCAGAGCAATGTGGCTGAAACTGGTTTCTGGGCACTAGCAGCTGGATGAAATGACTGGAGGGTCTGGGAACGTTCCGGGGAGGCCAGTGCGGTATTCACCACTAACATCATTCCTGTTTCCCAGGGTCTTTTTAGCATGGACTCCAGGGGCGGAGCCAGCGCTCATAACTCTGGGAGTGAGTTGCAGTGATGCTGGACACTGTGCGACTCTCAGAGAGCGTCTGAAGCCGGCACCTGAGATCAGCTAGGGACGGAACACATTCCCAGTCCCTCCTTTACCCCCCACCCCACCTCTTGTCATGGAGGATGAAGGCACATGCATGCTGCCCTGGGCACTCCTTTAAGTGAAAGCCTCCCAGACTTGTGCATCACTTCGCTAAATGCGAAGGATGTCAGTGCCACGCGAGTGGTGGGTGTTAGGGAGGGAGCTGGTTCACAGAACATGGCTGGCTGCCTTCAGGGTTCATAGACCATGGTGGGGACAGATAGCCAGGCAAAACAAGGCTGTGCGTTCAGGGATCAGGGTTGCTACAAGGGGTGGGGGAGCAGGGACAGACCACCAGGAGGCAGACTGGGGAGGCTGCCCAGAGAAGGTGACACTGGATTTCCTTGGTATCACCGTGGTCAACAAGGAAAGTGGTCTCAGCTCTTTAGAGACAAGCAAAGACCCTGAGTCTGGCAGAAAGGGAATAGAGACAGAAGAGAGTGAAAACAGAGGCCATCCAGAATGTGCAGACTCTGTACTTCCATTCAAGAGGGGATGGGAGCGGGTATAGGATGGAGTAGGGTTGTGTTCCTTCCCTAGGCTATCTTAGACACCAACTTCAGACACTCTTCAGACAGTGAGGGGCGACAGAAGCACTGCAAGCCTTCCATCCGAGGCGTGAAATGGTCCCCGTTGTGTCCAAGCCACACAGGCCGTAGCGGGAAGACCAGACGGGAGGGAGGCAGAACCAGATCAAACATAATACCTGTGATGGAATATTTGGGGTCAACATCCGTCTAGTCACAGCTATGGTTTTTCCAGTGGTCATGTATGGATGTGAGAGTTGGACTATAAAGAAAGCTGAGCGCCAAAGAATTGATGCTTTTGAAGTGTGGTGTTGGAGAAGACTCTTGAGAGTCCTTTGGATTGCAAGGAGATCCAACCAGTCCATCCTAAAGGAGATTAGTCCTGGGTGTTCATGGAAGGACTGATGTTGAAGTTGAAACTCCAATACTTTGGCCACCTGATGCGAAGAGTTGACTCATTTGAAAAGACTCTGATGCTGGGAAAGATTAAGGCAGGAGGAGTAGGGGACAACAGAGGATGAGATGGTTGGATGGCATCACCGACTCAGTGGACATGAGTTTGGGTAAACTCCAGGAGTTGGTGATGGACAGGGAGGCCTGACGTGCTGTGGCTTATGGGGTCAAAAAGAGTCAGACACGACTGAGTGACTGAACTGAACTGATGAAGTATATAAAAAGTAAAATAAATAATAAAGTATATAAAAAGTATATCAGCATGGGAAATTATGCTTGGCGGTCCAGTAGTTAGGACTATAAGCTTCCAATGCAGGCAACCTGGGTTCAATCCCTGGTCGGGTAACTCAGATACTGCAAGCCTTGCAGTATGGCAAAAAAAAAAAAAAATTATATATCTTAGTTTTTTTACAGTGAATCAAAATTCTTTATAGCACTGGGGAGATTTTTTTATTTTTAGTGTGATTGGGAGCAGGACTAGGGCATTCTTGGGAGGAATGGTCAGTCTTTAAAGGACAGTCTTCCCCTTTCCTTCTGATATCACAGAATTACGTTCTCGAAAGTTTGAAGGGGCCTTTTTACTTGGACACAGACCAAAGAATAACTGCCAGGCCACAGTCATTCATGTGGGTTAACTCAGTTCCCTTTGCAGCCCCAATAGAGTGGGTTCACATTTCCTGATAACCCAAGACTCAAAGAAGGCAAGTCCATGCAGCCGATCACTGGGAGCTCCCCTGTGACACCATGGATTCCTGTTGATAGCACCCTGACATCTGCTGCATTCTCTCATCTCTTTGTCACCTTAGGTCTCATCAGTCAGTTCAGTTCAGTCGCTCAGTCGTGTCCAACTCTTTGTGACCCCATGAATCACAGCACACCAGGCCTCCCTGTCCATCACCAACTCCCAGAGTTCACCCAGACCCATGCCCATGGAGTCAGTGACGCCATCCAGCCATCTCATCCTTGGTCGTCCCCTTCTCCTCCTGCCCCCAATCCCTCCCAGCATCAGAGTCTTTTCCAGTGAGTCAACTCTTCACATGAGGTGGCCAAGGTACTGGAGTTTCAGCTTCAGCATCATTCCTGTCAAAGAAATCCCAGGGTTGATCTCCTTCAGAATGGACTGGTTGGATCTCCTTGCAGTCCAAGGGACTCTCAAGAGTCTTCTCCAACACCACACTTCAAAAGCATCAATTCTTCGGCGCTCAGCCTTCTTTACAGTCCAACTCTCACATCCATACATGACTACTGGAAAAACCAAACCTTGACTAGACGGACTTTAGTCGGCAAAGTAATGTCTCTGCTTTTGAATATGCTGTCTAGGTTGGTCATAACTTGTCTTCCAAGGAGTAAGCGTCTTTTAATTTCATGGCTGCAGTCACCATTTGCAGTGATTTTGGAGCCCAGAAAAATAATGTCTGACACTGTTTCCACTGTTTCCCCATCTATTTCCTATGAAGTGATGGGACTGGCTAGGCTAGCCCACGTTGAAGGTCAGGAAGGGCGGCGGTGTGGAGATACCCCTCATCCAAGGTAAGGAGCAGCGGCTGCACTTTGCTGGAGCAGCTGTGAAGAGATAGCCCACGCCCAAGGTAAGAGACACCCAAGTGAGATGGTAGGTGTTGCAAGAGGGCATCAGAGGGCAGACACACTGAAACCATAAGTAAAGTCAGTAAGTAAGTAAAGTCACTCAGTCGTGTCCGACTCTTTGTGACCCCATGGACTGCAGCCCACCAGGCTCCTCAGTCCATAAGATTCTCCAAGCAAGAATACTGGAGTGGGTTGCCATTTCCTTCTCCAGGGGATCTTCCCGACCCAGGGATCGAACCCAGGTCTCCCGCATTGGAGGCAGACGCTTTAACCTCTGAGCCACCAGGGAAGTCCTCACTGAAACCATACTCACAGAAAACTAGTCAATCTAATCACACTAGGACCACACCCTTGTCTAACTCAATGAAACTAAGCCATGCCTGTGGGGCAACCCAAGATGGGCAGGTCATGGTGGAGAGGTCTGACAGAATGTGGTCTGCTGGAGAAGGGAATGGCAAACCACTTCAGTATTCTTGCCTTGAGAACCCCATGAACAGTATGAAAAGGCAAAATGATAGGATACCAAAAGAGGAACTCCCCAGGTCATTAGGTGCCCAATATGCTACTGGAGATCAGTGGGGAATTAACTCCAGAAAGAATGAAGGGATGGAGCCAAAGCAAAAACAAAACCGAGCTGTGGATGTGACTGGTGATAGAAGCAAGGTCCGATGCTGTAAAGAGCAACATTGCATAGAACCTGGAATGTCAGGTCCCTGAATCAAGGCAAATTGGAATTGGTCAAACAGGAGATGGCAAGAGTGAATGTTGACATTCTAGGAGTCAGCGAACTAAAATGGACTGGAATGGGTGAATTTAACTCAGATGACCGTTACATCTACTACTGCGGGCAGGAATCCCTCAGAAGAAATGGAGTAGCCATCATGGTCAACAAAAGAGTCAAAATGCAGTACTTGGATGCAATCTCAAAAACAACAGAATGATCTCTGTTCATCTCCAAGGCAAACCATTCAGTATCACAGTAATCCAGGTCTGTGCCCCAGCCAGTAACGCTGAAGAAGCTGAAGTTGAACAATTCTACGAAGACCTACAAAATCTTTTTTAGGTCTCATCACAGCATCTTATCTCCATCTGCACCTGGGTGTGTACTGTGTCTGTCTGTGAGCTCACGACCCCTTGAGGCCGGAACTATGGGCATCACTCTCCTTCTCTTCATGTCTCCTTAGGATGGAGGAAGCCAACGGAGTGGCCACTGCAGGGTCCTATGGAAACAAGTTTGAAACCCAGCATCACCTCTGACTTGCTGTGTGATTCGAGTCAGTCTGTTTCCCCTATGTAAAGTGGGTGTGCTGAAAGTACCAGCTGCATAGCGTTCTTGGGAAGATTGCAGGCTATCAGATGTCGCCAGCCATGTGCCTGGCTCTCATAAATATCATCTATTAATATTATTGTTTAAATTCCCCACAAGAAAAGACTCCTAAGAAAAAATTGATAATAGGGATAAAGTTTGATAATTGAGATGAAGTGTTCACACTGTTTGACCCAGGAATTCTAGAGTTAGAAATCTGTGGATATACTCAAACAGGGACGATAGTCAACAAGGATGACCAGGAGAAACATATTGACATTAAGATACAGGAGGGTTTCTATACTGATGGTCAAAAGCTGCTTCCCCTGGCCCAGAAGTCCACACCCCCAGGTTGCCTTGGCCTCTCCCTGGAGCCATCTGGGGAGTCCCAGGATCCAGCAACTAAAGGGTAACACTGGTTCCCCTGGGGACCCCCAGGGCCCTGCTACCTCTCACTGGCTGCTGCCTTCTGATTGGTCCACACAACACTTTGCAGCTGCACCACTACCACCAAGAGCAGATCAAGGATGTTTCCCTGTTTCATTTACTTCTTTGCATGTTACTTGCGTGGGTGGGTGGGCGTGGCACAAATCTGGAAGCAACCTAAGTGTTTCATAATAGGAGGCTCATTAAATAAATTATGACATGTCCCTCCTATTGAATATCATGCAGCTTTATAAGAAAGAACAGTTGACTCTAAAGTGTAGACATTAAAGACAAGATGTATCTTTCAGCCACCAAGGCAGGTCACCTAAGCATATATATTTTATAATTCGACTTGTGCAAAATAAATGGAACAGACATTTATGGGTGAATATATCTATGTAAAACATGTAATGAACTGTACATAGCATTCAACTGATACCACTTATTTAAAAATGTTTACCATGCGTACTTGTTAATATTATTTTTAATTAGTATTGTTTTGAAACAGACGGGACTACAAACAAACTGTAGTGGGTTTTGGCCACTGCAAGAAAACTTGGCAAAAGGGACCACCTGGAGCCCTGAGAACCTGCAGTGTGCACGGGAAATACAGGGTTAACACTCCTCCCCAGGCAGCCTGCTGCCGCAACCCTGCAATTAGGCTAATTAAGCAGCTTCAGGAGCTGGGCGGAAATGTAATTGGCGGCAGACACCTGAGATCTCAAAGGTAGAGACTCCTAGGCGCTCCTGGAGGGGTGCAGGCTCTGTGGAGGCAAGGAGCTCAGTGCAGAATCCTTTCCTTATCTGAAAGGGTTCTCCTTCCAGACTTCAGAGACCGCTTGGAACAGACTCCCCCCCACGCCACCCCCAACCCTGGGGGCATTTCAAAGCGTTGAGAACAGGGGAATCAGTACAGAAAAGGGGTGAAAAACAAAGTGGAAGCTCTCCATTCATTGAATTTTTTAAAGGGGTATTTTTTCCATTCATTGAGAAAGAAAAAGGAGCCCTCTTCACTGAATAAATATATTGGATTCTTTCAGGGCAAGAAGATCTGAGCCAAGGCCTGGGGGTGGAACAGAGGGTTCTGTGGGGCTGCAGGCTGCGGGTTCGGGCTGTTTGCACCACCTATCGCTCTCCGAGGGCCCACTGTGTGCCAGGCACCCATCTGAGGCTCTTCCTGCTTATCCAGGCAGCCCGTGTCTCCCAGTGCAACGCATGCTGCCACCTTTCACCCGGTCTAGGACGTGTGCTTTTGGCCTTTATAACTAGAATTAGCTGAGTTGGCAAGTAAATTGCAGGATCCCAGTCAAATTTGAAATCTGGATAAACAATCTTTTTTTTCTTTTGTATAGACATATCCCAAGTATATGCTCCAAATAAGATAAACTGATCTTAAGCATTATTCTTTATCTGAATTTTAAATTTAATTGGACATACTGTATTTTATGTGGCAACTCAAAACGTTCTAAAGTACCTATAAGTCTTCAAGTCAGTGGGCTGTTTTATAATTAGTTACAATCTTCTTTTCCTTCTGGTTCGTGATGCTGCATTTCAGTGGCTTCTTGGAGTGGTCAAACTGTGATACTATGCCCATTTGACAGATGAGCAAACTGAGGCTGAAGGAGATTAATTCACTCCCCGAGGCTGCAAAGCCAATGGCACAGTCAGGATTTGAACCCTGGCAGGCTGCTCCAGGACTGCACACCTGACTACTGTGCTTCTAGCTGAGGAGCTACACTCTTAATGTTGAAGAGCAATTGGTGGGTTTATTAGGAGCCACTTTGTTACACTTCTGATTTGTCTCTCTTTTTTTTTCCTTAAAATTCTGTAAAGGCTTTTGGATCTGTATCTGTAGTTTCTTGCATAAGAATGAGTTGTGGTTCAAGTCATAGATTACAGATTTTCTCTGGTATTAAAAAATGAACTCCTTATACACGTGTGTATCAATTTCTCAAGTATTTGACTATTAACTAGCACCTATAATCATAAGCCACCTTCCTGCCTAAGCATTCTATTTTTATAAGAAAGGAAAAATGATAAAGTCAAATGATATGCATTTCCAGGTATAGTTTTGTGTCAATAATCAGTCAATTCAACCTCTTAGCCCTGCTACTGGATCAGAATAATTTCATATTCTCAGTGGTAACCTTGGGTACCAAGATACCCTCAATCAAAGTCTGAATCATACTGACTCTAATTATAAATACGTTTGAGGAAATGGTTGATAACAAATGAGAAGATTTTTATTTCTCCCTTCAATTTCATACCAGTAAAACATGCCTTTATTTCTTTTCTCTAAAAATTAAGTAAATTTCCCTCCTTCCATGGAGGAGGCTCCCAAACATCAACTGGATACAGATGGTGCTGAGGCTTGTGAGTCAGAACAGAGGGTAGAGTGGGTGTACCTTGTTGCCCTGTCTGCAGCTGGGAAGGGATGAGGGCTAAGGAAATAGACTCTAAAATTATCAGCTTGTAACAAGTGTTCAAAGCCCAGCATTCATTCGTCTGACAAATATTAATATTTAGGCTTCCTGTACACCAGGACAGTTCCAGAGCTAGAAACCTAGAATGAAAGGGAAATAGGAAAAAATATTCTTTACTCTCATGGAATTCAGCCTTAGAGTATAAAGACAGGAGATGAATAATCCAGTTATATAGTGTGGCAGGGGGTGATAAAAATTATGGAGGGAAGTAAAGCAACCAGAGAAAAGGGAGTTCTTGGAGTTCTGGGGGACTCTCAGTGGAAGGGGGACATTTGAAATGAGGGCTGTTGACCACCCTCGTCATCCAGTGAAGTAAGGATACACTAGGCCCCAGGGGTTATGACGTCTGGAGCAGGGCTAGAGGCGTTTCTTTTCTTTAAGTATAATTCATTTAATTGTCAGCTTGATACCTTTTTTGTTTTTTTAATTTTGGCTGTGTTTAACGACTGATCACAAAATTTCTTCAGATCTCCCTGTCAACTCTTGTGATCCTGTGTAAATCAATTCCACTCACTTCACACCCCCTGTTTGCTCATTTAATGCCCACCCATCCTTCAGGGCTTAGTGGTAAAGAGACCACCTGCAGTGCAGGAGATACAGGAGACCCGAGTTCAATCCCTGGGTCCATGGCAACGCACTCCAGTATTCTTGCCTGGGAAACCCCGTGGACGGAGGGACCAACCTGGCATGCTGCAGTCTTTGGGGTTGCAAAGTCAGACACTGCTGAGCGCACGACCTTCAAACCTCAGGAGTCTTCGGTCAGGGAATTCTCAGCACCCGCCGCAGGCCTGTCTGCCTGTGTTACCTAATTGTATGTGAGATGACTGCTCTATTGTCGTCTTGACCCTTCGAGAGGTTCAGTTCTCTGAAACCAGTGTTCTGGTCTGTCCTGCCTCCAGGACAGGACACTCCCAGGGCTTTGTACATGGTAGGTGCCCAAAGCACGTTTGTTTAAGGTGCATCCACAAGTGAGTGTTTCCAGGAAGGCTTTCTCCACGTCTGATACGTGCAAGTTTTGGTGATATTGTAAAGTTATGTAAAACTTTGTGCCCGAAGAGTAAATCATTTATTAAATAAATGGCTGGCTCACTTTCCAGCTCTTTGCAGGAGCTCTGTCTTTTTCTATGTCCTGGGCCCTGTTGGGAGTCTGAGTAAGCCTGTGATGTCCTCTCAGAATTTTTTTTAATTTAAATTCATTTATTTTTAATTGGAAGATAATTGCTTTACAATATTGTATTGATGTCTGCCATATATCAACATGAAATCAGTGACAGGTATACGTACTCTCCTCCCTCTTGATTCTTCTTCAGAATTGTTTTTAAATCTATAAAAATGTATTAGCAGGCAAAGAAAACCAATTATATTAAAATGTAGTTACTTTATAAAATTAACAAATACATAATACGATAATATGTTTTTTATTAACACACTAAATGACAAGGCCAATGGGAAGTCTAATAACTAATTTTGAAGTAGCAGCAACTGTAAATGATATTTCAAATAATCTGTGACTGATATAAAAATATCTGATTTCCACTGGTGACAAAGTTTCAATTACTGCTAATTTTTTCTCATTTTTAAAATGAGAAAATAACATTCAGGTTAGTGTTGTGTGTTTATCAATTCATCTTGAATTTTATCTAAGGATCACTTGGGGTGATCCATGGGCACCAGGTTAAAGATTGCTGTGGAGAGATCCATTAGCCCACGGATTCAAAGGAATTTAGATCAAAGGTCTCCACATAAGAAAGAGACTTTACAAATGAAAAGCCAAGATTTCCTGTCAAATGTTCCTGAATTCAGCTTCCTATGCCTGCCTCTTGCGGGCTTTGGCACCTTGGACACATTCGTTAACTTCTGAGCCTCAGTGTCGTCATTTGCAGAGTGGGGCTAATGGCAGTCACCTCCAAGGTCTGTTTTGCTGCTTAAATGATAAGAGAACCGTGCCTGATAGAGAACCGTGCCTGACATATAATTAATGCCCAGAAAATGGCAGCTACTATTTCTATTTTAATTACGCCAGTTCTTTTTGACTGGGACGCTCCAGTGCTTTTAACAGAATCAAACCGAGTCATTTCACTGGTGACTGAAGTGAAAGTGTTCGTCTCTGTGATACCCAGCTCTTTGCAACCTCGTGGACTGCATAGCCCACCAGACTCATCTCTCCACGGGGTTCTCCAGGTAAGAATACTGGAGTGGGTTGCCGTTTCCAGGGGATCTTCCCGACCCAGGGATCAAACCCTGGTCTCCTGACTGCAGGCAGATTCTTGACTGCCTGAGCCACCATTGGTAACTTAAGGGAGGGACCTGTCATGGGGCAGAGAGCAGAGGGCCCATGTGTGTCAGCTGATTCTTCTAAGAGGACTTTGGGCTTTTTATGAAAAAGCGCCTTGATCAGAGGTGCTACAAGACCAAAGAGGAGTACACGAGGGTCCTGAAGCCTTGCCGGGGACGTCCGCCATCCAGAGGCTGTAGCCGGGCCCAGCCTGGGCAGTCTTCCAGCCCAGCTTACCCAGGACTGCTCTGATGAGTGCTTGTAGTTTCCATGGAGTTTTTTTTTTCTTTTAATTAATTTTTAATATATGACTGTGTTGGGTCGTTGCTGCAAGAGGCTTTCTCAAGCTGCAGCGAGAGGGCCCCTTCATTGCAATGCACAGGCTTCTTATTGCAGGGGCTTCCGTTACTACAGAGCAGGCTTCGGTAGTCGCCGCTCACGGGCCCAGTAGCTGTGGCGTGTGGGCTTAGGTACCCTGTGGCATGTGGGGTCTTTCTGGACCAGGGATCAAACCCTTGTCCCCTGCATTGGCAGGCGGATCCTTAACCACTGGACCGCAAGCAAGGTCCTCCGTGGGATTCTTAATAGCGTCCTCTTTGCTCCTTATCGCATCCCAGCTTGTGTGCTATGCTAGACAGTTACTGTGGGTGAGGACCACCCTTCCCTCTGAGCACCCAAGCTCCTGATGGAATTCTTTTGAAGGAACAGTTAATATGACACATATTCCCTTCCTTGGCAGAATTCAGAAAGGAAGTTTGCAGGCTCTGGATTTCTGGTCCTTTTCTTCTAGGCTTCCAGAATCATTCTTGTATGTGGGCTTTGGGCGTTTCCCAAGGTGGCTCCAGGGGGTAAGGAATTCACCTGCAGTGCAGAGACACAGGAGACATGGGTTCGATCCTTGGGTAGGGAAGATCTCCTGGAGGAGGAAACAGTAACCCACTCCAGTGTTCTTGCTTGAAGAATCCCATGGACGGAGGACCCTGGAGAGCTCAGTCCATAGGGTCACAAAGAGTTGGACACGACTGAAGCGACTGAGCAAGTACACACACATGGGCTTTGGAGGCAAAGAAACCGGCAATAAGGTAACCAACCATCCTGCTTTGCCTGGATTGGAGAGGTTTTTCCAGATGCAGGGTTTTCTGGGTGAAAACGGGGGCAGTCAGGCTGGTTGGTCATGCTATTAATAACTGGACTCAAGCCCTGACTCTGCTGTTTACCATTTGTGTGACCCTGGTTATGTTATTTTTTTTTCCTCTCTGAGCCTCATTGTTTGGATGTCCCAAGTGGGAATAACAATGTTTACCCCCACAGTATTATTATAAGGATTAAGTAAGATAATATTTTTCATAAGGATTAAGGAAGTAGTATATAACCACCCCTCCAATGACTTCCATCCAAATAAAACTTAGTGATAAAACCCAAAGTCCTTATCGTGGCTCACGATGTCCTACACAGTCTGGGCCTCGGGTAGCTTCCAGCGTAACCCTTCCTGTCTCCCACCTCCCTTTGATGGCTCCGTGCAGGTGCTGGCCTTCACGCTGGCCCTTGCTCACCATGCTGACGCCTCCTCTGGGCCTTGGCACTTGCTGCCCCCTCTGCCCGGGGTGCTGGTCCTGAGATCTCCTCCCCACAGCCTCTGTACCAGCGGCATCTCTACAGACAGCGCTTCCCTGGTCATCGTCTGAAGCGGCTTCCCCGTCGCTCGCTGTGGCTGTCCGGCTGCGCTTCCTGCCTCAGCGCTCGTCGCCGCCTGGCCCTGTACTTCCTGCTCCTGCCCTGCCTGCCCTGGGCTCGCCTCCAGCGTGTGTGCCCTTCGCTGCAGCACGCGGGCTTCTCAGCAGTTGCGGTGCGCAGGCTTAGTTGCCCCACAACGTGTGAGATCTTAGTTCACCAGCCAGGATCCTGGTCGGACCTACATTCCCTGCAGAGAAAGGCAGTCTTTTTTTTTTTAAATAAATTTATTTTTAAATTGAAGGATAATTGCTTTATAGAATTTTGTTTTCTGTCAAACCTCAGCATGAATCAGCCATAGGTGTACATGTGTCCCCTCCCTCTTGAACCCCGCTCCCACCTCCCTCCCCATCCCGCCCCTCTAGGTTGATACAGAGCCCCTGTTTGAGTTTCCTGAGACACACAGCAAATTCCTATTGGCTATCTCTCTTACATGTGGTGATGTAAGTTTCCATGTTACTGTCTGCATACATCTCACCCTCTCCTCCCCTATCCCCTGAAACGCAGATTCTTAACCACTTACCCATCAGGGAAGTCCCTAATATTAATTTATAAACCATCATATCCAGTTACCTGTTACTTGACTTCTCCGTTGACCTATACATGCCCTGAAGCAGATACTGGGCTTTAGTCACTGACTCCATCTCCCTACACCTTGAGCAGTGGCTAGCAAGGGCAGGCAGTGCTTTTAGAAAGAAATGAACACATCTGACACAGCAGCGGGGTTGCTGAAAGAGCCAGCAACCAGAGCCAGCTTCTGCTGGACTCGGAGCTGAGTCCGGGAAACGGTGCCCATCCTTGCGGCTGCTCCTCTGTGGGCCTTTGGGAAATGCTAGGAAGGTCTGCTGGTACCTGTATGTGCTTCAGGAGATGCTCGCCAGTTCATTCATCAATCGGCTACATCCATGGGGTCGCAGAGCTGGACACGACTGCACTGACAGCACACGGCATGTGACTGGCAGGTGCCGCACCACGCGTTGTCAGCCATCCCCCCAGCTAAGCCCACGGGCTCTCTTCCGTTGCTGGAGTCCGTATCTGGGGCAAAGATGAAGAAGCATCCTTTCTGAGGCAGGATGTGAGGTGGAAGATAACTTTAAAAGCCAGGGTTAACCTAAAATCACATTAGGCAAGTTATGCCTGAAAATCCCTTGAGCCTAAATCTCCCGTGGTGTGGGTATGGCCTGGCATATACAGCTCTGGGGCCCTTTTTGTACACGTCCAAGGTTGAACATCCTCTGAGCCGGACTAAAGAGATGAGCACAGGGAGCCTGTCTGTGCCCACGTGCTTGCCCTCAGTCACAGCTCCCCGTCCTAGGACGACTGTCCCGGCAGGGAAGGTGGGTGGCGGAGAGCTAGGAAGCAGCCTTGCTGATCGCAGGGCTCAGCTCCACGCACACAGTTCAGTCTCTGTGGCCTTGATGGGAGTTCACAGCTTTGTTTGCAGTGGTGAGAATTAACGAGGAGAGTGGTCATTGTGAAAATGTGTATATTTGTGTGGTAGGAGGGAAGGGGGACAGGTGGATTAAATTCAGCCTAAAAATTAAATGTACACATGCAGCATTTCACACTGAGTCCTCAGTCACCAGTATTTCCACGTTTTAGAGATGCCAAGGGCAGCGCTGCTTTCTATGAGAAGAGGAAATCCAGAATCATTCATTCATCCTGTATTTTCTCCACTATATTCTGGAGTGGCAAAGGGCGTACAGAGGTGAAGGGCTTCAACAAAGTCCCCTCCCTCGGGCCACTTCCATTCCAGAAGTGGAGACGGTTGACGGGAACAGATACACCGAGGCTGGCGAGGGTGTGGAGAAGCTGGGCCCTGACACGCTGCAGGTGGAAACGTGAAATGCCAGCCGCTCGGGGGCACCAGCTGGTGGCTCCTCAGACGTTTGCATGTAGAGTTACCGTGTGACCCAGAAATCCTATGTCTAGACCTGTTCCCAAGAGAAAATGAAAGCACACGTCTACACAAAAACTTGAAGGTTTATTGACAGAGTTATGTATCATAGCCAAAGGGAAGACACAACCGAATGTCCACCAACAGCTGAATGTCTTAAAAAATTATGTAGTGTGTCTACACAGTGGAAAATTATGAGGCCATTCAAAGGAATGATGCGCCAAAGTAAGCTACACCCTGGGTGGGCCTTGCAAATGCTCTGCTAAATGAAAGAAGCCAGTCACAAAAGACCACGTGTTACATGATTCTATCTATAGGAACTGTCCAAAATAGGCAAATCTAAGGCAAAAGTAGATGAGTGGTTTGCTTAGGGCTGAGAAAGGGGATAATAAAGAGTGATATCCAGAGGGTACTGAGTTCCTTTTCGAGATGATGAAAATGTTCTAAAATTGACTGTGGTGATGGTTACACAAGGCTATGAATATACTAAAACCATGAAATTGCACACTTAGATGGATGAATTATATGGTTTGTGAGTGATATCTCAACAATGCTGTTAAGAATAAAACAAGTACATCCTGGACCATCACGGAGAAAATTACTGTGGAGAAAAGAGAGCAGGGAGAGGGGATGCAGCGATCTGGGGAGAGAGCAGTGTGCTTTCAGATGAAGTGGGCAAGCAATTCCTGTATGAAGAGGTGGCATCTCGGCCAAGAAGGACTAGAGTGAGGCCATGAGCACAGTGAGTGTCTGGGGAACGTCCAGCAGGGCACCTGGAGGAAGGGGCCCCGTGGCAGAGTTGGTGGCTGTGTTAGGAGCCGGTGTGTCTGGGGCAGAGGGAGCACAGGGAAAACTGGCGAGAGGCTGGCCTGGCAGCCGCCCACTCCAGACGGCCGCGGGTTGATGGCCAGGGGAGGCGCGGAGGGCTGAGCAGCCTGCCTGGAGGCCCGGAGGTGAGAGCCCCCAGCAGACCTGAGGGTCTGTGTGCGGGCGCCCAGCCCCAGCCACCAGGTGGGCTGACCTCCGTCCTTGGCTGCCTTACTGGATGTTCAGCCCTTCTAGTCTCATTGTCAGATCCACTGAGTCATTTCACTGTGAGCTTGTGTTCCTAGGACGGAAGTGGCTGAACCCTTGCAAAGAAAATGGGGGGAAAGGTTAACCTGTAATGTGTAAGCCTCACCTTCTGTCCAAAGGTTTATAAAATGAGGGTGCATGCACAGCCCCTGTATACTACAAGACTTCTGCCCAGACTAGTCAGGTTCAAGTGACTGAGGGACGTGAACATGCAATTTCCTGGTGAGAGACTTTCATCTCTATGCTATGAAAAAGATTTGCATGACACTGCTATTTCAGGAGCAAGTTATTTTCTCGGTTTTCTTCTCTTAACAATGCAGAATGACTTTGTCGTTGTTCAGTCCAAGTCGTGTCCAGCTCTTTGCAAACCCACAGACTGCAGCAAGCCAGGCTGCCCTGTTCTCTACTGTCTCCCAGAGTGTGCCCAAATTCACGCTCACCGAATCAGCAATGCTCTCTAGCCCTCTCATCTGCCACCCCTCCTCCTCTTGCCTTCAGTCTTTCCCAGCATCAGGGTTTTTCCACTGCATTGGCTCTCCACTTCAGGTGCCCAAAGTACTGGAGTCTCAGCTTTGGCATCAGCCCTCCAATGAATATTCAGGGTTGATCTCCTTTAGGATGGACTGGTTGGATCTCCTTGCAGTTCAAGGGACTCTCAAGAGTCTTCTCCAACACCACAGTTCAAAAGCATCAATCCTTCGATGCTCAACCTTCTTTATGGTCCAAGTCTCACATCTGTACGTGCTACTGGAAAAACCATAGCTTTGACTATACGAAACTATGTCGGCGAAGTGATGTCTCTGCTTTTTAAGGGGAGGGTCAAGTTTAGCGTAGATTTGGTGTAACGTGAGTCAGTAAGTGTTGGCCTTGCTGCAGAAACACCATCCATGTTCCCAGATGGGTGGTTAGGATGTCTGGCTTCTGCCATGGTTTGTGATGAGGTTGCTGATGATGAGCTAGAATGAGGTTGGCAAGTCCAATGGGACCCAGACAAAGAGCAGGACTGTGGGGATGAGAGTTCCCAAGCTGGGATTCTGGACCCATGAATGGCTGGATCACAGGTGGGCTCAGGACAGTGCTAGAGCCCACTCCACGGGCATGTGGGAGCTGACGGTTAAATCTGCAGGAACCTCACAAGGTGGATGTCAAACACAGCTTTAAAAAAAATTTAACTTTATTGAAGTATAGTTGACTCACATTGTTGTGTTAATTTTTGCTGTACAACAAAGTGACTCAGTTACACATACGTGTATATACACACGTTTATATTTCACATTATTTTCCCCTATTGTTAAACACAGTTTATGAAAAATTTTAAATTCTACAAATTCTAAAATTCTACAAATAATTAAATAAAGGATCTTAGATACAAAGGATAAGTTAAGTGAAAGAAGCTAGACATGAAAGGACAAATTCTGTGGGATTTTACTTTTATAAGGTACCTGGAATAGGGACATTCATAGAGACAGAATAGAGGTTCCCAGGGACTTGAGGAGGGAGAAGGGAATAGGAGTTACTGATTGATGGGGACAGAGCTTCTGATTGGGATGATGAAAACATTCTGGAAATAGTGGTGATGGTTATGCAACATTGTAAATATTGTTAATGCCCCTGAATTGGACACTTAATGGCTCAAGTGGTCAATTGGATGTATATTCTACAACATCTATATAACTTGAAACAAATACTCAAAACTCATAACTTTCTTATGGTTTTCCTACATTTTACTATTGCTCTTGAGATGACTTACTTGTGTGGTGGAAATGTACATGGCATTATTGCACATCTTTCCCCAACTCTGTGTCCAGTAGCTGAAGCTCCAGCTGACACAGTGGAGCAGGAAAGCTGCCCTGCCAACCTCAGAATTGTGGGGGGGAAAGTGACTCAAGTTACAAAGTTGTGACATGGTTTATTACTCGGTGATCACGCTTCCCCAGCGGCTCAGCTGTAAAGAATCTGCCTGGCAGTGCAGGAGATCCAGAGATGACTGGTTTGATCCCTGGCTTGGGAAGGTCCCTTGGAGAAGGAAATGGCACCCACTCCAGTACTCTTGCCTGGGAAATCCCATGGACAGAGGAGCCTGGTGGGCTACAGTCCATGGGGTCACAAAGAGCCAGACACAGCTTAGCAACTAAACCACAGCAACAGAGGGGAAGGGAGGTCAGGGAATTGAGGCGCTGCCAGTCAAGTGGCACAGCCAACAAAACAAGCAGACCTCAGGCCATGAGAGTGAACTAAGGATGCACACGACACGGTGAAGGGCTCTCGGAAACATCACAGGGGAAGCAGACCTCAGTCAATGAGAGTGAACTAAGGATGCACACAACACGGTGAAGGGCTCTCAGGAACATGGCAGGGGCTTCCCTAGTGGTTCAGTGGTTGGGGATCTCCTGCCTCTGTGGGGGACCGTGTTCAGTTACTGGTCGGGAGATCCCAGCTGCCTCAGCAGCGAAGCCCCCCGCCACAGTTAGTGAAACCTGCACACCTAGAGCGCCTGCTCTGGGACAAAGAGGAGCCCCTTGCTCCACAGACAGGAACCCCATGGGTGGCGACGACCCAGTGCAGCCGGAAATAAGTAGATCTTTTTAAGTAAAAAACGAACAGAACACATTAGAATGCTGAAAGAAGCCAGACACAAACGCGCACGTTTTGCCTGGTTCTATTTACGTGAGGCTCTAGAACTGGTAAGAGAAGGCAATGGCACCCCACTCCAGTACTCCTGCCTGGGAAATCCCATGGACGGGGGAGCCTGGTGGGTTTCCATCTATGGGGTCGCACAGAGTCAGACCAACTGAAGCGAATTAGCAGCAGCAGCAGCAGCTAGAACTGGCAAGCCTGTTCTGAGCCGTGAGAACTGCTGTGGGGCTGGGCAGGTCTTACTGGGAGGAGACACAAGGGAGTTATGGGGAGGGGGAGTGATGGGAGGTTCTATGTCAGTTGGGCCGTGGCTACAAGGTTGTAGATATTTGTCCGAATGGTGAAACTGTACTGGAAGTTTTTGCAGTTTATTGCATGTCAATTTGGACCCCAGCTCATCATCATCAAGGCGGGCTTCCAAAGGCTTTCTCAGAAAGGTTTGGAGGAACTGGCAGGCTTTCACCGTGAGCGTGTGGCTCCTTGAGTCGCATCATTAGGGAGGTATGGGCTGAGGGCTGAAGCCCCACAGGGCCTTAATGTAAGCATTAAATGTGTCTTCACTCGCTCCTGCTACTGCAGAAAAGGAGGATGATGCATGTCCATCTTCAGGAGACACACAGGAAGAATCAACAGAACATGCATGTCATTCCATTCCTGCCAGCTGACGTGACAGAGGTTTGTCTCCAATGAGGCCAGCTTTATTTTCCCAGGAGTTTGCTGGCAGGAAGGGCTGAAACACTGCCTTCCTGGAGGGACATGACAGGAAGGAGAGCAGAGATCTCTGAAGAACCTTCCGAAGGAGTCAGACCCCAAGCAGAAAGTTGGGAATCAGGCTCCTGATCTTTATGCAGCATGCTGGCGTTGTTCTTTCGTCGCTAAGTTGTGTCTGACTCCGCGAGCCCATGAACTGTAGCCCACCAGGCTCCTCTGCCCATGAAGTTCTCCAGGTAAGTATATTGGAGTCAGTGAGCCATTCCTTTCTCCAGCGAATCTTCTTGGCCCAGGGATTGAACCTACATTTCAGACAGATTCTTTACCATCTGAGCCACCAGGGAAGCTGTTTATGCAGCAGAGAAGCCAGTAATTCTCTCACTTAGAAGAATCACTTCAAATACAATAGAAATGAACACAAATTCTCTTGTAGAGCCCTCCAGCTACCCCTAGGCTAAGGGGGCAAATGTGGGAACCCTGGAGCATGTATTTTGGGGACTTTTTAGAAAATCACTCGTGGCCCCAATTTGGAATGCAGCATTTCTCCTGTAAAGACATCATAGTCAGAGTCATTTTAAAATCCCACAGAAACCAGTTAAGGACTGAGAACACGTTGGCGTGTTTTGAGCAGCCCTTCTGCATTATTCTTACTCAGCTCACGCCAATCCCATGAGATAGTTATTATTGCTCCATTTTACAGATGAGAGAGTTGTGCCTCTGACTTGCTTTCAGTTTGTCTGATCCTTGCTCTGTGCTTTCAGAATTCAGCAAAGTAAAAGCTTTTCAAGTTGTCTTAAGAAGAGAATATCATTGTACAGCAGAAACTAACACAACATTGTAAAGTAATGAGAGTCCAATTTTTTAAAGTTTAAAAGGAAAAGAAAATAATTTACTTTTTTTGTTCCTTGTTTATGAGTCATCTGGAAATAAATCTTTCCATATTCTAACCGAGCATCCTGCTGGCTCCTGTGCTCCGGTTAACGGTCACTGGCCCCGAGTTACATCACTTTATTTGTGGGATGGTTGGGAAGGAACGGGAGGCAGGCTGACCGAGTGCAGGGTGCGTCCACGCCCCAGGAAGCCGTTGTTTCTCTCCCTTTGGTCCCAGAGATGAAAAGTGGGCAGGCTGAGTCATCACGTTGTCAGAAAGAGCCTGTGACTGGGGTCCAGGCTGCCTGCACAGATTTCCCGATTTCACTTCTGTGCAGTTGTTCCAACCACCATGTTAAATTATTGCGGCTGATTTGGGGTTAGCAGTTTTCATAGCTTTGTTTTGTGTTAATCTGTAAGCTTGCTTTGATTGTAGGGCTCCTGAAGAACTGTAAGGGTAAGAAACGGAAGCCTTCTCTTACATTAGTCTGCATTTGTGTTGTGTAATTCAATGTAAATGTTAACAGGGCATTTACAAGACTATCTTTTCTTTGAAAGGGATCTGAATATTACTCATATTTCAGAGAATCTATATTTCACCACTGCTGCCCCAGACTTTTTTTTTTAAGAACATACATTTCTCATACATTTCACAAAGAAATTTCAAACTTACTAGGAGTCAAAAAATGCAAATAAAAACCAAATACGATTTCCTTTGTAACATCTGCAGGTGTGTGTGTGTTTTAAGTCTTGAGTTTCTTGGAAGAAACAAATATATCCATCCACACTGGGCAGGTAAACTGTAAGTCAGTACAGCCTTTGGGAGAACCAGTTACACAGCTGCATCAGGAGCTGTAGAACTGTGACGGCCACTACTGGAGGATTCAGCAGCCAGGAACTCATCCTGAGTGGATGACGTGGACGAGAAAGGAAGGACAGGAGGAAGGGGAAAGGGAGGGAGAAAAGAATGCAAACCGGAATGAGAGATTTGCTTAAGTGTTCCCTGCTGGCACATGCCACGGCCCTTTGAAACGATGCTGGTGAAGAATATTTAACATTGTGATGGAAAAGCAGTCCCAGATGTCAAGAGGAAAAAATAGAATATTAAACATGTCCTGACTTTCCTGAAGTACATATGTTTCTAAATGCAGAGAAAAAAGACTAGATGGATATCTAACAAAATGTCAACACTGGTGATTGCTAGATGGTGAGATTAGCAGTGATTTTTTTTTGTTTGTTTTGAGGCTTTTAAATTCCCCAGTGTGAGTGAATTTAATTTTGGAAATCAGTATGGAAATCTTCACAAATTTGAGTGAAGATCCCAGATGCATCAGTTCTGAGTGAGTTTGAATAAGTTATTTCATCTCCCTAAATATCTGTTTCTTCATCAATAACCTAGGGATAATATTTATTCCTGGTTTTAAAAGCTCTGAGTATTAGAGATGACACGCATGGAGTAACTTAGCACTGAGGCTGACAAATAGTACGAATTCAATGAGCATCATCTGTAATGAGAAAAGGATGATAAAAATGTTTTCTTTGAATCAACCATATGTTTAAGTAAACGTTTTCCAGGCTTCTAAGTGTGCTAATCAAACATTTAGCTTCCATTAGGAATTTCTGCAAGTTGGGGCGAAGAAGTGCCCAGTGTACCCTATGATCTAAGGATATTTCTTTGGGGCTCTGAAAGTCATTGTTAAGCCTTTATTAATCACAGACTAGTAATTAATTCACAGGGGCAATTCTATCCACACACCTCCTGCCCCCGAGGACATTTGGCAACATCTGGAAACAACTTTGCCCGTCGCCAAAGAGCATCTCAGCTTCCCGGCTGGTGCTGGTGGTAAAGAACAGGCCTACCAACGCAGGGTTAGGCTGCAGCCATGAAATTAAAAGGCACTTACTCCTTGGAAGAAAAGTTATGACCAACCTAGATAGTATATTCAAAAGCAGAGACATTACTTTGCCAACTAAGGTCCGTCTAGTCAAGGCTATGGTTTTTCCTGTGGTCATGTATGGATGTGAGAGTTGGACTGTGAAGAAGGCTGAGCGCCAAAGAATTGATGCTTTCGAACTGTGGTGTTGGAGAAGACTCTTGAGAGTCCCTTGGACTGCAAGGAGATCCAACCAGTCCATTCTGAGGGAGATCAACTCTGGGATTTCTTTGGAAGGAATGATGCTAAAACTGAAGCTCCAGTACTTTGGCCACCTTATGCGAAGAGTTGACTCACTGGAAAAGACTCTGATGCTGGGAGGGATTGGGGGCAGGAGGAGAAAGGGACGAGCGAGGATGAGATGGCTGGATGGCATCATGGACTCAATGGACGTGAGTCTGAGTGAACTCCGGGAGTTGGTGATGGACAGGGAGGCCTGGTGTACTGCGATTCATGGGGTCGCAAAGAGTCGCACACGACTGCGCGACTGAACTGAACTGAACTGAACCAACACAGGAGACATAAGAGATGCGGGTTTCATCCCTGGGTCGGGAAGGTACCCTGGAGGAGGAAACGACAACCCGCTCCAGGATTCTTGCCTGGAGAATCCCATGGACGGAGGAGCCTGACGGGCTACAGTCCACGGGGTCGCGGAGAGTCGACTTAGCACACACGCCTGCACAGAGCATCCAGCGAGGAGAGGCCAGGCTGCTGTGAACGTCCGCCGTGCCCGGCCTGCAGCCACCACCGTGAACTCACTGCCTGGCCCAACTACAGTGGTGCCAAAGTTGAGAAACTTCACTCCTGCTGTTATCACACACAATCTGACCGCTGGAGGAGTGTGTGACAGAGCGAGCCTATGGCCTTACTGCCTTTGGGTCCATTATATGTTTGTGTGTGGGACTGAAATGAAAACATTTTAGAAACCCCTTCCTCCATCTCACCCCATGCAGAGCTGTTAGTTTTCCTCTGAAAACCCACCAGACCTCAAGGTCTATTGTGCACAGGATCTTAGGTTTGTTATCAGGGTTAAAAGAGGAAGCATGTTTGTTTCTCTTTTAGAATACAGACAGACAAACCCCCTAAGAACAGACTGAAGCTCAGAGTTGTAGCTGGGAGACAGTTTGAAGTTTGGAGTCTGACCAGTATGAGCTCAGTAGCTTCTTCACCTACTCCCGAAGTGACCCTTGATAAGATATTTCACTTCTCTTAAAGTTAGTATCCTTATATGAAAAAATAGAGCTAGCAGTGCCTGGTAAGTGATGGTGATCACTAGAAATACCAATAAGAGAAGGAGAGAAGCACTCTGGCAGTCGCTTTGTTGAGTGGCATTTTTGGTAAGCACCTCAGAATGCCCATGAAAGCGAAATGCATTTGACTTGTAAGCCAGTGGCACCAACCTCAGGGACAATGGACTCGATCAAACAAATCACAAGGAAGATGACAAATACAAGTTGCTGGACAAACCTGTTTTCTAAGGTAACACGTGCTGAAGCCATGGTCCTGGCTGCCAGGAAAGGAGCTCCCAAGGCAGTGCTTTGCCAGGAAATAAGTTATCAGATCAGAAGTAAATGTCACTGGTTCAGCAGCAGCAAAATCAGCTCCAAAGTGCAAAGCTGCAAGACAGCTTTGCCATCCAGACGACAGGCACTCGTTTGAGAACCTGCCTTAGTATGCAGAGAGGGCTTGTGGAATGTTTCCAGAAGGCAGCTCCCACAAGAAGAAGTAGAAAAAGCTGTCAGTGAACCAGGGGTATGTATCCAACTTATTAGCGATGCAGCTGCCCTTACTGCACACCTCCAGGGGGCGCACTCACATCCTGGCCTATTTGGAATGAATTCCCGGAATTGTGCAGTTCCAGCAGGCAGCCTGATCATAGTGTCCTTGCTTAGTAAACAATAACAGTAACAAAACAACAAGGAAAATGTAATATTAGGGGAGGTTTTAAAAAGCAGTTTTATTGACATGTAATTAACACTTGATAAACAGCACATTTTTGATGAGGACAGTTTGGTATTAATGCGCTCAGTCCTACATGTATCCCTGTCAAACCGCCACTGCCAATGAGTGAGTGGATCCCTTATTCTCAAATTTCCTTTGTAATCTTTCTTTTCTGCTCCCCAATACCATCACCAGGCAACCAAAACTGCCTTTTGTCGTTGTAGATTAATGTGTATTTTCTAGACATTTTAGAGTAAGTAGAATCATGCATGTAAATCTTTTTTTTTCTGGCATCTTTGAGCGTAATGATTCTAAGATGCATCCATATTATCACATGTATCAGCAGCTCATTCCTTTTGATTCCAGGTGATATGCCGCTGAACGGGCACACCGTAATTTGTTTACCCATGCATCTGTTGATGGACATGTGTGTGGGTTATTTTCTATTTGGGGCTATTGCTATTAGAGCCTTTATAAACGTTTGGGCACAAGTCTTCATATCTATTTCCTCTTCTGTTGGAAAAACACCTAATTATGGAAGGACTGAGTCATAGATTAGGTGTATGTCTAACATTTTAAGAAACTGGCAACTATTTTGCAAAGCAGCTGTACCATCCTGCATTCCTTCCAGTGCTGCGCAAGTGTTCCAGATCTATGCAATCACTGACTTTTTAGCCAAGAATATCATAAATAATAAAATAATATAACAATGACAATATCTTAACTATAAAACTAGCAGAAGGGTGCTTTTATTATTAATTCCCAGTATTGGCAAGGGAACCTGGGAAAGCCTTGGCAATATATATCCAGTGCCTTGGAACCTTATTCATTTTATTGAGCAGTTCTGCTTGTGAGAATTTATCCTGAAGAAGTAAGGATGCATGCAAAGATATACACCACAGCCCTGGCTCCTGTGGAGGGAGGTTTTGCGTCCATTAGTCTCCTCGAGAAGCAGTAAAAGCTGAACATCAAGAGGTTTACAGTTTACAGTCCCCAAGCTAGCTCTTCCCTTCAAACCTGATTTCTCTGACACTCACAATGTTTTTTAATCATTTGAATTTTTTGCCCGAATATGAAGCTCTACTTTCTGAGCATTTCTTGAAAAATTAAAAGATTAGACACACTGTGGGCCCACATGAACGCAAAAAGCAAAATGAGGTGCCCTTCTGTGCATGCGTGCCTAGTTGCAGGTTCAATTGCTTCAGTCATGTCCGATTCTTTGCAATGGGATTAACCATAGTCTGCCAGGCTCCTCCGTCCAAGGCACTTTCCTGGCAAAAATACTGAGGTGGATTGCCTTGCCCTCCTCCGGGGGATCTTTCTGACCCAGGGATCAAACCCGCATCTCCTGCATTGCAGGTCAATTCTTGACTGCTGAGCCACCAGGGAAGCCCCCAGGTGCCCTGCTATGCTGGGCCTAATTTATAGGATTTATTACACTCCAGTACAAACTGCGTGTCCTTCGATCTACTGGGAGTACCTCTGAGGGTAGACACCGAGATTTATTCTTCCAGCGGGGGAAAGAGATAGTTTGGGATGGACATGTACACACTGCTATATTTTAAATGGATAACCAACAGGAACCCATGCATAGCACAGCAAACTCTGTTCAAGGGGAGGGAAGTTTGGGGGAGAATGGATACATGTGTGTGTGTGGCTGAGTCCCTTTGCTGTCCACCTGGGACAGTCGCAACATTGTTAACTGGTTATACCCCAATATAGAGTAAAAATTTAAAAACATCTATTCCTTCCCTCCCGCCCCACCCCAGCACCTGACACAAAGAAGTAGATATTTGTTGAAAAATGAACAGTTGGAAATTGCAGTTGGTTTCAAGTGTGCAGTTAATTGAACTGAATCAACTGAAAGTCAGAAAGTCAGGATTCTCTTGGTAAGGCGCCAACAAGATTCCCTCCATCCGCAGCAGGAATGCAAATCAGCTGTCTCTTCAGGACCTTTGGGAGCACCTGTCGACATTTTAGGTTTCCCAGGTGACACAGTGGTAAACAGTCCACCTGCCGACGCAGGAGGTGCAGGAGACTCGGGCCTGTTCGATCCCTGAGTCGGGAAGATCCTCCGAAGAAGGGAACGGCAACCCATTCCAGTATTCCTGCCTAGAAAACTCCGTGGGCAGAGGAGCCTGACAGGCTACAGTCCATGAGGCCCAAAGAGCTGGACGTGACCAAACTACCGAGCACACACAAGCAGAACAGCATGTCTCTGCGCTTTAAAGCCACTGCTGTTTGATCTGGTTTCCCGGCTTACAGGAACCAGCAGGCAGACGACGCCAGCACGTGGGGGGTCTGTGAACAAGAATCACAGCAGTGCTGGACTTCCCTGGTGGCACAGCGGATAAGAACCCGCCTGCCAATGCAGGGGACACGGGTTCGGTCCCGGGTTCCGGAAGATCCTACGAGTAGTGGAGCAACTAAGCCTGTGCTCCGCAGGCACTGAGCCCGTGTTCAAGAGCCCACGAGCCGCCACTGCTGAGGCCACGCGCTGTAACTGCAGAAGCACGTGGTTACAGCCTGGAGCCTGGGCTGCACAGCGAGAGCAACGAGGAGTCCCCACTCGCCTCAAGCAGAGAGAGCTCAGGCAAAGCAACCAAACCCAGGGCAGCCGAAGATAAATAAGTACAATAAAATAATCACGACAGTGTTGTTTGTGGAAGCTGGAAGCAATCTAAATGTCTCTCAACAGGAGGCTGGGCAAATAAATCATCATTTATACGGCAGGATATTCCGCAGCTTGGAAGAGTCTGTTTGTGCAGATACAGGACAATCTCCACAGTTCAGTGAAAAGGGAACGATGAAGTGGCTGGCGTGTCTACCACTCGTGTGTAAGAGAGCGGGTGTGTGCGTGTGTGTGTGTGTCACACACACTTGTATGTGCTAATATGTACACACAACAAGGATTCTCAGCCTCAGCACTGCTGACATTCGGGGCCAGATGGTTCTTTGCTGGGGGGTGGCCCAGGCATCGCTAAGACCCCGGCCTCTGCCCACTAGGTGCCCGTTGTGCCGCTCATTCTGCGGTCACAGCCGAAGCTGTCTCCAGACACTGCCCACCGCCCCCGAGGGTCAGGTCACCCCCAACGGAGAGCCACTGACGCAGACCGTCTCTGGAGAATACACCAGACCCTGTGACTGTGGCGTCCTCTGAAGGTGAAAGCTGGAAGGTCACGACCAAAGGAGGGAGGTCTTGTCTGAACATTTAACTTTGGCAACATGAGTATTATAAAAGTTTCATTTACATTTCTTCTGATGTCCCGATGCCTTTATTTTTTTTATTTGTGAGTACAATGATTTTTTATTTATTTAACCCCAGAAACATGATGTTTTGGGGTACAGCCGACTAACAACGCTGTGATAGTTTGAGGGGGACAGCGAAGGGACTCAGCCACACATGCACAGGCACCCATCCTCCCGCGAGCCCCTCCCATCCAGGCTGCCACATCACGCTGGGCAGCGTTCCATGTGCTATTCAGCAGGCTTTGCTGGTTATCCATTTTAAATAAAGCTGTGTGTACATGGCCTTGCCAAAGTCCTTAACTATCCCTTCCTCTGCCCCCGCCACCTCCACCCCACCCCACCCCCACACACCTTGGCCTGTCTCCAGAGGACCTGCTGGCAAAGCTAGTCTGCAGGGCAGGCGCCTGTTGGCTGATGGACTGGACGCTGGGGTCTGGGGCTCAGCTCCTTGCACTGCCCCCTGCCTCAGCTTCCCAGGGACGGCAAGAATGGGTAGCAAGTGCCGAGTGACCACAGTGACAGCAACTTGAGGAGACATGGGGGAGGCGGCAGTTTGGGGAACGAGTGATGTTTTGCTGCCAGGACATGCAGGGGTGGCAAGGCTGGTCCTGCAAGCGGTTAGGAGAGACACAGCCCAAGAGGAGGAAGGAATGGATGTGGAAGGATTGGCCACCTCTTCCAGGAGTGGACGTGGTGCTGAGCACCAGCGGCTGACAGGGAAGGGGCTCTGCGGACCCTCGGTGACTGTGAGTGGGGCTCCTAGCCACACAGGGAGCAGGGCGAGGAGAGGGCTCCTGGCAGAGGTCTTCTGACAAGAGTTTAGGGATAGGAAAAAAAAGAATACAAATCAATTATTGATTGTCTTTAGGTTGTTGGGATATTACCGAATGGTTCTTTCATTGTTTCTCTCTTTTAAATTCTCTTTAATCCAGATGCCTTTAAAACAGCATTTTTTAAATTAGAATGTGTTTGACAGATAACACTGTGTAAGGTTAAGATCTACACGTTGGCTTGATTAATTCATAACTGCAGTGTGATTGCCGCTGTCGTGCTGGCTGCTGCGTCCATCAAGTCTCATGATTGCTTTCTTGTTTGTGGCGGAAATGATTAGGACCTGGTCTGTGAGCACACGTGCTGTTTTCTGCACGGTGCTGCTGGCGGCGGCCACGACGCCCTGCGCTAGGTCCAGGACTCCTTTTCCGACCAGCTGCAAGTTGGTACCGGAGAAGGCAATGGCACCCCACTCCAGTACTCTTGCCTGGAAAATCCCATGGGTGGAGGAGCCTGGTGGGCTGCCGTCTATGGGGTCGCACAGAGTCGGACACGACTGAAGTGACTTAGCAGCAGCAGCAAGTTGGTACCTTAAACGTCTCTCCTATGCCGTCACCTGTCCCCACTCCAGCCCCTAGTAACCACCATCCTACTCTCCAAGACAGAAACGGCTTCGGAAAATACAAACAGTTCTAAAACTGCTTGGCAAGGAGCTCACATATCTCTTTTTAGTCTTTTTTTTTTTTTTTTAAGTAACAGGCTAGATCATATTAGAGGTTACATAATTTTCTTCCAATTTGCCCCATTTGCTAGGTGGGAAAACTGAGTCAAGAAAACGGAAAAGTCCTAAAGCCATCTTACTTGTGACCAGTTTGCAAGCAACACCCGGATTCCCTGAGATCCAGTCTCTGCTGCCAATTTGGGTCTGTGAGTCTCCACGTAGAAAGCAGGTCTTTCCAGTGAGCCAGAAACTCCAGAAGGTAACGCTTGTAACTCCTGTTTCCCGGCCAGCAAATGTCCGTCTTTGCTCCAGGACAGCTGAAGTTGTGCAGTGGAGGCTCCCTGTACCCTGAGACTAGATATGTGACGAGTTCTAGCTGGAAACGTCACATTTAATCAGTCATCTATTTATAACAGGAAGCACAGTCTCTGTGCTGTTTACCTCCTGAGTCAGTTCTTCTGGTAAATTCTGTGTGAATTGTAAGTAATATCTGTATGTGCTTCAGAAAGTACTTCCGCCTACAGTCATGTTGTCATAGAGATCCTTTCAGAAAGCCATGAACAGACTTTATAGACGAGAAAATACCTTCAGAGAGGTACGTTAACTTGCTCACCACCACAGTTAGTGAAACGGGGTAGCCAAGTCTGGAACCCAGATCAATTGAAGAGTGTCAGGCGCTCAGTTGTGTCCAACTCTTTGCAACCCCGTGGACCCTCCAGGCTCCTCGGTCCATGAGATTCTCCAGGCAACAATACTGGAGTTGGTGGACATTCCCTTCTCCAGAGGATCTTCCTGACCCAGGGATCAAACCCTATCTCCTGCATTACAGGCAGATTCTTTACCATCTGAGCCTCCAGGGAAGCCCAAGGTTAAACCTTTGCTCTAGAAGAGCCTTCATCAACATCTTACACTTGCCAGTAAGAATCCCATTAAAAATAAAAATAACTTTCCAACTAAAGAATTAAATTATTAATTAAGAACCCAGACTAGTGAATGAAATGAGACAGTAAAGCACGCAGCCTCATGCCAGGCGTATAGTAACTGCTAACCACCTGTGAGTCATTACGACGAGCCAGAGATCTTCAAATATAAATATATATACAGTTCATTACTGAAGATATCTTAAATTGACAGTGTAGGGGTGAGGTACACCCATCAGGCTATATGTCTTGGCTGCACAAAGTTTTTTAAACATTCGAGTTTCTTTCCAGCATGTCATAATTGGGCCGTGTGACATGAAGATGCTGACGTAGGGATTCTGCAGGAACACTGGCGCCTGTGGGCCGGGCCTCCGCAGCCACTGAGCTCGGAAGACGGCCCTGAGTCCTTTCTGGTTCCCACAGACTCTACAGCCTGAAGTTAGACCTGTGGCCTTGCAGCCCTCGTGGGTGGTTCAGAGAGAACCCCAGGGTAAAATGACGAGTCTCGAGTCTTGGCTTTGCCGCTTCCCAACTGGGTGTTCTGAGGCCAATCATTTCAGCTTCCCGAGCCTCTTTTCTGGGACTGTGGTGATGCTTCAGTAAAGCAATCTGCATAAAAGAATTTAGCACAGGGCCGCTTAGACAGCTTTGGATAAAAGTTAGCTCTTCCTATGGTTAGGTATGGAGGCAGAATAGCGGCCCCCTGAGGATGCCTGCATCCCAATCCCGGACTCTGTGAGTATAGTACCTCCTGTGGCAAAAGAGATGCTGCTGGTGTGATGTGATAAGGATTTACACGAGAGAGTGTCTTTTTTTTTAATATCTTTTCAATTGGAGGACAATTGCTTTACAATATTGTGTTGCTTTCTGCCATACATCAGCATGAATCAGCCTTAGGCACCATATGTCCCCTCCCCCTTGAACGTCCCTCCACCTCCCACCCCGTCCTACCCCTCTAGGTTGTCACAGAGCTCCGGTCTGGGCTCCCTGAGTGACACAGCAAATTCTCCCTGACTGTTTACATATGGTGATGTGTGTGTTTCCCCGCCACTGTCTCCATTCATCCCACTCTTCCTCCCCCACTGCGTCCATAGGTCTGTTCTCTATCTGCGTCTCCATTGCTGCCCCGCAAATGGGCTTAAGAGAGTATCTTTGATCACCCAGAGGGTCCAGTATAATCACAGAGTCTCTGTAAGTGAATGATGGAGGTGAGGGGCTTAGCATCAGAGGAGCTGTGATGATGGAAGGCGGAGGCTGAAGTGATGCTCTTTGAAGTTGCAGGAAGGGACCGTGAGTCAAGGAAGGCACATAGCCTCCAGAAGCTGGAAAAGCCAAGGAATTGGTTCTCCCCTAGAAGCTCCAGAGGGGATTTCTGACCTCCAGAACTGGAAAATAATAGATTTGTTCTTTTTCAAGCCACTAAGTTTGTTGCAGTTTCTTATAGGAGTAGTAAGAAGCTAGCGTATTAGGTTATGTTATCCACACAATAGTTTTATGAGGTATGCCTATTCTCCCCCTTTCTGCAGAAAAAAGAAAAAAACCAAACCAAGATCGCTAAAGCTTAAGAACATTATTTAAGAGCCCAAAGCAAGAGAGCGGCAAAACCCACGGTCAGTCTCAAAACTCTGAAATCCAAGGCGAGATTCTCCTTGTTGTTTAGTTGCTGAGTTGTATCCAACTCTTCGCGATGCCGTGGACGGCAGCACACCAGGCTTCCCCGTCCATCACCGTCTCCCAGAGTTTGCTCAGACTCGTGTCCATTGAGTCGGTGATGCCATCCAACCACCTCCTTACGATTCCCAATTATCTAGGGCCGTTCAGCTCCTACTTAAATCATCCCAGAGACATAGATACACTTCCTGAGGCTGCTCTCCCAGTGGCTGACTTGGACTTGCCATCATGTCTTCCACACACTGAGCCACCTCTGCTGCACGCTGCAGTACTTAAGACATCAGTTACTAGTGAAGCAGCCCAGCTGCACTAGTGAGAATCAAAAAGGGTGGGGATTTGCAACAAGGGTACAAAGGAGTTCCGTGTCCAGGAAGGCAGTTAGGCTTTCGGAAGAAAGGATGCCAAGAAGTGGGAAGCTCATAGGATAAGCTGGTGGTCACTGGATAAGACGCTGTGCTCCCAGTGCAGGGGGTCTGGGTCTGGTCCCTGGTCTGGGCTACAGCCCATGGGATCGCAGAGTCGGACAGGCCGGAGCAGCTGAGCACGCATGCGCACACTGGGAACTGAGATCCCACCTAACGCAGCTACTGAGCCCGGGTGATCTGGAGCCCGGGTGCCACGGTGAAGACCCTGAGCCCCAAAACAAGGCCCAGCACAGCCAGAGTAAAACTGAAGAAAGTGAAGATGAGAGGACCAGCCAGACAGACCCTCCATCTTCTGCCTCTCTGCAGTCCTGCCTCACACGTTTCTTCTGCAGACTGATTTCTCTACTACTCTGTTATGGGGGCAAATGGCTGTCCTGTATTTACACATATCAGACGCTATCAGATGGAGAAGCAGCCTGGCAGTCCATCCCCAAGGCAATTCCACATTCCCCAGAGAAAGGATGGATCGATCTGTCTTCTGGCGAGCATCCACACCTCGCAGCATCAGCTGTCACAGGAAGGCAGGGTTGTGAAGGACAAATGCGTCTGCCAGGGACTCACCTCACTTGAGATCATGGACTGCCGGTATGCACAGGAGTGATGGAGATGCTGTCGTGAGCTGAACTGAAGCCCCAAAAGGTGTCACACTTGTCCCCCCAAACTTTGCCAGAAAACTATACAGACAGTAAGGCTGCTTCCTCCATGTGGAAGAACTTTGGGGCTTTCAAAAAGCTCCCTCTGGGGCTTTCCTGGTGGCTCAATGGTAAAGAATCCGCCTGCCAATGCAGGAGACATAGGTTTGATCCCTGACCTGGGAAGATCCCACACGCCTCGGCTCAACTAAGCCCATACTCTGCAGCTACTGAGCCCGTGTGCCCTGGAGTCTGTGCTCCACACAAGAGAAGCCGCTGCAATGAGAAGCCCTCATCCCACAGTGAAGAGCAGCCCTCGATAACCACAGCCAGAGAAAAGCCTGCACCACAGCGAAGACCAAGCACAGCCATAAATAAGCTGATAAACAAACACTGGGGCTTCCCAGGTGGTGCAGTGTAAAGAATTCACCTGCCAATGCAGGAGGTGCAGGAGACCCGGGTTCCATCCCTGGGTCAGGAAGATCCCCTGGAGGAGGAAGTGGCACCCCACTCCAGTGTTCCTGCCTGGAAAACTCCAGGCACAGAGGAGCCTCTCGGGCTACAGTCCACGGGGCCATGAAGAGTTGGACACGACAGCAGCTAAGCATGCACACCAATAAAAATTATTAAAAAAAAAAAAAAAAAAGGAGCTCCATCCCCCTTGTGGTCATCTCCTTCCCTGGGAAACATCCCTAGATCCTTGGGTCAACGCCCACTCTGACAGATGCCGCTGACTGACTCATCAGCCTGTTGCCCCACCGCCCCTTCAGTCTGCACGACTTGCAGCACCCACTCAGATTTACCTGCGTCTCCACAGCTCACCTCCCTGGTCCAGATGCGGGCTGCCTTGCTCATTTAAACTGAGTTCTTCCTCTGCCTGCCTTGGAACCTTGTACCTTCCCTGGACCCACCCTCTCTTGCCCCTGTTCATGCAGCCTGCGATCATTTCCTTGGCAGTTGCATACATCTGGCTCAAATTGAGCTTGTGGCCAACGAGAAGCCCCAGATCTGCTTCCCAGGAGCTGCTGTCTGGCCATGTCTCCCCATTCCCAGACTCAAATAATTGATGCCAGAATCCACAGCAATCCCTGGTAAACGTTATCTCTTCCAGCGCTTCATCTGGTGCTATGGAGGGTCATTGTGAATCCTGATCCTATTATATCAAGTTTTGGTCTCCTAGAAATTTCATTTATACCTTAATTTTTCAGCCCTGAAGTGCAGTGATACCCAGAATCGACTAAAAATCAGTGCTCCAAGGCACACCAATGGATACTTCCTAAGTTGCCATGACTCTATTAATCAACATTAAATATACTAAAAATACACTGCAACTATTTTATGGTTTTATATTCCTGGAACAGGAAGGGTGGCTACACAAATTCCTCAAATATTTTTGATGTTTCATTTTTAAAAGGATAGAACAGATCCAAGAATATGGGGAAAGCTCTGGAAACTAATTTAGATGAATCTGAATAACTCACAGAGTCAACACCACTAGGATTATTGAATTTACTTCTCACATCAACCCCGAGGTATTTGTATTCTGGTTTTATAGGTTTGTAACCAAATTACACAGAAGGAAGTTGCAGAAGTGAGATTTGGATAAAGGCTGTTGACAACCTAATTGCTTAACCCGAACACCAGGGGTGAGCAAATTATTTTCTGTAAAATATCAGACAGAAATATTTTAGGTTTCAGGGACCATCCAGTTTCTGTCTTTACAGAGGGAAAGCAGCAGTCAATTATATGTAAGTAAATGGACATGGCTGTCCTCAAAGGAAACTTCATAAAAGCAAGCAGGTGCACCCCATTTGGCTCACAGACTGAGGTTTGCCGACCCATCCTAGAACGTTCTTCCTTCCAAATCCGCATGGCAAAACCCTACTCAAGAATGCAGTTCACATATGACCTTTAAGTTACAAAATTAGACATAAGCTGAATTTGGTCCCTGGATCGTCACTTGCCAATCCATCCTCAACCATCGTGCCTTCTAATTTTGTGGGTTAATATATCTCACTGAAGAACTTGGTGTTACTGGCTAAATGGAGACCACAGCCAGAGCCAGCAGGTGTGATGCCTTTCATCTCCTCCAGGGCTTCCTGGTGGCTCAGACGGTAAAGAATCTGCCTGCAGTGTGGAAGACCTGGGTTTGATTCCTGGGTTGGGAAGACCCCTGGAGAAGGGAATGGCTCCCCACTCCAGTATTCTTGCCAGGGAAATCCCATGGACAGAGGAGCCTGGTGGGCTATAGTTCTTGGGGTTGCAAAGAGTCAGACATGACTGAGTGACTAACCCTGTGAACTTTTGCACTTTGATTCATCTCCTAGTCAATGCTGCCCTGAGTGTCAGGAATTCCTTGTGAGGCTTTTTTTTTTTCTGAACCTTTTTGTGCAAATCTCCGAAATAAATTGGTAACAATCCAATACAGACACTCACACAAGTGCGCGCATGCACACACACACACACACACGCGCCTCCCCTTGCTCTGAGTCCTATCACATGACCTCAGTTTCCTGGCGGCCATGCTTTTCTCCTCTGACCAGGGCATTGCAGCATTCCATGATTCAGACTTGAGTACAGTGCTGATTCTAAGTCCTGCCTGTTCTCCTGCTTGCGTTTTTTTAAATAAATATTATTTGACTTCTTTGGCTAAGTTGCTTCAGTCGTGCCCAACTCTTTGTGACACTATGGACTGTAGCCCGCAGGCTCCTCTATCTGTGGAATTCTCCAAGCAAGAAGATTGGAGTGGGTTGCCATGCCCTCCTCCAGGGGATCTTCCCAACCCAGGGGTCAAACCCAAGTCATTTGCCTCTGCTGCAATGGCAGGTTCTTTACCACTGGTGCCACCGGGCAGCCCCTCATTGGCTGTGTCAGCCCTCAGTTGTGGCACACAGGTCACTGGTAGGGGTGGCGCGGGCTCAGTTGCCCTGAGGCATGCGGAATCGTGATTCCCAACCAAGTGTCAGACCTAGGTCCCCTGCGTTGCAAGGAGGATTCTTAACCACTGGACCACCGAGAAGTCTCTGCGTGCATTTTTTTTTAAAGGAAATGTACTACTGGAAGTTTGAATGAAAGCAAGGATAAAAGGCCCAGGAAGCAGAGAGGGCTGGGGCAGGATGAAGGGGCTGTGGCCATCGCGGCGACCACAGGAGACGTCATGGGTGACTTGGAAGAACAGGTGAGAGATCGGACCAGAGTCCTGATGTGAACTCGAGCAAGCTGGAAAGAGCAAAGCAGGAGCTTATTGCTGTTTCAGAGAAGGCTACCATTTCTAGAGACGCATCCTTCTGGGAACAGGAAATTCAAATCGTAGCGACGTTCAGTGAGCATTTTGCAGGCAAACCTATCCTATAAGCCTCTGGCTAGCTTAACTTTATATGTTTCTCAGTGTGAACAGTTTTCAGGCAAACTGTTTGATGGGTCCCTTTAGCCTTTAGAAACACAGAAGATATAAACGGTAATAATTGGTTGATTTTAATGACATAAGAAGACATAGTTAACAAAAGTCCTAGACTTTTCGTCAGGTTTCTTTGCGTTTTTAATGCTTAAGACTTGTTCATTTGTTGGGACTTTCCTGGCGGTCCAGTGGTTAGGACTTCGCCTTCCAGTGCAGAGGGCGCAGCTTGGATTCCTGGCCGGGGAGTTAGGATCCCACATGCCTTGTGGCCAAAACACTGAAACATGAAACAGAGACAATATTGTAACAAACTCAATAAAGGCTTTTAAAAAGTGACCCACAGAAGACAAATCCTAAGACTCCATTTGTTGCTGTTACCCAATGGCCTTTAACAGAGTGCTTAGCAAAGCAGGAGCTACCATCAGACTGAGTGCAAACCTTGATTACGGAGCCAGGCCAACTTCAAACCTCACCTTCCTCATCTATAAACTGGGAAGATGACTGGAGCTGACCTCACACCCCACCAGGGTCCTCCATCTCTCCAGTCCTGTGGACACTAGATTTTCCCCCCAATGTAGCAGAAATTCACCAACAGCGGGAGGAAATGGAGGTGTTTTCTGAAGCCCCTCCCCTTCTTGGCCACTGGAAAGTTTTCACTAGAAATGTATGCTCTTCATTATCCTGCCTCCCGCCATCCCCCTCTCATCACTGACCTCCTCTGTCATCATTGATCTCCTCTAGGTTCTTGAGACTTCTGCCTACCTTGAAATTCCACCTTTTTCCCATTCCATTGTTGTAACTGATCCTTTTCAATTTTTCATATCTATCCCTTAACCCTTCTGATAACCATACTTAGATAGCTGGACTCTTCCACTCAAAGAGACCATCGCAGTATCTATGAAAAGCCCTATCCTTTTGACCCAGCAGTTCTACATAATATGAAGGTTTATCTCTCTGGTAGTGAGTGAGTGAAGTCACTCAGTCGCGTCCGACTCTTTTGTGACCCCATGGACTGTAGGCACCTAGCATGCTCCTCCGTCCATGAGACTTTTCCAGACAAGAGTACTGTAGTGGGTTGCCATTTCCTTCTCCAGAGGATCTTCCCAACCCAAGGATTGAACCCGGGTCTCCCACATTGTAGGCTTTACTGTCTGAGCCACCATCTGTCTGGTAAGCCCAGGAAAGCACTGCCCACTGAGGCTCTTCATGTCGGCACCGTTTATAGCAGACAAGAAAGCAGCCATCCGAATAGTCAGCAACAAGACCCAGCGAAACACCTGCATGTGGTCATGAGGGGGGTCTGCTGCAGCTGTAAGAAAGAGGCAAGAAGCTCTCCGTACCCTAATGTGAAGGACACCAAGATAAGTGAAAAAAGCAAGATCTCTAGGAAGATGTATGTTACAGCAGTTTGCCTTGAGAAAGGAAAGCATTGAACAAGAAAATGCTGGTTTGTGCTTCGCGCACAAAAGAAGACTCTGAAAGGACACCCAGGGAACAGAAAGGGCCCAGAAGGGGTAGGACTGGGCCAGGTGTGAGCAGGCACAGGGCTCCTCACGCGCTGATTTCTATGCTCTCTTTTCAAACCAGGTGAGTGCGTTAACACGCAAAAGCTATCAAGGTGTATAGGACGACAATACTTTTCTAACAGGATGTTGCTGCTTAATGTTAAAATGTTTTTATTTCTCTGCACTATGTAAAAAATAGATGAAATTAGCTAAATAATGTGCTCGGGATGGTGCTGCCTGCAGAGAATGTAGTAAAAATTGAGGTTATTCAAGGTAGCATGTAGAAAAGATCAATATGGAAAACACCTGGGTATCATTAGATTATCTGTATATTAATGTGGCATAAAGAGATTGAACTTGGACTTCAGACCAGCCTGGGGGGAAGCCAGCTCCAACGCCCGCGGGCTGTGTCCCCCTGAGCGGCTCAGGTCACTCACAGACCCTCGGTAGCTGCGCGCGGTGTGGATCACTACTCACCACAAGTGAGCAGCATTCGTTTCTTCAACATGTCAGCTCTTAACCACTTACCAACAATGTGCCAGGCACTGCTTTAGGCTGAGACGAGACCTTGAATTCTAGACCAGGGCTTCTCCACAAAGAGCATTTTTGCCTTTTAGAGAACACTGGCAATGTCTGGAGACATTTTTCTTCTGTTTTTTAATTTTGTTTTAACTGGAGGATAACTGCTTTACAATACGGTGTTGGTTTCTGCCATACAGCATGTGAATCAGCCGTACGTACAGTGCATTTCTGCTCTCCTGGGTCCCTCTCATTCACGTCCACCCCGCGCAGGCCCCCACAGAACACTGAGCTGAGCTCCCCGTGATACAGCAGCCTCCCTCCAGCTCGCTGCTCCACACACAGTCCGCGTCTATCTCAGTGCTGCCGTCTCGGCTCAGCCTGCCCTCTCCCCAACTATGTCCACGGGTCCATTCTCCATGTCCCCACTGGAGGTCTTCTTTGTTGTCACAACTTGGGGCGCAGTGGAAGACGCAGTGGAGGGCAGAGACCAGAGATGCGGCTGAAGCCCGCGGTGCACAGGGCGGCCCGCAGCCCCAGACACAGAGTCGCCTGGCCCCGCAGTCGCAGTGCCGGGACTGACCGCTCCTGCCCCGCCCTGTCCCAGAAAAGAGAAAACAAAGTTAGAATAAACAAAGGCAAGTCATGGTACGGCTCCGCGCTATGAAGTCAGTAAGTCCAGGAACGGACAGAGTGACCGGGATGGCTCTTGTAGCTGGGACAAGGGGGCTTCCGGAGAGCCCCTGTGTGCACGCGTGCTCAGCCACTCAGTCCTGTCCGACTCGTTTGTGGCCCCATGGACTGTAGCCCACCAGGCTCCTCTGTCCATGGGATTCTCCACGCAAGGGTACTGGAGTGGATTGCCATTTCCTCCTCCAGGGGAGCTTCCCGACTCAGGGATCGAACTCGCATCTCCTCCATTGGCAGGCAGGCAGATTCTTCACCACTCAGTCACCAGGGAAGCCACAGGGCTCCTTGAGGACAGGACGTTTCTGCTGAACACTGACAGGAAGGAGCTGGGCAACCTAGTGTCTAGGAGACAAGCCCTGGAGGCCCAAGAGAAAGAGAGAGCAAAGCTTTCAGGCCCAGCCACCCTCGGCTCGTTCAAGAAAGAAGAGGTTGTCAGAGTGTGGCTGCAATCCAGTGAGCAGAGGTACCTGGAGGTGATTCGGGAAGGAGCAGGGGCCAGACACCTGCTGAAACCTTTTTCTCTTATTTGAAGTATGGTGGGAACCCAGTGGGAAGGCTTTACATAGGGAGCTGGCCTGGTCAACTGTGCATTTTAAAAAGTACTCTGGCTGCTCTATGAACAACCTATTGAAGCAGGGCAAGAACGAAACAAGAAAAGCAGGTAGGTGGCACTTCCTGGGGTCCAGTGGGTAAGAATCCACCTGCCAACGCAGCGGACATGGGTTCGATCCCTAGTCTGGGAAGATCCCACAAGCCTTGGAGCAGCTGAGCCCTTGCGCCACAACTCCTGAAGTCTGCATGTCCAGAGCCCATGCTCTGCAACAAGGACAAGCACCGCAACGAGAGAGTGGCTCCCCGCTCGCTGCAGCTGGAGAAAGCCCAGGAGCGGCAGTGTAGACCCAGAGCCCCCTCAGAAATAAATAAACACAAAGAAGAAAAAGCAGGTAGATGCACCATCCAAATAGAAAGGGGTGGGGAGTACCAGGGAAAGGGTCTGAGGCCCATTTGTGGAGATGAAAACTTGCTTGGACTCTGTGGAGAAGAGAATTAATTGAATAGCCCCAATCAGATGAGTCACCTGCAGAGCAGTCTATAAGCAAAAGGAGCTTAACTCTTTCCATTTGAAAGTTGTCATTTAGTTAAGACCCAACTTAAGAATGCACTTCAAAATTTCCAATTTGCCCCCAACTGCCCCAGCGTGCATCTGATGGAGGGTTAAGCTGGCAGTTTTGATGTTTGAAAGTTCTGGAGTGAAGAAAACAAAGATGAACACTGAGGAAAACAAGAAATCTAAAGATGCAGCAATAATTCCAATTTGGGGAAGTTTACAAGAGATAGTCAGTGTGCTCAAATTCTTCAATAGGAGGTTATCAGAAGATTCAAGAAATATTTCAAATTAAAAAAGAGGATTCTGAAATACACAGGTCTCCACTTTGGAGTCCAATGCTCACATAAACACTGGATTGTCAGCACAGTTGACAGTGGAAAAGCCACGTCAAACATGCCATTAACTGGAGTCCATGTCAAGCCACTTACAAGTGGCTGTTTAAAGATTTTTAAACACAGGGGATATTGTTTATGAAACGTAATCTAATCACCCAAGCAAGAATGACATGAATTCCACGGCAACTGTGGAGATTAAAGAAGTGTTTTAAGGACAAACTCCACATGAATCCCTTATCTCCCATCCCTGCTGTAAATTTGCTCACCAAATAAAAGCTTTCAGGAAAAATGTTGAGGGATAGAGACAATTCACTCTAGGGAGAGAGACTTTCAGAATCCCACTTTGAAAGTGGGATATAAACACCACTAACCCTGTGGGATTAAGAGGCATCGTTAGGCTTTGTTCTGTTTTATATAAAGTCTAAAAATAAGCAGAAGGTAATATTAATAGCAGCTGCTGTTTACTACGTGTTCTATGTGCATCAACTCTCATTCTCCAAAGAATCTGAGATCTCCCCTTTGTAGATGAAGGAAGTGGGGTCCAGAGAGGCTGCCTGACTTGCCCAGAGACACACAGCTGTTGCAGGGTTTCCAGGCTTCTGGCCTGGCGAGACATTCTCCAAGTCACACCCCTCGTTTCTCATCACACCCTGAGCAAGCAGTCCAGTGTCTCTGGGTGCAGCAGAGAGCAGAGCAGAGACGCCACCTTCAGAGACTAGCAGCCTGCCTTAATCGAGCACTCTCAGGGCGCCCGTTTCTTCAGCTCAAGGCTTCACCTAAGAGTATCTCCTCTGATTCTGATGGTAAATCTAGGAGTGTGGGCTTCTGCTATTTCCATTCTATAGCTGAGGGACCTAGGCTCCTGTTGGTTCAGTAACTTCTCTTGAGGTCACACCACCACTGACTGGTAACAGGATTTGAAACCCTCTGGTGGGAGCCACGTGCTGAGCCAGTCCCCTGCTGCAAGACAAATAGGAAAGGAATCACAAGGAGGCAGGAGGTATGATGGAAGCTCAAAAGCAGCTCAGATAGACCCTCATCTCATCCTGAGTTCATTACTTTTCATTGTTGTTTTTCAGTCACTCGGTTGTCTCCGACTCTTTGCGACCCCACAGACTGCAGTGCGCCAGGCTTCCCTGTCCTTCACTGTCTCCCACAGCTTGCTCAAACTCATGTCCATTGAGGCTGTGGTGCCATCCAACCATCTCATCCTCTGTCATCCCCGTCTCCTCCTGCCCTCGATCTTTCTCAGCATCAGGGGCTTTTCCAGTGAGTGGGTGGCTCTTTGAATCAGGTAGCCAAAATACCAGAGCTTCAGCTTTAGCATCAGTCCTTCCAATGAATAGTCAGGGTTGATTTCCTTTAGGATTGACTGGTTTGATCTCCTTGCTGTCCAAAGGAGGCTCAAGAGTCTTCTCCAGCACCACAGTTCGAAAGCATTAATTCTTTGGCACTCAGCCTTCTTTATGGTCCAACTCTGACATCCGAACATGACTACCGGAAAAACCAGAGCTTCAATGATACGGACCTTTTCATAGCAAGTCTTAAATGGTAATTATGTTATCCTTTGAGGATTTATTTTTTCAGTGTAAGCAGCTGTAAGAAACTTGTCTTGCTTACCGTCTCGGACACAGTGCCTGTGACAAAGTCAGGCGGTCCATTCTCCACCAGTGTCCTCTGTTTCTCTTTTCATTTTTTCGGTTTGAATCAGGGAAACAGTCACTGGAGAGGGGAAGGGGACATGCGGAGAGTCGCAGAACGAGGAGTCAGTGTCCTAACCGAGGAAGCAGGCACGTTTGCTCCCTGCCTTCCAAAACCAGGTCTCATTCTTCCCCCTAGAACCTCAACGCTAGCTCCACGTTGATCCCTAGGCCAAGAATCATCCTCCACGTGTCCGATCAAAGGGAAACTAAAAAACATCAAAAAGCACCTCTGGAGCTTGAAGATCCAACCTGGAACATCATTAGGCGTATTTAGGGCAAAATTGTTACTTCTGTGGTGAGTGACACCTCAGGAGTGTCACTCCCTCTATCCGGCCCTAGGATGTGGTTCTCTTTGGCTGGGGTGGAATGCGTTCCGTTGGATATTCTAATTCTTATTGATCCAGCTTTCCTCTCTGTTTCCTGCATCTTTACAGCACATAAGCGTGGAAAGTGCCTCTGTAGTAGGTAAAGTCGACAGGTTGCAAGAAGGCTGGCTGCAGGGACCCTGCTTGGCCACGGGAGATGCTGTGTGTGTGCGAGTTGCTCGGTCATGTTCGACTCTTTGCAACCCCCATGGACTGTAGCCCACCAGGCTCCTCGTCCAAGGAATTCTACAGGCAAGAATACTGGGGTGGGTTGCCATGCCTCCTGTAGGGAACCTTCCCGACCCAGGGATCGAGCCTGGGTCTCCCACATCGCAGGCAGATTCTTTACTGACTGACCCATGAGGGAAGAGTAGGTAGTAAGAAACCGATTCGGAACTCAGAGGCTTGCTGAGTCCTAACCAGCTGCCCACCTGGAAGGTTCGTCCTTCATCGGCCACGTTGAAGAAATGAACGTAGGTGAGGCCAGCCCATAGGGCTGTACCTGTCTTGGTGGGATCAGAGTCTTGGCTTTTCAAGTCAATACACCCAGCTTCTGCCAGTTGACAAACTGGGCTTCCTATACTTCTCCAAGTCTTGTCTATATGAGACTATTAATAGGACCTCCTTAGAGTTTTGGAGCCAAGATTAAATGAGATAAAGAGTATAAATCATTTAGTACAATGGTTAGGGGAAAAAAGTGCTTGATAAATGATTGCTATTATTAATGTTATTAACAATCCTTCATTTATAAAAAGAGGTCTCCAATCTTTCCACGAAACAGAAATCTTCACTTTCCTCTCATCTTTTTCTTCCTCAAAAGGAAACAGAAATTTGCGGCCAGCACAGAAACGATAGCACTGCTCCAAGCTGGCGCAACAGTTCACTTTTCTAGGTCACGGTGTTTACACTGCGATGATGCTGGTGGATCCGTTCAGACTGAAGCAGAAGGAAGCGGGGCCCAGCCGTCTCCAGCGGCAGAGCCTGGACTCTCATGTTGCAGGCGTTTCACCCCTTTGCTCTGCCTGGATCCTCACGTTTCGCAGGCGTTTCACGCCTTTGCTCTGCCCATCCTTCCAGGATCATCGGTATTTTTCAGGTATGTTTTCCCTGCACAAATCCCACCTACCCTACTTTTTGTAAGCGTGAAGATTAAGTGGACAAAGACAAATTCAATTAAGCTGCAGGCTTCAGTGGCCAGGAGCTATTTTTCTTGAAGAAGGAACGTCTCAGGGGTGGAGACGTGTGTGCACCGCTCTCTGAATGAAAAGGAGGCAGAACTTGAGTATAAATCACTGACAAGCTGAGCCCTCCTCTATTAATCTTTTATTCAGAAGCAGACACTGTTTTAAGGGGAAATTAAAGGCAATCAATAAGCAGGCTTGCCTGGGCGGCTTCTGAGCTTGAGATGCAAATATTATTCCAAATTCTGGATTCCAGAGAGATCTCTCCATTGATATGTTAATAACCTCCTCGTGTGTCTGTGACCTCAGATCCTGGCAGGGCGTGAAGCTATACTTACAGGAAGCAAAAGGAAAGCACTCCTAGAATAAACATTTGCTATAAGTGGACTTTGACCATAAACCCCACCTTGCCCTGTGCTAAGGAAAGGCTGGAATTCTCCCTGAGCCCCGTACTGATAAACGCTGAATGTTTGACGTGTTTAACATGTTTAAAGAGCAGCCATGACTGATTCTTTCTCTGGTGTCACCTGACGTTTCAGCTTCATGATCGTGGTACACAAGACAGCAGATGTTTTGGGGTTGTCATCCCCAAACGAGGCAACCTTTAGCAACTGGAAATACAGCCCATGAGGCTGCAAAGAAGCAGACATGACTTAGCGACCGAACAACAACCCATCCAAAGTGATTGCAGGCAAATGTCGGTCACCTGTGTGTGAATTCAGAAAGTCAGACTCAGAGATGTATGGAGCACCTGGCTTCCCTGGGGCTCAGAGGTTAAAGCGTCTGCCCGCAATGCGGGAAACCTGGGTTCAATCCCCAGGTCAGGAAGATCCCCTGGAAAAGGAAATGGCAATACAGGCTCCTCCAGTATTCTTGCCTGGAGAATCCCGTGGACGGAGGAGCCTGGTGGACTACAGTCCACAGGGAGAGACAAAGGTGTTTGAGACAAAGTGGAAAAGGAGTGGCCGTGGGGGAATACCCTGAGGAAGGGGGCCGGAGCTGGTGGGAAGGGAGTGGCTTTGGAGGAAGGCCCCCAGGAAGGGCCCTGCCTTGTGTTTGATGGTTAGGAAGTCACCCACGGTGAAAGAGTTAGGCCGTCAGGGGTTAAGGCTCCATCCTCCCATCACAGGGGGCACCGTTTTGACCCCTGGTCAGGGAACTAAGATTCCCACGTTCCGTGTGGGGTGACCAGAGATTTTTTTTAAAAAAAAAGGAAGAAAGTTGTCCACCATGGCAAGAGTGTGGTGGGTGAGCTTACTCTCACCGCCCAGCAGGAGTCAGGTCACAGGGGTTCAGGCGCTCAGTCCTGTCCGACTCTGTGACCCCATGGGCTGCAGCACGCCAGGCTTCCCTGCCCTTCACTCTCTCAGAGTTTGCTCTCTCAGGTCCATTGCTGGGCCTTGTAGCTAATAATACTTTATGAAAAATTAAATGTGATATTCAAAAAAAGTATTTCTTCCTGTCAGTAGAGGTACATATCTAACCATTTTTAAAAAATTTTATTGCAGTATTGGCTCAGAGGTTAAAGCATATGCCTGCAATGCGGGAGACCCGGGTTCGATCCCTGGGTGGGGAAGATCCCCTGGAGAAGGAAATGGCAACCCACTCCAGTATTCTTGCCTGGGGGAATCCCATGGATGGAGGAGCTGGTGGGCTACAGTCCATGGGGTCGCAAAGAGTCGGACACGACTGAGCGACTTAACTCACTCACTCATAGTTGATTTACCATGTTGTGTTAATTTCTGTTGTAAAGTGATTCAGTTATACATATATATATATTCTTTCCATTACGGTTTATCAAAGGATGTGTTTGTGTGCGTGCGCACGCGTGTTCAGTCATGTCCAACCCTTTGGGACCTCATGGACTGCCAGGCTCCTCTGTCCCTGAAATTTCCCAGGCAAGAATACGGAGCAGGTTGCCATTGCCTCCTCCAGGGGATCTTCCTGACCCAGGGATCGAACCTGTGTCTTTTGTGTCTCCTGCATTGGCAGGCAATATGCAGAGTACATCATGAGAAACGCTGGACTGGAAGAAACACGAGCTGGAATCACGATTGCCAGGAGAAATATCAATAACCTCAGATATGCAGATGACACCACCCTTATGGCAGAAAGTGAAGAGGAGCTAAAAAGCCTCTTGTTGAAAGTGAAAGAGGAGAGTGGAAAAGTTGGCTTAAAGCTCAACATTCAGAAAACGAAGATCATGGCATCTGGCCCCATCACTTCATGGGAAATAGATGGGGAAACAGTAGAAACAGTGTCAGACTTTGTTTTTTTGGGCTCCAAAATCACTGCAGATGGTGACTGCAGCCATGAAATTAAAAGGCGCTTACTCCTTGGAAGAAAAGTTATGACCAACCTAGATAGTATATTCAAAAGCAGAGACATTACTTTGCCGACTAAGGTCCGTCTAGTCAAGGCTATGGTTTTTCCTGTGGTCATGTATGGATGTGAGAGTTGGACTGTGAAGAAGGCTGAGCGCCGAAGAATTGATGCTTTTGAACTGTGGTGTTGGAGAAGACTCTTGAGAGTCCCTTGGACTGCAAGGAGATCCAACCAGTCCATTCTGAAGGAGATCAACCCTGGGATTTCTTTGGAAGGAATGATGCTAAAACTGAAGCTCCAGTTCTTTGGGCACCTTATGCGAAGAGTTGACTCATTGGAAAAGACCCTGATGCTGGGAGGGATTGGGGGCAGGAGGAGAAAGGGACGACCGAGGATGAGATGGCTGGATGGCATCACAGACTCAATGGACGTGAGTCTGAGTGAACTCCGGGAGTTGGTGATGGACAGGGAGGCCTGGCGTACTGCGATTCATGGGGTCGCAAAGAGTCAGACACGACTGCGCGACTGAACTGAACTGAACTGACTGAAAATAACAGAGCTGGGAAGTGAACTTGGTTTACATCTGAACCTGATCATCTGACACAAGAGCCACATTCTCAGCTGCTTCTCTATCCTACCTCTTTCACAATCACTTTTATAGATGATTTTCTGTTCTATACTGTAATTATTTCTTCAATTTTCTACTGCTTTAGCAACTCATAGCCTCCTGTAATATTCTTAACAGGAGAGACCTTGGAAAGGGTCTTTGAGATTCCTTTCAAAGAGCTCACCCCCTCTTTGACTTTCTTTTTTTTTTCCTTTTTATTTATTTTCTGGGCTGTGCTGGGTCTTGCTGCACCAAGGCTTTCTCTAGTTGTGGTGAGTGGGGGCTACTCTCTAGCTGAGATGCTCATGCTTCTTATTGCGGTGGCTTCTCATTGCAGAGCACAGACCCTGCTGCTGCTGCTAAGCCATTTCAGTCGTGTCCAACTCTGTGCGACCCCATAGACGGCAGCCCACCAGGCTCCCCGTCCCTGGGATTCTCCAGGCAAGAACACTGGAGTGGGTTGCCATTTCCTTCTCCAGTGCATGAAAGTGAAAAGTGAAAGTGAAGTCGCTCAGTTGTGTCCGACTCTTAGCGACCCCATGGACTGCAGCCCACCAGGCTCCTCCATCCATGGGATTCTCCAGGCAAGAGTACTGGAGTGGGGTGCCATTGCCTTCTCCAGAGCACAGACCCTACCCTTCAGTAGTTGCAGCACGTGGGCTCAGTAGTTGTGTGCATGGGCTTAGGTGCTGCTCAGCATGTGGGATCTTACTTCCTGGACCAGGGATCAAACCTGTGTCCTCTGCACTGGTAGGCGGACTGTTGGCCACTGGACCACAAGCCAATGTCCCCTGCCTTTGGCTTTCTTTTGGTTGTTAGCAACACTAGCAATTGACTGTGTCACAGCCCCTGGGCACGCCAGATTCACTGGTGCCCTCACAAGGTTCCAGGTTTTGACAAGTCTGTACACTGTCTCCTAAATTACATATATCATAGGTAGGAAGGTTGCATCTCTATGAAGAAAGTCATGAAGATTGTAGATGTGAGGAGATGCAGAATGTAAGAAGGACATTTGAAGTGCTTAGCTAGAGATGCAAAATAAACAGAGACCAAACAGGAAAGAAAACTGACCAGGACAAAGGGCTATTTTAGCCATGGGGTAGTATGTCAGATGCCTTGTTAAAAATGATTGTATAATTTGTGTCCTTGAGTCCGGTCAGAATTGGTAACATAATTTGCCAGGACCCAATGTCAAAGGAAATGCAAGGCCTCTTGTTCAAAAATAGAGTTTCAAGGCAGTGACAGCAGAACATGAAACCAGGCATGGGGCCCTTCTGAATGTGGGGCTGTGTGGGGCTGCAGGAGCTTGTATGAGACCAGCCCCGAGCATGGTTCCCGCACATTCAGAGGTGTCTGGAAGCCCAGGTGTTGATTGTTAGACATGTATTTCTATGTAATAACTTTTTTTTCTTTCTGTGTCTAACCTGCCACTTACTCTCCAGCCGACCCCTAGCATTTACAGTTTGCTGGGCCATCAGATAGCCTACAGCATAGGTGTGCATGCTTACGCAGCCACCAAGACAGCTAGGGGCTCAGCCTTGAGAGAGCTCAGAAATCTTCCTTAAGCAGAGGCTGCCTTCCTTTCTCTTCCGTCTTTCTAGCCATCGGTCCACTGTCAGCACGGTCTGTGGTCCAAGACTTTCCTCTTATTTTCAACACTATTTGGGCAAAATCTATTTGATTTCTGCTTATATGGTATGATTACATCCTATGTATGGTAAAGTCCTTTTATGAACTCTTAGAGCTAAGACATGAGACTAATTTAATCTAATCTCCTCCTTTCATCAAGATGAAAATCAAGGCATTGCAGTTTTTAAGATAATGCGACCATCACCAGCAAATCCACAGCCCGGAGTCATGGCTTCTAATTGCACATCCAGTGCTCTTTCCTGCATAACAAGCAATCCTTTCTCCGTGGAGTTATTTATTATCTTCCTGGCTATGACCTCAGCATTTTTTTTTCTTCCACAGCTGCCCTTGTGAAAGTGTGTTAGTCGCTAAGTTGTGTCTGACTCTATGCAACCCCATGGACTGTAACCCACCAGGCTCCTCTGTCCATGAGATTTTCCAGGCAAGATTATTGAAGTCGATTCAGTTCAGTTCAGTTCAGTCGCTCAGTCATGTCCGACTCTTTGCGACCCTATGAATCGCAGCACGCCAGGCCTTCCTGTCCATCACCAACTCCCGGAGTTCACTCAGATTCATGTCCTTCGAGTCAGTGATGTCATCCAGCCATCTCATCCTCTGTCATCCCCTTCTCCTCCTGCCCCCAATCCTTCCCAGCATCAGAGTCTTTTCCAGTGAGTCAACTCTTCACATGGAGGTGGCCAAAGTACTGGAGTTTCAGCTTTAGCATCATTCCCTCCAAAGAAATCCCAGGGTTGATCTCCTTCAGAATGGACTGGTTTGATATCCTTGCTGTCCAAGGGACTCTCAAGAGTCTTCTCCAACACTACAGTTCAAATGCATCAGTTCTTTGGCACTCAGCCTTCTTCACAGTCGAACTCTCACATCCATACCTGACCACTGGAAAAACCATAGCCTTGACTAGATGGACCTTAGTCGGCAAAGTNATCTTAGGCGCCCCCCCCCCCCCACATTTAGGTCTTTAATCTATCTTGAGTATATTTTTTATACAGTGTAAGAAAATGTTCTAATTTCACTCTTACATGTAGCTGTTCAGTTTTCCCAGCATCACTTGTTAAAGGGACCATCTATTCCCATTGTATATTCTTGCCTTCTTTGTTGTAGAGTGATCATAAGTGTGTGGGTTTATTTTGGGCCTTCTGTTCTATTCCCTTCATCTATGTGTCTGTCTTTGTACCAGTACCATGTTGTTTTGACTGCTGTAGCTTTCCTGTGTAGTCTAAACTCAGGGAGCATGATACCTCCAGCATTTTTTCCCCCTCAAGATTGCTGTGGCAATTCAGGGTCCTTTGTAGATCCATATAAATTTTAGGATTATTTTGTTTGAGTTCTGTAAAAAATGTCATGGATATTTTGATAGAGATTGCATTAAATCTGTAGATTGCTTTGGTTAGTATAGCCATTTTCACAATATTACTTTCTCCAATCCAAGAATACAGGATATCTTTGCATCATCTTCAGTTTCCTTCATCAGTATTCTATAGTTTATGTAGTATAGGTCTTTTACTTCCAAAACAAGGATGCCAACTCTCCCTGCTTCTATTCAACATAGTATTAGAAGTCTTTTCCACAGTAATCAGAGAAGTGAAAGAAATAAGAGGTGTTCAAATTGTGAGGAAGAAATAAAACTGTCACTATTTGCAGATGATATGGTATTATATGCTTCCCTGGAAGCTCAGAGTTAAAGAATCCACCTGCCAGTACAGTAGATGCAGATATGATCCCTGGGTTGGAAAGATCCCATGGAGAAGGAAGTGCTTACCCATTGTAGTATTTTTGCCTGGGGAATTCCGGTGGGCAGATGAAACTGGTGGTCTGCGATCTATGGTGTCACAAAAGAATGAGACACAACTTAGCAACTAAACAACAACAAGTGGTATTATATAGAGAATATCCTAAAGTCTCCACCAAAAACAAACAAACAAACAAAAACCATCAGAATTAAGTGATTCAATAAAGTTGCAGGATACAAGGTTAACATATAGAAATCTGTTGGTTTCCTGTACACTAAAATGAACTATCGGAAAGATAAAGTGAGAAAGCAATCCCCATTTGAAACTGGGTAATAAAGAGTAAAATACCTATGAATAAACATAACCAAAGAGGTTAAATACCTATACTCTGAAAAAGCCTTTATTTTTCATTCATTTTGAAAAATATTTTCCAAATATTTTCTCAACCGATTTTAGAATTTGATGTAAGTTGTTTTTATCCTTATCTTTGTTCTGTTTTCTTTGGGTATTTTTTTGGATGTTTCTACAGTTTTTGTTGTTTTTGTTTCACTGTTTTTTGTCGCTTTTTTTGTTATTGTTGTTTTTGTTTAATAACCAATCTGATTATGATGTGCCTACTTTAATTTTCTTTCTACTTTTTCTCCTTGGATTTTGTTATATCTGTGGGTTTATCAATCAGTCAGTTCAGTCGCTCAGTCGTGTCCGACTCTTTGCGACCCCATGAATCGCAGCACACCAGGCCTCCCTGTCCATCACCAACTCCCGGAGTTCACTTAGACTCATGTCCATTGAGTCAGGGATGCCATCCAGCCATCTCATCCTCAGTCGTCCCCTTCTCCTCCTGCCCCCACCCAGCATCAGAGTCTTTCCAGTGAGTCAGCTCTTTGCATGAGGTGGCCAAAGTACTGGAGTTTCAGCTTCAGCATCATTCTTTCCAAAGAAATCCCAGGGCTGATCTCCTTCAGAATGGACTGGTTGGATCTCCTTGCAGTCCAAGGGACTCTCAAGAGTCTTCTCCAACACCACAGTTCAAAAGCATCAATTCTTCAGTGCTCAGCCTTCTTCACAGTCCAACTCTCAAATCTATACATGACTATGGAAAAATCATAGCCTTGACTAGATGGACGTTTGTTGGCAAAGTAATGTCTCTGCTTTTCAATATGCTATCTAGGTTGGTCATAGCTTTTCCTCCAAGGAGTAAGCGTCTTTTAATTTCATGGATTCAGTCACCATCTGCATAATTTTGGAGCCCCCCAAAATAAAGTCTGACACTGTTTCCACTGTTTCCCCATCTATTTCCCATGAAGTGATGGGACCGGATGCCATGATCGTTGTTTTCTGAATGTTGAGCTTTAAGCCAACTTTTTCACTCTCCGCTTTCAGTTTCATCAAGAGGCTTTTTAGTTCCTCTTCAGTTTCATCAAATTTAAAAACTTTTTAGTGATTAATCCTCAAAATTAATTAATTCCTCATAATTTCTGTTCATCATCCTTTCTTCTTTTGAGGCTCCAGTTACACTGCTTGACGTTGTTCCAAAGTCTTTTTTTTAAATTTAAAAGTTTTTCTTCACTCTTCTTTCTTTCCATGCTTGCTTTTTAATAGTTTCTGTTGCATGCCTTCAAATTTATTGATCTTCTACAAGGGTTTATCCTCTTCATTTATAAATTCAGATGTAGGTTTCATCTCTAGAAGTTTTGTTTGGATCTTTTAAATATCTTCTTTTGCTGTGTATTATGTACATGTTTTCTTCTGTAATTTGAGCATGTAGAACCTATTTATAGTGACTTTTAAAACTTCTTGTTTAATTATATCCATCATTTCTATCATCACTGGGTTTGTGTCTCTTGAGTTTGGTTCTGGTGATACTTTATATTTTCCTACTTATTTGTATGCCTGGCAATTTTTGTTATGTACTGGTATTGTGGAATTTACACCGTTACATAGTATTGGCTGTATTCCTTTAAAAAACATTTGATTTTGTTCTGGCCCTTGGATAAGTTACTTTGGATCAGTTTGACACTTTTGAGACTTGCTTTTAAGCTTTCATAGGATAGATAAAGAGTGTTCCATACATAAGGCACGTTTAGGCCAACTACTATGGTATATTTTAATGGCAGAAAATGAAGAAGAACTAAGGAGCCTCTTGATGAATGTGAAAGAAGAAAGTGAAAAGCTGACTTCAAACTCAGCATTCAAAAACCTAAGATCATGCATCTGGTCCAATCACTTCATGACAAATAGATGGGGAAAATGTGAAAACGTGTCAGATTTCATTTTCTTGGGCTCCAAAAGATGGTGACTGCAGCCATGAAATTAAAAGACACTTGCTCCTTAGAAAAATAGCTATGTCAAACCTAAACAGTGTTTTAACAAGCAGAGACATTACTTTGCTGACAAAGGTCTGTCTAGTCAAAACTGGTTTTTCCTTGTATGGATATGAGAGATGAACCATAAAGAAGGATGAATGCCAAAGAATTGAATGCTTTTGAACTGTGGTGTTGGAGAAGACTCTTGAGAATCCCTTGGAATGCAGGGAAATCAAACCAGTCAATCCTAAAGGAAATCAGTCCTGAATATCATTGGGAGGACTGATGCTGAAGTTCCAATACTTTGGCCACCTGATACAAAGAGCTGACTCATTAGAAAAGATCCTGATACTGGGAAAGATGGAGGGAGGAGGAGGAGACAGCAGAGGATGAGATGGTTGAATGGCATCACTGACTCAATGGACATGAGTTTGAGCAAATTCAGGGAGATAGTGATGGGCAAAGAAGCCTGGCATTCTGCAGTTCATGCAATCACAAAGTGTTGTATACCGTTAGTGACTGAACAGTAACAAATAGGGTATAATACCATTCTGAGGACACTACATAGTGCCCTGTATATATGGGGGTTTCCACTCCAGCTTATAGGAGTACAAATTCTTCCCAGTCTTATACTGTATTTATGAATTGTTTCATTTACTGCCTTCTGGGAGTTCTTTGCTCAGCCTTCAGTAGTATCCTCTATATGTACACAGACTCTTAGTCTAAGACTCAAAAACTTCTCTGCAGATCCCTGAGGCTTACTCTCTTGTTGCTCTCCCACTTTCTCTAGTATTCTGTTTGGCAAATCGTAGCCTCATCGGCCTCCCTAAACTCCAGTCTCGATCTGTTCTATTCAGTGAGAATGTTGGGCTCTTTTGTGTTTCCTATAGCTGTTTCACTGTCTGGAAGCCTTCAGGCAGTAAGATGGGCAGTTGTACAGCTTATGCCATTCATTTTCCTTCTCTTGAGGATCATGTACTGTGCTGTCTATTGTTCAGTGTCTAAAAACAATATTTGTTTATTGCTTTTAGTTTCTAGATGTTTAATGTGAGAAAATTATCTGATGCCTATTATTCCTCATTGCTGAAACTCATTATGATTTTTATAAGTTTCTTTGGGAGAAACACTTTGGAATATATATCTTTTTAAATGTTTATTTAATATATTTTGTGTTTGAGAGGATAGAGCCTTTTAATAGAAATATGTACTAGAAGATAATTTCAAATAGTAAACATATCAAGTAATAAAGCATTAGTATGATAATAGTAGGAATGGAGACAAGGGAACATATCTAAAATACATTTTTGTAGGAAAAATGGACAAAATGTGGGAACTGCTTGGCATAGAGGGTATAGGTGAAGAAGAAATCAAAGATAACTTTAACATTTTGAGTCCAGTAGAATAGTAGTGCAATTAATCAAAGAGAAGCAAAAGATTATTAAATTCTTCTCATTTGTTAATATTATCTTATTTATATATTATAGGAAATGGTGACAGAAATGTATTCTGGGCCTTGTGTAGCAATGGAGATTCAACAAACTAATCCTACAATGACATTTCGAGAATTCTGTGGACCTGCTGATCCTGTAAGTTTTTGTTTAATATATTGATCAAGTCTGTTTCATCCATTAACTAAATATCTTAATGGGTTTTTGATACCTTTAGTTTGTTCTTTAAAGAAACAAAATGAATATATGGACACAAAGTTTTATTCAAAATAGCATTTTACGTTATTTATTTCTTAGATAGTATTCTCCCCAAAGTGAATTTTTTTATTAACCTAGTGACAATATATGGGCAGAAACATTTACTGTGGCATTTTCTTTTACTGTTTCTTGTTGCTAAATTGTATGAGTAAATTTGTTAAGCTCTGTGATAGAAAGTGGTCATGTATGGATTTGAGAGTTGGACTGTGAAGAAAGCTGAGTGCCGAAGAATTGATGCTTTTGAACTGTGGTGCTGGAGAAGACTCTTGAGAGTCCCTTGGACTGTAAGGAGTCCAACCAATCCATCCTAAAGGAGATCAGTCCTGGGTGTTCATTGGAGGGACTGATGCTGAGGCTTAAACTCCCATACTTTGGCCACCTCATGCGGAGTTGACTCATTGGAAAAGACCCTGATGCTGGGAGGGATTGGGGGCAGGAGGAGAAGGGGACGACAGAGGATGACATGGCTGGATGGCATCACTGACTCAATGCACATGAGTCTGAGTGAACTCCGGGAGTTGGTGATGGACAGGGAGGCCTGGTGTGCTGCAGTTCATAGGGTCACAAAGAGTCGGACATGACTGAGCGACTGAACTGAACTCAACTGAACGTATTAATTATCCTTTGACATGAAAGTCAAAGTGTTAGTCACTCGGTTGTATCTGACTCTTTGTGACCCCATGGACTAAGCTCAACAGCCTCCTATGTCCATGGAATTCTCCAGGCAAGAATACTGGAGTGGGTACATTCCCTTTTCCACGGGATCTCCCTGACCCAGGGATCAAACTCAGGTGTTCTGCATTGCAGGCAGAGTCTTTACCATCTGAGCCACCAAGGGCCATAAATAAAGCTCTCAGTGTGGAGAATATTGATATGATGGCTTCATACCACGTGAGCAGTGAGACTTAAAAGTGATATTCTCTAGTATGCCCTTCAGTTTCCTACAGGTTTTGTTACATGTACATTTAGTAGTTAAAGGAATGAAGTATAAAGTGGGGATGAGGTTTAAAACAGAAATAACAATTGAATGCATATGCAAAAGCTCTATGCAAATATTCTAAGATGAGTAGGGTTATAGGAAGTATTACTGATTTTAAACACTAACTATAATTTAAATTTACTGTTTATTTCACTGTCACTTGTAAAGTTTATTGAAGAACAGTCAGTTCAGTTTAATTATATTTGCTGAGTCCCCTTAAATGTAAGATAGTAAATAACTGGTGCATGCTAAGTCTCTTCAGTGGTGCCTGACTCTTGGTGACCCTATGGACTGTAGCCCACCAGGCTCCTTTGTCCATGGGATTCTCCAGGCAAAATACTGGAGTGGGTTGCCATGCCCTCCTCCAGGGGATCTTCTTGATCTAAGGATCCAATCCACATCTCCTGTGTCTCCTGCATTGGCAGGTGGGTTTTTTACCTCTTATTTAGTTAGTTAGTTCAGTCGCTCAGTCGTGTCTGATTGTTTGCGACCCCATGAGTTGCAGTACGCCAGGCCTCCCTGTCCATCACCAACTCCCAAAGTTCACTCAGACTCAGTGTCCATCGAGTCAGTGATGCCATCCAGCCATCTCATCCTCTGTCGTCCCCTTCTTATCCTGCCCCCAATCCCTCCCAGCATCAGTCTTTTCCAATGAGTCAACTCTTTGCATGAGGTGGCCAAAGTACTGGAGTTTCAGCTTTAGCATCATTCCTTCCAAAGAAATCCCAGGGCTGATCTCCTTCAGAATGGACTGGTTGGATCTCCTTGCAGTCCAAGGGACTCTCCAGAGTCTTCTCCAACACCACAGTTCAAAACCATCAATTCTTTGGCACTCAGCCTCCTTCACAGTCCAACTCTCACATCCATACATGACTACTGGAAAAACCATAGCCTTGACTAGACGGACCTTAGTCAGCAAAGTGATGTCTCTGCTTTTGAATATGCTATCGAGGTTGGTCATGAGTTTCCTTCCAAGGAGTAAGCGTCTTTTAATTTCATGGCTTCAGTCACCATCTGCAGTGATTTTGGAGCCCCAAAACATAAAGTCTGACACTGTTTCCACTGTTTCCCCATCTATTTCCCATGAAGTGATGGGACCGGATGCCATGATCTTCATTTTCTGAATGTTGAGCTTTAAGCCAACTTTTTCACTCTCCTCTTTTACTTTCATCAAGAGGCTTTTGAGTTCCTCTTCACTTTCTACCATAAGCATGGTGTCATCTGCATCAGATATGATATATTGCCCTGTAAATTAGCCAACTTAAATTAAAAAGCTAACTTATATGACAGAGCGTGCTGCTGGATTAAGCCCTGTAAGGGAGAACAGTAATCCAGAAGTGCATACATAAACTTCCTCCCAAAAATTTACAGAGCATATAGTGTCAGTTCAGGTAAAATACAAATGTTAAAAGGTTGTTTATTAAGGGAGCAATTAGTATTTCTCAAGGTAATTAAGAAGGAGGAGAAATGTAAATAGAGATGTTTTTGTTCACCACCTAGAGTAATGAAAATAATAACAAAAGTGAACAAATGAGACCTAGTTAAGCTTGCAAGATTTTGCACAGCAAAGGAATTCGTCAACAAAATGAAATGATGGCCTTCAAAATGAGATCAAATATTTGCAAATGAAGTGATTGATGAGGGATTAATCTTCAAAATGTACAAGCAGCTCATGCACCTCAATATCAAAAAACAAATAACTCAATCAAAAAATGATCAGAATGTATACATAGAAATTTACCCCCAAAAGATAGATGGCCAAAAAAGCACACGAAGACATGCTCAACATCACTAATTATTAGAGAAATGCAAATCAGTACTACAACAAGGTGTCATCTGACACCAGTCAGAATGGCCATCATCAAAAAAATCTACAAAGTGGATAAGGCGTGAAGAAAAAGTCGTCATGAAGTCGCGAAGTCACTGAGTCGTGTCTGACTCTTTGCTTCTCCATGGACTGTCACTTACCAGACTCCTCAGGTGACAGTCCATGTAGGCGACAGTCTGTGGAGTTTTTCAGGCAAGAGTACTGGAGTGGGTTGCCATTTCCTTCTCCAGTGAAGAAAAAGAAGCCCTCTTAAATTGTCGGTGGTACCACCACTATGGAGAACAATATGGAGGCTCCTTTTAAAACTAGATCTACCATATAACCCAGCATTTCCACTCCTGGCATATAGCAGGAGAAAAATCATAATTTGAAAGGATGCATGCACCTCAGCTTTCATTGCAGCATTGTTTACAACAGCCTCAACGTGGAAGCAACCTAAATGTCTATCAACAGAGGAATGGACAGAGTGGTTTATTACTCAGCCACAAAAAGGAATGAAATAATGCCATTTGTAGTGACTTAGATGGACCCAGAGATTGTCATCAAGAGTGAAGTAACTCAGGAAGTAAACAAATACTGTGCAATATCATTTATATGTGGAATCTAGAGAAATGGAGCAGATGAACTTACTAGCAAAGAGGAAATAGAGTCGTAAGTGTAGAAACCAACCACGGATACCGAGGGGGGTAGTGGGGGTGGGATGTGCTGGGAGATTGGGACTGACATATATATATACTACTTTTTATAAAATGGTTACTTAATGGAAACCTACTGTACAGTGCAGGGATTTCTATCTGATGCTCTGGTGATCTACATGGGAAGGGTGTCTAAAAAAGAGTGGATATACATGTATGTGTAGCTGGTTCACTTTGCTGTATAGCAGAAACTAACACAACATTGCAAAATGACTATACTCCAATAAAAAGTAATTTAAATTAAAAAAATGAATCAAGGTACAAAGAGAATAGGGAAAGCTTGAAAGCTCAATAGACAAAAGTAACCATGCAGGAATTTGCAGATTTACTATGATATATTTGCTTGGCTTCAATGGGAAATGCATACCTGGAAACACAGAGAAATACATATTTTTTTTTAGAGGAAATAAGGAGAATACTGGTAGAGATGAAGGTGTGATGCATATCTTTAAAAGACAGGCTAAAAATTGTGGATTCTATGTAATTAGAATACTGTATAGTAAGAAACAGAAATTCCTTATATGTAGTTTCAATATACTAAATTATTCCTTTGATGCAACTAGAGCAACCTGAACTGGAAGAGATTAAAGGCACAGGCTCTAGAAATGGAAAGGGACAGACGTGATGACATCAGTAGAGAAAGAGTTACTCTACTTTAGATCTTTTCAAGGAGAAAGAAGAGTAGATATAAATAATATGTGTGATTGTGAAAGAGTGAATATTAAGATGTGATCTTGCTTTAGAGGACATGAGGAGAAAGTGGTGGTGATGTTAAGTAGTTATTGAATATTAATTGTAAAATATTAGGAAGAAATACTTTTTGGGTATATAAATAAGCAGAACTCAGAGTCATTTTAATTTTTGATTTCTGTTTGGCCAAAGAGGATTTTGTTCATTTGTTTTTTTTGGGGGGGNTGATCTTGCTTTAGAGGACATGAGGAGAAAGTGGTGGTGATGTTAAGTAGTTATTGAATATTAATTGTAAAATATTAGGAAGAAATACTTTTTGGGTATATAAATAAGCAGAACTCAGAGTCATTTTAATTTTTGATTTCTGTTTGGCCAAAGAGGATTTTGTTCATTTGTTTTTTTTGGGGGGGGGGCGGGGGAAACATGTAGTGAGTTTCATTTTTATTTATTTTTTGTGCTCTTTATTTTTTATTTATTTATTTTTTTTACTTTACAATACTGTATTGGTTTTGCCATACATTGATATGAATCCACCATGGGTGTACATGAGTTCCCAATCCTGAATCCCCCTCCCACCACCCTCCCCATATCATCTCTCTGGGTCATCCCAGTGCACCAGCCCCAAGCACCCTGTATCCTGTATTGAACCTAGACTGGTGATTCGTTTCTTACATGATAGTATACGTGTTCAATGCCATTCTCCCAAATCATCCCACCCTCTCCCTCTCCCACAGAGTCCAAAAGTCTGTTCTATACATCTGTGTCTCTTTTGCTGTCTCACATACAGGGTTATCATTACCATCTTTCTAAATTCTATATATATGTGTTAATATACTGTATTGGTGTTTTTCTTTCTGGCTTACTTCACTCTGTATAATCATTTGTTTTTTAAGGTAGTTAAAATTGTGGGTCACCAGCTGACCAAACATAGATAAGTTAAAGAGAGAAAAATTAAGGCAAAAAAGGAATGAGATGAGTTTGCTCATTCTTTCATTCATTCAATAAATATTTGTTGAATCTGTGCTAGTATTTGTGACTGTATAGATAGAAGCTTCAGAGCTTACAACCTATGAGTGGGCACAGATATTTAAGTGGTTAGTTTCTATGTTTTGTGGCAACTACATTATTGGATACTTATATTGGGTACTAAGTGCTGTGCTTAGTCACTTAGTCATGTCCAACTCTTTGTGACCCCATGGACTGTGGCCTGCTAGGCTCATCTGGTCCATGGGGATTCTCTAGGCAAGAATACTAGAGTGAGTTGCCATGCCTTTCTCCAAGGGATCTTTCTGACCCAGGGATCGAACCCAGGTCTCCCACATTGCAGGCAGATTCTATACTGCCAGAGCCACCAGGGAAGCCCATTGGGTACTGTGGCAGTCCAGAATTATACCATTTAGTTTAGTCTGGGGATGAATAATGGAGTCAGGCGAGACTTCTTCAAGAACATGGTAGCTGAGCTAAATTGTGAGGAATGAGTAGAGCTTAGCTAAGTGGAGAAGGTGGAAAATAATAAAGGTATGAATTCATAAAACAACACTGCTTTTGCTAAAGTACAGGACAGTGAATCAGAAAGAAAGTTGCTGGGGAAGAATTGGGAAGTAAGCAGGTGAGTGATCATAGAAGGAAGAGTCCTGAATATAAAAATTTGCTGATTCCATTTCTTTCTAAATATTCAGTGAACACTTATGGGTTGAACAATATGTACAAGTTTGCTGCTTTGTCACATGGCCAAGCCAAAATAAAGATGTCTAAAGCAAGCTGTCTTTTGTTAAGTGACTCATAATCTCTTTCAGAGTCCAAATTGCATCATTAAAGCATAGTTGGGATTACTCCACTTAATTTTTTTATTGTAGTTTTTTATGAACCCTGTATGATGAGTTCAGTTCAGTTGCTTGTTGTGTCTAACTCTTTGCGATCCCACGGACTGCAGCACGTCAGGCCTCCCTGTCCATCACCAACTCCCAGAGCTTGCTCAAACTCATATTGATTGAGTCGGTAATGACATCCAGCCATGTCATCCCATGTTGTCCCTTTCTTCTCCCACCTTCAATCTTTCCCAGCATCACGATCTTTTCCAATGAGTCAGTTCTTTGCATCAGGTGGTCAAAATATTGGAGCTTCAGCTTCAGCATCAGCCTTCCAATGAATATTCAGGACTGATTTCCTTTAGGATTGACTGGTTGGATCTCCTTACATTCCAAAGGACTCTCAAGAGTCTTCAACACCACAGTTCAAAAGCATCAGTTCTTTGGTGCTCAGCTTTCTTTATGGTCTAGCTCTCATATCCATACATGACTACTGGAAAAACCATAGTTTTGACTAGACAGACTTTTGTTGGCAAAGTAATGTCTCTGTTTTTTAATAAGATGTCTAGATTTGTCATAGCTTTTCTTCCAAGTAGCAAGTGTCTTTTAATTTCATGGCTGTAATCACCATCTGCAGTGATTTTGGAGCCCAAGAAAATAAAGTCTGTCAATGTTTCCATTGTTTCCCCATCTATTGGCCATGAAGCGATGGGACCGGATGCCATGATCTTAGTTTTTTGAATGTTGAGTTTTAAGCCAACTTCTTTACTCTCCTCTTTCACTTTCATCAAGAGGCTCTTTAGTTCCTCTTTGCTTTCTGCCATAAGGGTGATGTCATCTGCATATCTGAGGTTATTGATATTTCTCCCTGCAATCTTGATTCCAGCTTGTTTGGCATTTCACATGATGTACTCTGCATTTCACTGATGTACTCTGCATATAAGTTAAATAAGCAGGGTGATAATATACAGCCTTGATATACTCCTCTCCCAGTTTGGAACCAGTCTGTTCTATGTCCGGTTCTAACTGTTGCTTCTTGATCTGCATACAGATTTCTCAGGAGGCAGGTAGGGTGGTTTGTTATTCCCATCTCTTTAATAATATTCCAATCTGTTGTGATCCACACAGTCAAAGGCTTTGGCATAGTCAATAAAGCAGAAGTAGATGTTTTTCTGGAACTCTCTTGCTTTTTCTATAATCCATTGGATGTTAGCAGTTTGATCTCTGGTTTCTCTGCCTTTTCTCAATCAGATTCAATATGTAGAATATCTTGGTTCAGATACTATTGAAGCCTGGTGTGGAGAATTTTGAGCATTACTTTACTAGCATGTGAGGAGTGCAATTGTGTGGTAGTTTGAGCATTCTTTGGCATTGCCTTTCTTTGGGATCAGATTGAAGACTGACCTTTTCCAGTCCTGTGGCAACTGCTGAGGTTTCCAAATTTGCTGGCATATTGAGTGCAATACTTTATAGCATCATCTTTTAGGATTTGAAATAGCTCAACTGGAATTCCATCATCTCCACTAGCTTTGTTCATAGTGATGTTTCCTAAGTCCCACTTGACTTCACATTCCAGGATGTCTGGCTCTAGGTGAGTGATCACACCATCGCGGTTATCTGAGTCATTAAGATCTTTTTTGTATAGTTGGAACATTTTTTGGCATTTATTGCATTATATAAAGTTATACAACAGGGATTTTAAATTTTGGTACTAATTTAACATATAAAATGTTAACAGTGGCTGTCTTTGGGGAGTAGGATTATAATAATAGTCAATTCTACTTTCCTGTATTTTATAGTTTGTCTCTAAGACTTTTTTTTTTAATTAATTTTTATTTTTTTAGTTTGTTTTGCTTTACAATACTGTATTTGTTTTGCTACACATCGACATGAATCAGCCACAAGTGTACATGAACTCCCAATCCCGACCCCCCCGTCCCCCCTCCATCTCTTTCAGAATTTCCCATAGTTTATTGTGATCCACACAGTCAAAGGCTTTGGCATAGTCAATAAAGCAGAAATATATATTTTCTGGAACTCTCCTGCTTTTTCGATGATCCAGCAGATGTTGGCAATTTGATCTCTGGTTCCTCTGTCTTTTCTAATACCAGCTTGAACATCTGGAAGTTCATGGTTCACGTATTGCTGAAGTTTGGCTTGGAGAATTTTGGTAGTTTGAGCATTCTTTGGCATTGCCTTTCTTTTATTTGAATGAAAACTGACCTTTTCCTTGGAAATGCTATAATTAATATTCCTATTTGTTCTTTTATGCTTTAAATTATGAAATATTCACAGTTTAAGCACCCATGATGCATTTATAGGATACAATCCTGCCTGTGATTCATGGACAATATTAGCCTTAAGAGAATATAGATCTAATAGAGTTAAAATTTTAATTTCACATAAAAACTCTTGCTGATGCATACATTTTTGTCCTCCATGCCACTGAAATATGCCACATTTTCTAGAAACTTTTCCTTTATGAAAATGATAATAGACACCATTACTTTCTGCAGTACTATTCTGAGAAATTGCCTAAATAAACAACTGAAACCCTAGAGGTAACAGAACACCAAAACTTCCACATAGGGTGGCATAGTTCATTTTAGAGAAATAGAAGGCCAGTAGTCAGCGACTTGAGAAAATTTGCAAGTCATATCAACATTAGCCTGAATAAGATATTATTTTTTTCTTCTTCCTCAGGGATGGAAACAACTAAGAAGTACCATATGTTGAACAAGAAATTATCTAACTGATTTTAAAAATAACAACTTTTATTAAGCCACCAGAGAGATAACATGGGAATAAAGAAATTGCATTTATGTGTCCTAATATAGAAGAGAAAGCAAAACATAATGTGGTTGTGTGTGAGCCTATCTTTTTCTAATTATTAAAAGGCACCAGAGAAAACTAGTGCATATTATGAGTGTGTAGTTTTAAGTTAGATTGTAGGAAGGCAGTTTGCTTTGAATTTTGTGAACAGAGAGAATGCCAGGTCTAATTTAGTCTCATTTAGTAAATATCCATATTGGTGACTATAGAAATTTAGATAACATCAAAACTTTCATATATTCATTGAGAACCTGTTTTTATTTTTCCCTGATTTTGCATTCATGTGAATATAACCCCAAAAACAGATTGAAGTAACTGAACCAAAGTGGAATTTAATGTCATTATTTTCAGGTCCAATAGATACTGACTTGATCTATTAGAATAAACTAGGAGTACCAGCTTGAAAAAAACAGTAACTACTAAACAGAAATTCTGTGAGAGAAATAAACAGAGTTTATGAGAGATACTATGAAAAAATATAGAGTTAAATAGTATCTTACTTCTGTTACAAAATGTATCCCTCAATCTTCTCCATAGTTTATTTCCTTCTTTTGCCTTTTTTTGGAATCAAACACTGGTACTTTTAACAACTCATTGTTTCCTTACAGTTTAATCGACTCACAACTATAAGTAGACTTTTATGTTACATAAGAAACAGTGGATGTAATTTCATCATTTCTCACCTCTATCAAAATTGACAGTCTCCCAAATCAGAGGAGAAAACTGATCTCTGAGTTATCTGTCACTGATAGAGCTTTATGTAATAATTCCTGGTATGATTGTGAATAGGCATTTGATATGTTACTTCATTGCTCTTGGAGAAGGCAATGGCACCCCACTCCAGTACTCTTGCCTGAAAAATCCCATGGACAGCGGAGCCTGGAAGGCTGCAGTCCATGGGGCTGCTGAGGGTCAGACACAACTGAGCAACTTCACTTTCACTTTTCACTTTCATGCATTGGAGAAGGAAATGGCAACCTACTCCAGTGTTCTTGCCTGGGAAATCTCAGGGACGGGGGAGCCTGGTGGGCTGCCGTCTATGGGATCGCACAGAGTTGGACAAGAACCCAATTTAAATAAAGCTAAATTTAGATTTAGCAAAAAAAAAAAAAAAATCTCTATATTCCTCACATTTTCACAACTCTACATCATGTTACCTAAAGTGTGCCCTATGAATGAATTCTGCTTTTAAAACACTGAACTCACATCTGCCAACAACGCCAATATTTATCTATTTCTGGACTCTCTAGGACTATACTGCCCAAAATGGTAGCCATGAACTGCATGACACTATTTAAATTACAGTTTAATTATTAAAATTAAATTCAATTAAAATTCAGCTCATCAACTCACAGCTAATACCATATTCAATCAAGAAAGGCTGAAAGGTTTTCCTCTGTGATCAGGAATAAAACAAAGATGCCCACTCTAATTAACTTCTATTCAACATAGTACTGGAAGTCCTTGTCAGTGCAATTAGTCAAGAAAAAGAAACAAAAGGTACAAATTGTAAAGCAATAACTAAAATTATCTCTGCTCACCGATAACATTATCTTGTATGTAAGAAACCCTAAAAGTTACACAAAAAATAGCTGTTAGAAATAATAAACAAATTCAGCAGAGTTGCAGAATACAAAATTACAAGCAAAACTCAGTTCTGTTTCTGAACACTGGGAATAAATAGAAAAAGAAATTAAGAAAACAATTCCATTCAAAATACCATCAAAAGAATAAAATACTTAGAAATAAATTTGACCAAAGATAAAAGATTTGTTCACTAAGGTTACAAAATGTTTCTTAGAGAAAAAAAAAAGACCCAAATAAATTAAAGACATCTCTGTTCATGGATTGGAAGACTTAATTGTTATGATGGCAATATGACCTAAGGTGATCTATGGATTCAATGCAATCCCTATCAAAATCCCAATGGTACATTTTGCAAACATAGAAAGGAATCATCCTAAAAATCATATGGAAACTCAAGAGAACACAAATGGTCAAAAATTTTTGAAAAAGAAAAACAAACTTGAAGAACTAACAATTCCTGATTTCAATGCATATTGCAAAGCTGTAGTAATCAAAATTCTGTACTGACTAAGAAAGAATTATAGACCAAGGAATAAAATTGAAGGTCCTGAAATATACTCTTGAGAATATATGCAAATGATCTTCAACAAGGGTCCAAGGCCACTCAGTGGGGAAAGGGCAGTCTCTAACTAACTGCAGTGGGAAAACTGAATACCCACATGCTAAAAAATAAAATCGGGTTCTTACACTGTATACAAAAATTAAGTCTAAATGGATTAAAGACTTAAACATAAAACTCAATGCTATAAGATTCCCAGAAGAAAACATAGCAAAAAACTTTGTGACATTGGGATTTAGCAATAATTTTTTGGATATGATAGCATAAGTGATAAGATATACATATGTTATTACATCAAACTTAAACATTTTGTTCATCAAAGGATACAATCAACAGTGAATAGGTAAAAATCTAGGAGAAAAAAAATGCATACAAATCGCAGATCCAATATTAATATCCAGAATATATGAAGAATTACAACTCAAAAACAAAAATCAAACAACCCAATTTACAAAATAGGGAAAAGACTTAGATCTTTCTCCAAAGATTGTATACAAATGGCTAACAAGTATATGAAAAGACGTTCATGAGAGAAATGTAAATTAAAATCACATTGAGTTATCACCTCACAATCATTAATATGTCTACCACTTCAAAAAAACAGAGAAAATAATAAATTTTGGCAGAAATGTGGAAAAATTGGTATGTGAACTGGGATAGTCAACAGCAAAGGAAATTAAAATTTAAAATAACAGAATAATTTAAATTACAAATAGAATTACTCATAAAATCCAGCAACCCAACTTCTGGGTGTACATCCAAATGAGTGGAAGGCAGGATCTTGAAGCATTGATTGAAAACATGTTTATGGTAGCATTATTTACAATGGTCAAGAGGTGGAAGTGACCCAAATGCTCACTGACAGACAAATGAATAAACAAAATATGATAGATATTTACAACAGAATATCATCAGTTCAGTTCAGTTCAGTCGCTCAGTCGTGTCTGACTCTTTGCGACCCCATGAATCACAACATGCCAGGCCTCCCTGTCCATCATCATCTCACGGGGTTCACTCAGACTCATGTCCATTGAGTCGGTGATGCCATCCAGCCATCCATCCTCTGTCATCTCCTTCTCCTCCTGCCCCCAATCCCTCCCAGCATCAGGGTCTTTTCCAATGAGTCAACTCTTCGCATGAGGTGGCCAAAGTACTGGAGCTTCAGCTTCAGTATCATTCCTTCCAAAGAAATCCCAAAGGTGATTTCCTTCAGAATGGACTGGTTGGATCTCCTTGCAGTCCAAGGGACTCTCAAGAGTCTTCTCCAACACCACAGTTCAAAAGCATCAATTCTTTGGCGCTCAGCCTTCTTCACAGTCCAACTCTCACATCCATACATGACCACTGGAAAAACTATAGCCTTGACTAGATGGACCTTAGTCGGCCACAGGACTGGAAAAGGTCAGTTTTCATTCCAATTGCAAAGAAAGGCAATGCAAAAGAATGCTCAAACAGAATACCATGAAACCCTAAAAATAAGGAAATCTCGTCACATACCACAATTAGGATATTGTTAAGTACATGATGCTTGGTGAAGTAAGCTAGTTACAAAAGGACCAAAACTGTATGACTCCATTTATGATATATCTAAAGTAGTCAAATCAATAGATAGAGAAAGTAACAGTAGTGGCTACCAGGGGCTGGGGACCTGGGAAGGGATAAAGGGAAGCTATTTTTTAATCAATACAGAGTTTCAGTTCTGCAAGATGAATAGCTTTACAATATAAATATACTTAATGCCATTGAACAAAACTGGTAATGATTGTACATTTTATGTTGTTTACCACAATGAAAAAATGAAAAAAAAAATCCATTCCTCTGTTACTCTAGCTACATTTCAAATTTTCAACAGTCACATGTAACTAGTGTACTGTATTGGATTGGACACGCAGATTATATAACATTTCTATCTTTACAGTGAGTTTGACTACATAGCCCTGCTCTAGAAATTTATTTTATTCTTTGTTCCAATATAGTGTTCTATCTTCACATGCTTTTCTGTAGACCAGATCTCACAGATGTTCACTACAGATTTTTAGTAATACTTTCAACATATTGACTCCTTCTGCTTTTCATTTCCCATTAACACAAGCACCAAACATTGTATCAATGCAAATTTCCATCTTTTATTTGCCACAAAGGTTGCCAAACAGTGCAAAGAAAACCAAACACGGAAACAAACAGAAAAGAACAAAACTGTGTGGTCTACACTATTACAAACTCATCGTTCCCACTACCAGTTGATCAGTCTTTGAAATACCTGGAATTATGGTACCCTCTTCTCCTTCTCCACAGTCAAGCTAGTCTAAACTTTTAATTACGTTGTCACATCTTTCCACTTTTCTCTGCAAATGCACTTGGCTCCATGAAACAGATAAGTACAGCTATAACAGATATTTTATATATATATATATATATATATACATATATACATATATCCCCATATATCTATATAAAACCCAGTAGCACATACAAGCCTGATTTATGAGACTCTGACATGTGACATGAAGGAACTCTCTCAAAGCATGAAACTCTCCAGAGGCTTTGGGAGTGTAGGAGCACCATCCAGAAAGAGAAAGGTACTGAGAAGGGGGTTATACGTCTAGGTGATGTTGATCACCAGCACGACAGACAGTCCTGGGTCTGAGAGCCTGGAAAAGCAGCAGCTTGAGGTCTGTATAGTGCCAGACCTGCCCATGGCTAGCAGAGAGTAAACTCAGTTTCATGGGGCAGGGGGCAGGGGGCAG
>SJXQ01011949.1:204533-319749 GCA_006408695.1 Aepyceros melampus | reverse complement strand
GAGGATGAGATGGTTGGATGGCATCACGGACTCAATGGACGTGAGTCTGAGTGAACTCTGGGAGTTGATGATGGACAGGGAGGCCTGGTGTGCTGCGATTCATGGGATCGCAAAGAGTCGGACACGACTGAGCAACTGAACTGAACTGAAGGCTGTGGTGATGGTTGAAAATCTCTATAAATTTACTACCAAACTGTATACTTACTAGTAGGCTAGTTTCATAGCATTTAAATTATACTCCAATGAAGCTATTCCAGAAAATGTTTAAAAAACCCTTGAGGAATGACAAAGACCAAGGTCTCTGTGCAAGTCTGACTTTGTATATTTAGACAAAGACTGAGTTGCATAATGATTATTTTTCCTTTTTGTCTGAGTTGATTAACTCTGCTTTCAATAGTAAAAGTTTATGGGAAATCCAGATCCTTATTTCCCCAGAGAACTTTTGACTTTTCTGTTGTCTTCAGAAGAGAAACATCCAAATAACAGAGGCACCAATTTCATTAATGATGAAAACTGTAGAATTTTTTAAAATTTTAAGACAGATTGTCAATAGTTCTGTTTATTTGCTCAATAAACTCTCTTTTCAATAGGTAAGTTCACTTTCTGAAGCCCCTGTAGAATAAATTAACTATAGGACTACATCTTAGCCAGTTTGAGCTGTTATACCTGAGGCTTCCTGGGTGGTGCTAGTGATAAAGAATCTGCCTGCCAATGCAGGAGACATAAGAGACATGGATTTGATCACTGGGTTGGGAAGATTCCCTGGAAGAGGAAATGGCAACACACTCCAGTATTCTTGTTTGGAGAATCCAGGGACAGAAGAGCCTGGTGGACTCCAGTCCACAGGGACATGATTGAAGTGATTGAACATGCACACACTAACTACTGGGTGGTTTAAGCAAAACCATTTATTTCCCACTCTTCTAGAAGCTGGGAAGTCCAAGACCAAGGAGCTGACAGATTCAGTGCCTACTGAGAACCCTGTTACCAGTTTGCAGGATGAATTCCAAGCTGGAATGAAGACTGTAGGGAGAAATATCAACAACCTCAGATATGCAGATGTGCTCATGATCAGTCGTGTCTGACTCTTTGCAACCCTATGGACTATAGCCCACCAGGCTTCTCTCTCCAGGGGATTTTCCAGGCAAGAATACTGGAGTGGGTTGCCATTTCCTACTCTACAGATATGCAGATGATACCACTCTAATGGCAGAAAGTGAAGAGGATCTAAAGAACCTCTTGTTGAGGGTGAAAGAAGAGAGTGAAAATGCGACTTGAAACTCAACATTCAAAACACTAAGATCACACCATTTGTCCCATCACTTCATGGCAAATAAATGGGGAAGCAATGGAAATGGTGGCAGATTTTATTTCTTGGGTTCCAAAATCACTGAGATGGTGACTCTAGCCACGAAATTAAAAGATGCTTTCTCCTTGAAAGGAAATCTATGACAAACCTACACAGCATATTAAAAAGCAGAGACATCACTTTGCCAACAAAGCTCTGTAGAGTCAAAGCTATGTTTTTTTCCAGTAGTCATGTATGGATGTGAGAGTTGGACTACAAAGAAAGCTGAGCACCAAAGAATTGATGCTTTTGAGCTGTGGTGCTAGAGAAGACTCTTGAGAGCCCCTTGGACAGCAAGGAGATCAAACCAATCAATCCTAAAGGAAATCAACTCTGCATATACATTGGAAGGATTGACACCGAAGCTGAAACTCCAATACTTTGGCCACCTCATGTGAAGAGCTGACTCATTAGAAAAGACCTTGATGCTGGGAAAGATTGAAGGCAGGAGGAAAAGAGGGCAACAGAGGATGAGATGGTTAGATGGCATCACCAACTCAGTGGACATGAGTTTGAGCAATCTCTGGGAGATGGTGAAGGACAGGAAAGCTTGGTGTGCTGCACTTCTTGGGGTTGCAGAGTCAGACATGACATAGCAACTGAACAACAACAACCTTTTGCTATATCCTAATATGGCAGAGAGGGATCATTGATCTGGTGTCTCTTGATATGAGAAATAATTATATTCATGAAGGTTCTTTTATGACTTAACCACCTCCCCAAAGTCCCATCTCCAAATACCATCACATTGGGTATTAAGGCTTCAAGATACAAATTTTGGGGGCACACAGAATTATAACAGGCTATAATGTCCTTGTGAACAGTTTAGGTAAGAAAAAAGAATTGTGTCAAGAATTCAAAGATCTCTGAGTGGTCAGGGGGAGTAACTCCAAGCATACACATGATAATTTTATGCAGTCACAAAATTATAAGTAGAATTTATTGGTAAATAGTTACTCTTTAGAGTTTAATAATATAGACCTCCATTTTATTGCTTTATTTGAGATTATGTCCCCTTTTCCAGTTAGACTTGACAGAGTTAAATATGTCAAAACTGGTGGCTCATTCTCTCAATTCATTAAAGGGAAAAGAAAGGTCATTCTAGGGAAGTAAAGCAGTCAAGTCAGTTTTGTATGCATACAGATTGGAGCTTAAATAACATTTTTTATCTTCTACATATAGTTATCCTTCTGTATCCAATGGGGATTCTTTTCAGAACCACCCATGGATACCAAAATTTATTGATGTTCAAGTTATAAAAAATGGCAATTTGCCGATAACCCATGCAGATTCCCCCATATACTTTAAATCATCTCTATATTAATTATAACACCTTAAACAATGTAAATTCAACATACACATACATATTAAATATTTGTAAATACAACATAAGTGCTATGTAAATAGTTAACCATACAAGGCAAATTCAAATTTTGCTCTTTGGCACTGAAAACATTTTTCTCCAAATATTTTTGATCCATAGTTGATTGAATCCATAGGTGCAGAGTCCACAGATACAGAGGGCTGACTATGATAGTTCAGAAAGAGCATCAGGGTGGTCCAGTGGTTAAGAAGCCTGCCTTCCAGTGCAGAGGATGCAGGTTTGATTCCTGCTCGGGGAACTGAGATCCCACATGCCACAGTGTACTGCAGCTACTGAGCCTGGGCACCGCACGAAAGAAGTTGCATGCCTCAACGAAACTTCTGTGTGCCGCAACTAAGACCCAATGCAGCCAAAAATAAACAGTGACATGTTTTTTGAAAAAGAAGAAAGAAACAACACGAAACAGAAGTCAACGGTAGACCGAAAGTCAGAAAACTGTGAGGCTGTATTCCATTTTTGTTTTTGATGAATAACTGTGATTCTGGCATTTAAAAATCTTCAGTTATCTTTTTTCTCTATATATTAAATGGAATGAATAGTAACATAATCATTGTATGGTGGGGCTTCACAGGTAGTTCTTGGGGTAAGGAATCTGCCTGCCAGTGTAAGAGAGGCAAGTTGAGTTTCCATCAGAAAGATCCCCTGCTGTAGGAAATAGCATCCTGCTCCAGTATTCTCGCCTGGAAAATTTCATAGACAGAGGAGCCTGGCGGGCTATGGTCAATGCGGCTTGCAAAGAGTCTAAGTGACTGAGCAGCTGGACAAGACAGTTGTATGGTGCTCCTCTGGTGATAAAATGAGAAAGCTAATATATAACCAAAATTAACAAACAGGTCTCCAGTCCCTGTAGCTCTAGGGTGCATATAAATAAAGTAATATTAATATTAATAACCCAAATTTACCTGCCTTAAGGTCCCAAGCTGATTCAGGACAATATAGCTCCAACCCAAGTCAAGGAATCTTACTCTCATGAATCCTCAGGAATAAGTTTACCTCTCTTTTTCTGTCCTCACATCATTCTTACTGTCTGCACTTATGTGGGATCACTCGCTATTGCCTTGACTGCTAGTTTCCCTTGCTTTCAACATTACAAACCCTTCACGTGCTTGAGCTGGTTTTAGAAAAGGCAGAGGAACCAGAGATCAAATTGCCAACATCCACTGGATCATGGAAAAAGCAAGAGAGTTCCAGAAAAACATCTATTTCTGCTTTATTGACTATGCCAAAGCCTTTGAATGTGTGGATCCCAGTGAACTGTGGAAAATTCTGAAAGAGATGGGAGTACCAGACCACCTGACCTGCCTCTTGAGAAATCTGTATGCAGGTCAGGAAGCAACAGTCAGAAGTGGACATGGAACAACAGACTCATTCCAAATAGGAAAAGGAGTACGTCAAGGCTCTATATTGTCACCCTGCTTATTTAACTTCTATGCAGAGTACATCATGAAAAACGCTGGACTGGAAGAAACACATGCTGGAATCAAGATTGCCAGAAGATATATCAATAACCTCAGATATGCAGATGACACCACCCTTATGGCAGAAAGTGAAGAGGAGCTAAAAAGCCTCTTGTTGAAAGTGAGAGAGGAGAGTGAAAAAGTTGGCTTCAAGCTCAACATTCAGAAAACGAAGATCATGGCATCTGCCCCATCACGTCATGGGAAATAGATGGGGAAACAGTAGAAACAGTGTCAGACTTTGTTTTTTTGGGCTCCAAAATCACTGCAGATGGTGACTGCAGCCATGAAATTAAAAGGCGCTTACTCCTTGGAAGAAAAGTTATGACCAACCTAGATAGTATATTCAAAAGCAGAGACATTACTTTGCCGACTAAGGTCCGTCTAGTCAAGGCTATGGTTTTTCCTGTGGTCATGTATGGATGTGAGAGTTGGACTGTGAAGAAGGCTGAGCGCAGAAGAATTGATGCTTTTGAACTGTGGTGTTGGAGAAGACTCTTGAGAGTCCCTTGGACTGCAAGGAGATCCAACCAGTCCATTCTGAGGGAGATCAACCCTGGGATTTCTTTGGAAGGAATGATGCTAAAACTGAAGCTCCAGTACTTTGGCCACCTTATGCGAAGAGTTGACTCATTGGAAAAGACCCTGATGCTGGGAGGGATTGGGGGCAGAAGGAGAAGGGGACGACTGAGGATGAGATGGCTGGATGGCATCATGGACTCAATTGACGTGAGTCTGAGTGAACTCTGGGAGTTGGTGATGGACAGGGAGGCCTGGCGTGCTGCGGTTCATGGGATCGCAAAGAGTCGGACACGACTGCTCGACTGAACTGAACTGAACTGAACTTAACTCACGTGCTTGAAAACTCAGTCCCCTTTAGTTTTCATGGTGTTCTGAGAAACATGCCAAGTTCTTTGGAGCAATGAGTAATTCTTTTTCCCATATCTGCATCACATTTTTGCCTGGGCCCCAATAGCACTTTGTGGGCCTCAAATTTCAGGGTTCTTCATAAAGACGGCCTTTTAGTGCTTTTCCTAGTACTTTATCTCTAATAGGTGTCAGGTTCTTTTTCTGGGCTTGTTAGAAATACACAGCATTTTAAAATTTCCTCAGGCATAGAGCACATGAAGTTCACTTCAAAATTCCCTTATTCCAAGCATATCGATATATACAGGTAAATACTTGGATATTTTCATTCCCAAATGTGTACAAACAGGAAGCTCAGCTTGGTGCTCTCTGATGACCTAAAGGGATGAGGTGAGGGTAAGTGGGAGGGAGGGTCAGGAGGGATGGGATACATGTATGCCTAATGCCAAAATCACTGTGGATGGTGATTGCAGCCATGACATTAAAAGATGCTTACTCATTGGAAGGAAAGTTATGACCAACCTAGACAGCATATTAAAAAGCAGTGACATTAATTTGTCAACAAAGGTCTGTCTAGACGAGGCTATGGTTTTTCCAGTGGTCATGTATGGATGTGAGAGTTGGACTGTGAAGAAGGCTGAGTGCCAAAGAATTGATGCTTTTGGACTGTGGTGTTGGAGAAGACTCTTGAAAGTCCCTTGGACTGCAAGGAGATCCAACCAGTCCATTCTAAAGGAGATCAGTCCTGGGTGTTCATTGGAAGGACTGATGTTGAAGCTGAAACTCCATTAATTTGGCCACCTGATGTGAAGCGCTGACTCATTTGAAAAAACCCTGATGCTGGGAAAGATTGAGGGATAAGAGGAGAAGGGGATGACAGAGGATGAGATGGTTGGATGGCATCACCGACTCAATGGACGTGGGTTTGGGTGAACTCCAGGAGTTGGTGAGGGACAGGGAGGCCTGGCGTACTGTGGTTCATGGGGTTGCAAAGAGTCGGACATGAGTGAGTTACTGAACTGAACTGAATGAGAGTTGGTGATGGACAGGGAGGCCTGGTGTGTTGTGGTTCATGGGGTCGCAAAGAGACATGACTGAATGACTGAACTGAACTGAATGCTTATTCATGTTGTTGTACAGCAGAAACTAACACAATGCTGTAAAGTGCCGGGGTCCAGCCCCGGTGGATCCAGGGATATCAAAGTGGGGATGGAGCAAGCGGATAGGACAGGACAGGATAGGATAGCTCAGGATAGGATAGTATAGTAGGAAATTAGTGGAAAAAAGGAGGCTGAATAACTTGGTTTACAGGGAAAGCCAATAAAATCTCAAGACAAGAGATTTGCATCATCTACGTGGGCCACCTGGAAGAAAAGTTATGACCAACCTAGATAGTATATTCAAAAGCAGAGACATTACTTTGCCGACTAAGGTCCGTCTAGTCAAGGCTATGGTTTTTCCTGTGGTCATGTATGGATGTGAGAGTTGGACTGTGAAGAAGGCTGAGCGCAGAAGAATTGATGCTTTTGAACTGTGGTGTTGGAGAAGACTCTTGAGAGTCCCTTGGACTGCAAGGAGATCCAACCAGTCCATTCTGAGGGAGATCAACCCTGGGATTTCTTTGGAAGGAATGATGCTAAAACTGAAGCTCCAGTACTTTGGCCACCTTATGCGAAGAGTTGACTCATTGGAAAAGACCCTGATGCTGGGAGGGATTGGGGGCAGAAGGAGAAGGGGACGACTGAGGATGAGATGGCTGGATGGCATCATGGACTCAATTGACGTGAGTCTGAGTGAACTCTGGGAGTTGGTGATGGACAGGGAGGCCTGGCGTGCTGCGGTTCATGGGATCGCAAAGAGTCGGACACGACTGCTCGATGAACTGAACTGAACTGAACTTAACTCACGTGCTTGAAAACTCAGTCCCCTTTAGTTTTCATGGTGTTCTGAGAAACATGCCAAGTTCTTTGGAGCAATGAGTAATTCTTTTTCCCATATCTGCATCACATTTTTGCCTGGGCCCCAATAGCACTTTGTGGGCCTCAAATTTCAGGGTTCTTCATAAAGACGGCCTTTTAGTGCTTTTCCTAGTACTTTATCTCTAATAGGTGTCAGGTTCTTTTTCTGGGCTTGTTAGAAATACACAGCATTTTAAAATTTCCTCAGGCATAGAGCACATGAAGTTCACTTCAAAATTCCCTTATTCCAAGCATATCGATATATACAGGTAAATACTTGGATATTTTCATTCCCAAATGTGTACAAAACAGGAAGCTCAGCTTGGTGCTCTCTGATGACCTAAAGGGATGAGGTGAGGGTAAGTGGGAGGGAGGGTCAGGAGGGATGGGATACATGTATGCCTAATGCCAAAATCACTGTGGATGGTGATTGCAGCCATGACATTAAAAGATGCTTACTCATTGGAAGGAAAGTTATGACCAACCTAGACAGCATATTAAAAAGCAGTGACATTAATTTGTCAACAAAGGTCTGTCTAGACGAGGCTATGGTTTTTCCAGTGGTCATGTATGGATGTGAGAGTTGGACTGTGAAGAAGGCTGAGTGCCAAAGAATTGATGCTTTTGGACTGTGGTGTTGGAGAAGACTCTTGAAAGTCCCTTGGACTGCAAGGAGATCCAACCAGTCCATTCTAAAGGAGATCAGTCCTGGGTGTTCATTGGAAGGACTGATGTTGAAGCTGAAACTCCATTAATTTGGCCACCTGATGTGAAGCGCTGACTCATTTGAAAAAACCCTGATGCTGGGAAAGATTGAGGGATAAGAGGAGAAGGGGATGACAGAGGATGAGATGGTTGGATGGCATCACCGACTCAATGGACGTGGGTTTGGGTGAACTCCAGGAGTTGGTGAGGGACAGGGAGGCCTGGCGTACTGTGGTTATGGGGTTGCAAAGAGTCGGACATGAGTGAGTTACTGAACTGAACTGAATGAGAGTTGGTGATGGACAGGGAGGCCTGGTGTGTTGTGGTTCATGGGGTCGCAAAGAGACATGACTGAATGACTGAACTGAACTGAATGCTTATTCATGTTGTTGTACAGCAGAAACTAACACAATGCTGTAAAGTGCCGGGGTCCAGCCCCGGTGGATCCAGGGATATCAAAGTGGGGATGGAGCAAGCGGATAGGACAGGACAGGATAGGATAGCTCAGGATAGGATAGTATAGTAGGAAATTAGTGGAAAAAAGGAGGCTGAATAACTTGGTTTACAGGGAAAGCCAATAAAATCTCAAGACAAGAGATTTGCATCATCTACGTGGGCCACCGGCGTCTGCTTGAATCTCTAAAGAGGCCCCACCATGGGCTCCTTTTCTCGCAGATCTTAAAGCCAGGGCAAGTAAGTAGACGTGGTGAGCCTCCCCATTCCAGATGGGAATTCAGCCTGGAATTAGAGTACAAGAGGACAGAGACAAAGAGACACGAGGGGAGCCAGATTTCTTTTTTCAACGAAGGAGTTCAAGAGAGAGAGAGTCATCTGAGAAACTGATCTGAGAAAACTGGTCCAAACTTTATTTTTCACAAGGCCTTTTTATACATGAAGATCAATGGGTATCACAAATTTTGGCAATGTCAGCAGCCCTGACTCTTTTCGAGACCAGGCTTATTCTCTGCATACTTAATTGTATACACAAGTCTCAGGTAATTTACATCATCTTCCGGCCAAAAGGCCAATTCAACAATTTACAGCTCTTTTCTGATAAGTGTTATTTTTTCCAAGGTCTGGCGCCATTCTCGGGAGGCACTAAACAAAGTTGCATTCTTACATAGCAAGGACACAGCGAGCAAGAGGGAGTACAATGATTTATAAAAGAAAGCAATTAACTCGAAAGCCTAGTGTTACTAACATCAAAAAAAACCTACTACATATCTTTTTCCAAATATTGTTTGTATAGCTGAAACTTCAGGTGCAAATAAGGAGGTCTGGCAGCAATTGTTGCGATAACAGCAAAATCTTATCACTAATAGGGTTTTGGCTCTTAGAAAAGGTTTGTAACTTTAAAACACTTCAAGGCCTTTTTGCCCCCAGTTGGGGGGTAGTAAGCAATTCACAAGCTTGTAAAAGGTCAGGGGAACCTGTTAGGCAGGCTAGAGCGTTATCAAAGGGGGGTTGGGCTGAAACACTCCTTTCAAATGCAGGAAGCTAAAGCTTTGAATTAACTCTTTCTGAGAAACTGTCAGAAAATAGTGGGAAAACAGACAAATTCTTATTTTGGGGGGCACATGCTCAGGAAAAACCAGGGAGAAATCCGATGACTCAAATTGCCCTGCCATCTGAGTCTACCACGTGACCCTGTCACGGGTGGGATTCCTCATGCTGGCCCCAAACAGTAAAGCAGTTAACCTCCAATTTCATATGTTTGAACAAAGGAAAAAGGATAGCCGAATTAATTTCTAGGATAAGTTTGGATGTGACTCTGTCACATGATAGATACTGTTGATGTGAAATATGTAAAGTCACTGAATGGACAGAGAACCTTCTTGGATTATCCCAACCAGAACAGTTGTAATCCTGTAGTGCCTTTTTTTCTTACATCCCCCTAGCCTTGATATGTTGAAAAGATATATATGTATTATCCAGACTGAAAGCAACTGGAGGCAAGGATTGGACTCCTTGATCTAATATACCACTATGCTGAGCATAGAACCTTGAATAGATACAAACACAGATCAGCAAACTTAGATGCCCTTCTCCAGCACTAGCCCAATTTCATAGTAACCCTTTCCCACATGTAAGCGCAAGGATATACACACATAACTATTTCCTAGACTTTAAATATTCCCAGAAACTGTAGTAACACCATACATTTATAGAGAACTTTAAAAATCATTTCGTTTCCAAGAGTAGCTTATCTCTATGTCTTCTTTTTGTTTCTTCAGCCCTTTTAGAACTTCAGGAGATGCTCCAGGGGGCTAGTACAAAGAACGAGTTCTGGAAGTCTGGAGACTCTGGTCCTAGTCACAAATCTTTTGCTACTAATGTATGTGACTTTCTTCTATCAGTGAAAATGCACCTGAAATTTGTTTCACCATATATGGATAATATAGCAGATGCAGAAATGATTGTCATGAAGGAAGAAGTTGACACTCACAGTTTCTTAGAAACAGGATGCATAGCACACCATGCTGTGCCACATGGGAAATTCCAAGTTTGGGCAGGAGGCAGAGGGAGGTTGCCAATTTTGGGGAAGGTGGATTAGAAGGCCTTAGGAGATGGCACAGCCCAGGGCCTCTATTGGGGTTCTCACAGGGAGGAAGTAATGGAGTTCCATCTTCAGCATCAGTCCTTCCAATGAATATTCAGGACAAATTTCCTTTAGGATTGACTGATTTGATCTCCTTGCAGTCCAAGGGATTTGAAACTCCAATACTTTGGCCACCTGATGTGAAGAGTTGACTCATTGGAAAAGACCCTGATGTTGGGGAAAGATTGAAGGCAGAAGAAGGGGATGACAGAGAATGAGATGGTTGGATGGCATCACTGACTCTATGGATATGAGTATGAGTAAACTCCAGGAATTGGTGATGGACAGGGAGGTCTGGTGTGCTGTGATTCATGGGGTCACAAGGAGTCAGACATGACTGAATGAACTGAAGTGAACTGACAGGAAGGAATGAGTGAGGCAGCATGGACATGTGAATTAAGTTTAGGATTGAGTAGTTCAAATGATTTCAGAGAGCTTGTATTAGAAAGGTGGTTTCTAGTTGTCCTGTACCACAGAGTAGTTTAGGATAGAGAGATTCTTGGTGTGTGAGAGTTTGATAAAGGAGAGAGTTAGAATTGGGGACTCTGGGTTTGTTGGTTTGTGTATCAAAAGCATACACACAGGGGAGCCATATGCTCTCTCTAAGAATTAGCTAGCCCTAGGAGGGGCTGCTGCTGCTGCTGTCACTTCAGTCGTGTCTAACTCTGTGCGACCCCAGAGATGGCAGCCCACCAGCTTCCCCCTCCCTGGGATTCTCCAAGCAAGGACACTGGAGTGGGTTGCCATTTCCTTCTCCAATGCATGAAAGTGAACAGTGAAAGTGAAGTCGCTCAGTCGTGTCCGACTGTTCGCGACCCCATGGACTGTGCCTACCAGGCTTCCCCATCCATGGCATTTTCCAGGCAAGAGTACTGGAGTGGGGTGCCATTGCCTTCTCCCCTAGGAGGGGTAGTGACTCCAATATCAAGGCTTAAATTGCAAGAGCATCAAGAATATAGAAAATAAAGTCAATGCAGACATTTTTTGAGTTGCTTCAACTCTCAGGACCTCAGTTTCTTTGTCTGTAAAATGAAAGTATTGAATAAAGTGGCCTTGATATCTCTCTAGTATATTCTGACTATGAGGGGAAAAAATCCCTTGGCTCTGCATAAGGTAGTTCAAGCTTCTTCTTATGCTAGTTCAGTTCAAACTGTGGCTATGGCTCAAACTATAATAGCCATAGTTCAAACTGTGACTCTATGTCATGTAGAAAGTATTGTTTGTTTCAATAACCGTACTTTTAGAAAAGACGATAAGCCTAATAACTCTAACACTGAAACATTTTGCGTCTCATTTACACATTGTTTTCCTTAATAGGAGCTGAGCAGATAAAATTTTGAGTTATCTAGTAAAACCGTGAAACCTTAGATGTCAGACAAACCTCATTCAAATTTACTAGAGCAGTGAGGACCAGTTGGATCAGATAAGGTATAGTTCAGTTCAGTCACTCAGTCACGTCCGACTCTTTGCGACCCCATAGATGGCAGCACACAAGGCCTCCCTGTCCATCACCAACTCCCATTCAGTTCAGTTCAGTTCAGTCACTCAGTTGTGTCCACCTCTTTGCGACCCCATGAACCACAGTACGCCAGGCCTCCCTGTCCATCACCAACTCCTGGAGTTCACCCAAACCCATGTCCATTGAGTCGGTGATGTCATCCAACCATCTCATCCTCTGTCATCCCCTTCTCCTCCTGCCCCTCAATCTTTCTCAGCATCAGGGTCTTTCAAATGAGTCAGCTCTTTGCATCAGGTGGCCAAAGTAATGGAGTTTCAGATTCAACATCAGTCCTTCCAAAGAACACTCTAGACTGATCTACTTTAAGATGGATTGGTTGGATCTCTTTGCAGTCCAAGGGACTCTCAAGAGTCTTCCCCAACACCACAGTTCGAAATCATCAACTCTTTAGCACTCAACTTTCTTTATAGTCCAACTCTCACATCCATACATGACCACTAGAAAAACCATAGCCTTGACTAGATGTGCCTTTGTTGGCAAAGTAATGTCTCTGCTTTTTAATATGCTGTCTAGGTTGGTCATACCTTTTCTTCCAAGAAGCAAGCATGTTTTAATTTCATAGCTGTAGTCACCATCTGCAGTGATTTTGGAGCCCCCCAAAATAAAGCCTGCCACTGTTTCCATGGTTTCCCCATCTATTTGCCCTGAAGTGATAGTATGAAGTTATTTATGTATTAATCACTCAGAAGCAAATTGATGCCTTAGTTTGAGAAAATTAATATTAACTCCCTGATTAATTTGCCAAATATGGTCACATGTATGTCTGAGAATAAATGAAATGTATAGAGGCCAGGCACTACTCAGGTAATTTTAGAAAAATTCTTTTCAATTTTCTTTTCCATAACACATAAATTAAAGGCTCAAAAGTTCAGAACATGTAATTTTCATTTCATGATTTTTATTTATGGCTATGCTCTTCAATCTTTATTCTCCCTCCCTAATATTTATTTAACTCACATAACCCCCAATAATGCCAACCTGACTGCATATATTATAACTTTGGAACAGATTTAGAATAGAAGTGTCATGTGTAGTTGTGCAGATTGTAGGGAGCATGATTCATAAACAGACTTAATCCTGGCCTTCCAGATGCTTTCAGTTTAGATAAGATGTGCATCTTGCAATATGTAACAGTAAGAGTAGTGTGGGGGAAAAGCATTTCAAAGTTTCATAAGATAGAAAAATAACCTCTGGTTTGGATGATCAAAGAAGTGCTGCTAAGTCGCTTCGTAATGTCTGACTCTGTGCAACCCCATAGATGGATGGCAGCCCACCAGGCTCCCCCGTCCCTGGGATTCTCCAGGCAAGAACACTGGAATGGGTTGCCATTTCCTTCTCCAAGGCGTGAAAGTGAAACGTGCTAGATACTAACAAAAATTACCATGTATCTTAGACTGTTCAAGTTGGCATGACAAAATACCAAAATACCACTATACTGGTGGCTTACACAACAGACAGTTATTTTCTTAAGAGTTCTGGAAGTTGCAAAGTCCAAGATCGAGGTGCTGGTCAATTCAGTTTTTGATGAGAGATCTCTTCATGGCTTATAGATGGCTGTGTTCTGTGTCCTGAGAGACAGAAAGAGAAAAAGACAGAGAGCAACTGAGAGATAGAGCTCTCTAGTGTCTCTTTTTACAAGAGCACTAATCTCATTATGAGGGTTCTACCCTCCTGACTTCATCTAACCTAATTACCTCCCAAAGGCCTCACCTTCAAATACTAATACATTGAGGATTAGGGTTCAACAAATGATCTTCATGGGAAAACAAACATTTTTTTTTTTCATAATACCATGTGAATGGCACTTCCCAGAATCATAAAGTGCATAATTTTTATAACTGTTGCTTCTCTCTCTCTGGAGCATCTTTCAACTTTATTTTTTTACTCTATCATTTTATCCTACTCATTTTCCCAGGCCCATTTTAAGTTCCAACTCCTCCAATTATTTCTTTAAAAATACTTAAGAACTAAATATTTTCTGGAAACTGTAGTGGGTATTGGAAGTTTACCAACAAGTGAGATATGTCCCTGCTTTCTCTTGCCTTGCAGTCTATTAAATGAGAGAAATGCTAAATATAATAAAGTGTCAAAAAATGCAGAGATATAAACCTGTAAGGTGTGTGTGTATGCTCAGTTGTGTCTGACTCTGCAACTTCATGGACTGTAGCCCACAAGGCTCCTCTGTCCATGGGGTTTTTTGGGCAAGAATGCTGGAGTGGGTTGCCATTTCCTACTCCAGGGGATCTTCCCACTCAGGGATCTAACACTTGACTCTTGTGTCTCCTGTGTTGTCAGGTGGATTCTTTACTGCATCACCTAGAAAGCCCTAGATTAAAATTAAAAAAAAGTTAGTTGTACAAAAGAGAAAAATATTCATTCTACCAAAAGGAAATGAGAAAGCTGTGGGATGTCAAGAGTAGAGTAAGAATTCACAGAGAGTTTTAAGCTGAATTTTCAAGGGTGAACGACTTCTCTGGTGGCTCAGATGGTAAAGCGTCTGCCTACAATGCGGGAGGCCTGGGTTCAATCCCTGGGTCGGGAAGATCTCCTGGAGAATGAAATGGCAACTCACTCCAGTATTCTTGCCTGGAAAATCCCATGGATGGAGGAACCTGGTAGGCTATAGTCCATGGAGTCGCAAAGAGTTGGATACGATTGAGGGACTTCACTTTCACGAATGAATAAGCATTTGATAGGCAGAGTTGACGGGTGTGAACATTAAACATTGAGGCAAGGCATGGAGATAAATCACTGAAAACTCGTTATCACCTTCTGAAGAGTTAGAACTTTAGCCTGTAAAAGGCGCCACTGAAGAAAAACACTGTGCTTTAGAAACATCATTGGTGATTTGAGAGATGCAAGTCCAGAGTAAGAGAGACAAGTGACAGACGTAAGAATAAAAACAGATGACAAGATGATGATGGCAGTGAGATGGATGCAGAAATGAATACAAAAAATAATAAATAAGGAATAGCCATACAATTTAATAAATGTGAGAGGATCAATGAAATGGAGGAGACTGTTGTGACTGAAAATTTCTGAGTCTCATTTAAATGACTGCATCTTCCCACAAGTGCAAAAGTAAGGATACAGGATGCAGATAGAGAAAGAAACAAGGTTTAAGCAGAAAGTGAAGAGGAACTAAAAAGCCTCTTGATGAAAGTGAAAGAGGAGAGTAAAAAAGTTGGCTTAAAGCTCAACATTCAGAAAACGAAGATCATGGCATCTGGTCCCATCACTTCATGGGAAATAGATGGGGAAACAGTGGAAACATGTCAGACTTTATTTTTTGGGCTCCAAAATCACTGCAGATGGTGACTGCAGCCATGAAATTAAAAGACGCTTACTCCTTGGAAGAAAAGTTATGACCAACCTAGAGAGTATATTCAAAAGCAGAGACATTACTTTGCCAACAAAGGTCCATCTAGTCGAGGCTACAGTTTTTCCTGTGGTCATGTATGGATGTGAGAGTTGGACTGTGAAGAAGGCTGAGCACCGAAGAATTGATGCTTTTGAACTGTGGTGTTGGAGAAGACTCTTGAGAGTCCCTTGGACTGCAAGGAGATCCAACCAGTCCATTCTGAAGGAGATCAACCCTGGGATTTCTTTGGAGGGAATGATGCTAAAGCTGAAGCTCCAGTACTTTCGCCACCTCATGCGAAGAGTTGACTCATTGGAAAAGACTTTGATGCTGGGAGGGATTGGGGGCATGAGGAGAAGGGGACGACAGAGGATGAGATGTCTGGATGGCATCACTGACTCAATGGACGTGAGTCTGAGTGAACTCTGGGAGTTGTGATGGACAGGGAGGCCTGGCGTGCTGCAATTCATGGGGTCGCAAAGAGTCGGACACAACTGAGCAACTGAGCTGAACTGAACTGAACTGATGTTTTAAAAATTATTGTTAAAGGAACTTAATCGTGTTCATATCTTACCTTAAATAAATTAAAAAAAGAGAAAAGACAGCAAATGCAGGATAGAAAAGGATTATGAAAGTATAAACTCCATCCATTATAGGAAGGTAGAAAGATACCTTCCATTATAGGAAAGTATCTTATCCATGATAAGAGGTAGAAAATATGAAGAAAATAGCATTGAACTGGAGAAGAAAAACCTCTTCCTTTTTTATAGAAGTAGAAACAGCTAGGGTGAATATACACTGAAATAAGTTACAGTTTTGTAGGGTCAAAAGTAAGATGGTAAGGGAGTTAGTGTCTGATAGCTTCATTTTTTCCCCTGTATAAATCTGCTGAAGTTGCAGGAAAGATGGAGTAAAGATCTGAGAAGTGTAAAGGAGCATGAACTAGTTTCTGTGAGGGACACAAGAGAGAGCAGAGACAGGTAAAAAATTTGTCACACAATACAGGGGTTATCACTGAGATGCAGAACACACATTTCCAGTGGTAACAATACATACAGATATGTAATAGCCTTTTGTAATACTGAAGAGTTCAAGTGTATGAGTGGTGAAAGCACATGTCTGGGTTTATCCATGGCTATGAATTGACAGGGTATATGGACGGTTAAGAATCTGTGGATACTGAAGTGCTGGGAAGAGTGGTTTAAGAAACTCACTAGAGATTTAGATCAAGTTGGACAAGAAGAGAAATCTCAAAGAAAATGATGAAGTGGGAACAAAAAGGAAAAATGCAAAGAGCAAAGTCTCAAGAAAGTTGAAGAATAGGTTGACAGAGGGGAATGTAATGGCTCTAAGGATAGAATTGGATAGTCAGATCTTAGAAAACTAGAATTTAACATTCCAGAGATAAGTGCATTCCAAGGTCCTGCTTCAATCATGTGTTTGGGTTATTGACTTGGAAGAAGAATTTAGGGATCAAGGAGTTTCAGACTAGGTTGTTGCATGGATAGTTATATTCATGATGCAATCATCGGTGATTTTGGTAGGAGTTGGGCCAAAATGAAAATAGTGAGTCATATCAGAATGCTTAATGGTGAGAGGTATGGCATGTAATATGGAATAAATAATGAACAAGTATTCTGACAGAAAGCGGTCCACTGGAGAAGGGAATGGCAAACCACTTCAGTATTCTTGCCTTGAGAACCTCATGAACAGTATGAAAAGGCAAAATGATAGGATACTGAAAGAGGAACTCCCCAGGTCAGTAGGTGCCCAATATGCTACTGGAGATCAGTGGAGAAATAACACCAGAAAGAATGAAGGGATGGAGCCAAAGAAAAACAATACCCAGCTGTGGATGTGACTGGTGATAGAAGCAAGGTCCAATCCTGTAAAGGACAATATTGCATAGGAACCTGGAATGTCAGGTCCATGAATCAAGGCAAATTGGAAGTGGTCAACAAGAGATGGAAAGAATGAACATAGACATTCTAGGAATCAGCAAACTAAAATGGACTAGATGGGTGAATTTAACTCAGCTGACAATTATATCTACTACTGCGGGCAGGAATCCCTCAGAAGAAATGGAGTAGCCATCATGGTCAACAAAAGAGTCCGAAATGCAGTACTTGGATGCAGTTTCAAAAATGACAGAATGATCTCTGTTCGTTTCCAAGGCAAACCATTCAATATCACAGTAATCCAAGTCTATGCCCCAACCAGTAATGCTGACGAAGCTGAAGTTGAACAGTTCAATGAAGACCTATAAGACCTTTTAGAACTAACACCCAAAAAAGATGTCCTTTTCATTATAGGGGACTGGAACGCAAAAGTAGGAAGTCAAGAAACACCTGGAGTAACAGGCAAATTTGGCCTTGGGATGCAGAATGAAGCAGGGCAAAGACTAATAGAGTTTTGCCAAGAAAATGCACTGGTCATAGCAAACAGCCTCTTCCAACAACACAAGAGAAGACTCTACACATGGACATCACCAGATGGTCAACATCGAAATCAGACTGAGTATATCCTTTGCAGCCAAAGATGGGGAAGCTCTGTACAATCAACAAAAACAAGACCAGGAGCTCACTGTGGCTCAGATCATGAACTCCTTATTACCAAATTCAGACTTAAATTGAAGAAAGTAGGGAAAACCGTTAGACCATTCAGGTATGACCGAAATAAAATCACTTATGATTATACAGTGGAAGTGAGAAATAGATTTAAGGATCTAGATCTGATAGATAGAGTGCGTCATGAACTATTGAATGAGGTTCATGACATTGTACAGGGAGCAGGGATCAAGACCATTCCCATGGAAAATAAATCCAAAAAAGCAAAATGGCTGTCTGGGGAAGCCTTACAAATAGCTGTGAAAAGAAGAGAAGTGAAAAGCAAAGGAGAAAAGGAAAGATACAAGCATCTGAATGCAGAGTTCCAAAGAATAGCAAGGAGAGATAAGAAAGCCTTCTTCAGCAATCAATTGATCATGAACTCCTTATTACCAAATTCAGACTTAAATTGAAGAAAGTAGGGAAAACCGTTAGACCATTCAGGTATGACCGAAATAAAATCACTTATGATTATACAGTGGAAGTGAGAAATAGATTTAAGGATCTAGATCTGATAGATAGAGTGCGTCATGAACTATTGAATGAGGTTCATGACATTGTACAGGGAGCAGGGATCAAGACCATTCCCATGGAAAATAAATCCAAAAAAGCAAAATGGCTGTCTGGGGAAGCCTTACAAATAGCTGTGAAAAGAAGAGAAGTGAAAAGCAAAGGAGAAAAGGAAAGATACAAGCATCTGAATGCAGAGTTCCAAAGAATAGCAAGGAGAGATAAGAAAGCCTTCTTCAGCAATCAATGCAAAGAAATAGAGGAAAACAACAGAAGGGGAAAGACTAGAGATCTCTTCAAGAAAATTAGAGAGACCAAGGGACCATTTCATGCAAAGATGGGCTCGATAAAGGACAGAAATGGTCTGGACCTAACAGAAGCAGAAGATATTAAGAAGAGGTGGCAAGAATATGCAGAACTGTACAAAAAATATCTTCATGACCCAGATAATCCCGATGGTGTGATCACTCATCTAGAGCCAGACAACCTGGAATGTGAAGTCAAGTAGGCCTTAGGAAGCATCACTACATCTATTTTGGTTATTTTTTTCATGTAGAATCTTAAAATATACCATTCATTGTAATTGTTATTTCAGAAATCTGGTTTAGGTTATCTGACCTGTCCTATGACAGATGTGTCTTTCAGTGGCATGCTGGAGCTACCTCATTCCAGTTCAGGAGAGCCAGCTGTGCCCATCTTTTTCTAGCTCCTTTTTCAGTGATGTTGCTTCAGTAGCTTGAAATTGGCAATGCTGACATTGTTTTCACCATGGAAATTGGCACCATGGATACTGATGCTATAAATCAGAGATTTGTCTTTTTTTTTTTCTTTTCCCTCGGGAAGCTGTTTAGTAATTATTTTCTGGCACACCACTGCTGTGAATTTAATATACAAAACACTGAGGAAACCCGAATTGAAAGAGACACATGTACCCCAATGTTCATCGCAGCACTGTTTATAATAGCCAGGACTGGAAGCAACCTAGATGTCCATCAGCAGACAAATGAATAAGAAAGCTATGGTACATATACACAATGGAGTATTACTCAGCCATTAAAAAGAATACATTTGAATCAGTTCTAATGAGGTGGATGAAACTGGAGCCTATTATACAGAGTGAAGTAAGCCAGAAAGAAAAACACCAATACAGTATACTAATGCATATATATGAAATTTAGAAAGATGGTAATGATCCTGTATGCAAGACAGCAAAAGAGACACAGATGTATAGAGCAGTCCTTTGGCCTCTGTGGGAGAGGGAGAGGGTGGGATGATTTGGGAGAATGGCATTGAAACATGTATAATATCATATAAGAAACGAATCGCCAGTCCAGGTTCGATGCAGGATACAGGATGCTTGGGGCTGGTGCACTGGGATGACCCAGAGGGGATGGTATGCAGAGGGAGGGGGGAGAGGGGTTCTGGATGGGGAACACATATACACCTGTGGTGGGTTCATGTTGAGTATGGCAAAACCAATACAATATTGTAAAGTAATTAGCTTCCAATTAAAATAAATAAATTTAAATTAAAAAAAAAAACAAAAATAGAAAACAAGATTAGTGGGTTAAATTGTCCTCAAACATACATGTGTGTACCGTGTATGTCTATGGATACACATGCAGATTGATTTGAAGCTGTTTTTAAGACATATGGAAAAAAGTGAACATTAAAAATTATTCTAATTTTCCTCTTGTTTTTCATTTACTCAGTTGATCATTCAACCAGGGCACTACTGGTCAAGTTGATTACAACCTATTTGGTGAGAGATAGCAGAGCTAGATTCCTATTCAATAGAATGAAGATGGATTTAAAATGAAAGGAGAGACCATGCAGATTAAGAGGAGGAAATGGATTTAAGAACGATGGAGGAGATTTAACCAAGAGTGCTTGGTAACCAGTGAGGTAGTAAGGAATGGAGGCTAATTGCCAGCTTTCTAGATTGTGCATGTGGGTGGATGGTTGTCTCTTTCTAAAATGAGAATACAGTTAGGGTATGGGTTAAAGGAAGATTTAAAGGGCAAGCAGAGGTGGGTGAAGAAGATGGTTTAATTGGGGGCACAGTAATTTGAAGTTATTTCAGAATATTTAGATGGTGTTTTGAAATATGTATGTATTTGGAGATTGGAAAGAGATTGGGTCCCAGTGAATTAAAATAATTACTATGTAGTGGTAATTAAAGATAAGTGAGAATATGATGGGGTATTAGTCAGGATCCCAGCAGGAAACAGATGTCATACTCAAATGGGTAATTAAGGCGAATTTGATGAGAAGACTATGCATAAAGGTTAAAGGAAGGATTAAGGAAACCAACTGAGTTAGTGAACCACACTGGGATTAACGGCAGAGTCTTTACCACTCTTACGCCTGGAGGACCCAAGGGAAGAACACGGACAAGTGGAAGCTGAATCTGAAGATGTGACTGTGGGAGAGAGTAGCCCAGTAGGACCTGTAGTGTCCTGTAGAGGAACAGCCACTGCCAGGCCTCAGCCCAGCAGGAAAAGAGCCTGCATACACCTGATGACCTCTCTCTACCCTCTGCCCTTTGGCTTCCCCTTAGCCAAATCCATAATGAAGCCCAAGGGCAGGCAAACACCTTGAGGCTCCATAGAGGAGCCTTGGGCACAGGACAGAGTAGAGAAAAGTGGAGAGTGGGGTAGAGTGGACCTAGAGTTGCAAGTGGAAAACAACCAATAAGATAATCTAAAGAGACTGATCCAGGGCAGAACTTGTAGAGGCACCAACACTCAAGAGACTGGTAGAAGGAGGAGCCTGAGAAACAGCATCCAGAAAGACAAGATGCTAACCAGGAGCTGTTCATTTTGCTGAAAGGAAGGAGAATGACCTAAGAAAGTGAAAACAGTTGTTACATACAAGGGAACAATCTAATAACAAAAGTCCAAAAAATGTCCAGAATATTAGCCACTTAAGGTCCTTGATGACTGTTTTTACTTCACATGGTGATTTGCAAACATGGTTAGGAAATTGGTGGTAGCCACAGGAACATATTCATAAACCCCATGTCTTGTTCTTGAGTCAGGCATGGAGAGAGGGATAGAAAGGTTGCCATCCTAAACAGTGGACCTCTCCCCCTCTAGTATCTGCTTTTCCATGTGTGCCCCTGACTCTGCACACACAGAGTCTGAAAGAGACATAAGGGCAGTTGAGTAATCATCACCTTGAGTTCACCATGACATTGTCCAGGAAAGGAAGGCGGTGGTAACTTCCAGCAACAAGAACGGAGTAGCTTACTCCTTTCAGAAGCCTCTTGGAGTCTGACAGTAGCAGCTGCACTAGCAAGAGTTCAGCATTTTCCATTTCAAAACTGGTGGCGGGTTATTTGACATAAATGATTAGTAGTATTACAGCTGGTCTGGCATAGTTTGAGTAAATATTTCAGAGTGCAAAATATGACCTGGTTGTGAATTGACAAGGAGTTGAGAATCACTGCATGGGATACTTTAAAGGAAAAAGATAAAAGTCTTTGTATTGAGTAGGCAATGTCAGGAAACTAGCATTTTGAAGTGTAAGTGAAATGTGTATAGAGAAGGGAACCATACATAGAAAACATCCCCTGAAAGTTTAAATGAAGCAAAATAATGCTTAGATCAGAAACATTTAGTCATGAGAATACTTCAGGTGAGAATTGTTTTCTCTTAACCTATTGTGATATCTCACCGAAGAATTAGTAACATTTGCCCTATATATTTCTAGTTTATTTTTTTAAATTACAAAGTATAACTTCATTAACAAAACAACTACACCAAAAATGTTAATATTACCATCTTAGCCATCATTTTGATAAATTCCTTTTAAGACTGTTGTTTTCTGTGCTGCTTTTCTCTATATATTGTGTATACAATTTTATATATAGTTTTCCTTATTAGCTTTATATGATGTCTATTCTCTTTATTACTTTGTAGCATCATTTTTAGTGGCTGAATTTTAGTCTGTCCAGAATGGTCTTAGTTTTATCTGTGTTTCTGGGAGTTTGTGTTTTTCCATGTTTTCACTTTTACCAGTATGCTTAGGATGAGTCTTGGTACCCAGGATTTTCCCCCAAGTATTGGATTATTTCCCTAGGAAATCTTTTGGAATTCCTGAAATCAAATTACTAGGAGCAGAAACATTGGGAGGAACCTTGATGCAATTTGCAGCTAGTTGATATTACTGTTTCTTAAGTTCACCTTTGAATAAATACAGTTTTAATTTCTTCAGCCCTTTGCTTCTCTAGCAATTCCCTCAACTAAGTAAACTTAGTGGTTTTTTATCTTTGGACCTGTAGAATTCAAATGGCAGTACCTCTGGGTAAGAGGGAAATTAACAAACTGACTTAAAAACTCTTCATCCATGAGTACAAAGTTAAAGATTGAATAAGGTTTGAATACATGATTCTTAAATCATTATCTGTGATTTATTTCCATCTAATTATGATTTGCTGTAACACTTCAAACTAGATTTAAAAGGCTAGCTCTGATCTTGTAATGGTACCCAGTGTAACATATGCTCTAAAACCAGGATGCAATTGCTATTAATCAGTACCATTTAATGGGTTTCACTCTCACACCAGTAAATGCTGCAGAGCTCATGCATGTGGCAGATATTTTTTGTGGTTTGCTCTTTTACATTTCTGAGAATGTGCTGATTTTTCTTATCTGGTGTTTTTATTTGGCTAGTCTGATTGCATTTTCTTCTTTTTGGATATAATTTTCTCCCCCATTTCTGTTAGTATTTTCTGCCCATCTTAATTATCATGAGTTTTTCTTACCGTATTATGACAGTTCTCTTGAATTGTCCAAAACTACTTACATATGTGTTCTGCCATCTTTCTACTTGTTAAGTTTATTAAACTTGTGAGTATAATTAAATATAATGCAAGTTCAAATTATATAAATCATTTTATTAAGTAAATAAACACCCAGACACTCCTTTAAATATGTTTGTACTGTATAAAATAGGTAAAATCTGGAATTTTACACATAATTTTAGTCTGTCCAGAATGGTCTTAGTTTTATCTGTGTTTCTGGGAGTTTGTGTTTTTCCATGTTTTCACTTTTACCAGTATGCTTAGGATGAGATCTTGGTACCCAGGATTTTCCCCCAAGTATTGGATTATTTCCCTAGGAAATCTTTTGGAATTCCTGAAATCAAATTACTAGGAGCAGAAACATTGGGAGGAACCTTGATGCAATTTGCAGCTAGTTGATATTACTGTTTCTTAAGTTCACCTTTGAATAAATACAGTTTTAATTTCTTCAGCCCTTTGCTTCTCTAGCAATTCCCTCAACTAAGTAAACTTAGTGGTTTTTTATCTTTGGACCTGTAGAATTCAAATGGCAGTACCTCTGGGTAAGAGGGAAATTAACAAACTGACTTAAAAACTCTTCATCCATGAGTACAAAGTTAAAGATTGAATAAGGTTTGAATACATGATTCTTAAATCATTATCTGTGATTTATTTCCATCTAATTATGATTTGCTGTAACACTTCAAACTAGATTTAAAAGGCTAGCTCTGATCTTGTAATGGTACCCAGTGTAACATATGCTCTAAAACCAGGATGCAATTGCTATTAATCAGTACCATTTAATGGGTTTCACTCTCACACCAGTAAATGCTGCAGAGCTCATGCATGTGGCAGATATTTTTTGTGGTTTGCTCTTTTACATTTCTGAGAATGTGCTGATTTTTCTTATCTGGTGTTTTTATTTGGCTAGTCTGATTGCATTTTCTTCTTTTTGGATATAATTTTCTCCCCCATTTCTGTTAGTATTTTCTGCCCATCTTAATTATCATGAGTTTTTCTTACCGTATTATGACAGTTCTCTTGAATTGTCCAAAACTACTTACATATGTGTTCTGCCATCTTTCTACTTGTTAAGTTTATTAAACTTGTGAGTATAATTAAATATAATGCAAGTTCAAATTATATAAATCATTTTATTAAGTAAATAAACACCCAGACACTCCTTTAAATATGTTTGTACTGTATAAAATAGGTAAAATCTGGAATTTTACACATTTAAAAAAAATTTCACTTTTGACTCCAAGTTAAGTCAGTCACTTCCTCAAATACATAAACCTTCATAAACTCTCAAGATATACCACCAGGCATCAGTCTAAGATAGTTTCAACATTTACAAGATAATAGATAGGCCTCTCTGGTGGCTCAGATGGTAAAGAATTTGCCTGTAATTCAGGAGACCTGGGTTCAATCCCTAAGTTGGGAAGATCCCTTGGTGACAGGAATGACTACCCGTTCCAGTATTCTTGCCTGGATAATCCCATGGACAGAGGAGTCTGGCAGGCTCGCAGAGAGTCAGACATGACTGAGCAACTAACATCTTCACTTTCAGGTATAGTGACCACTGGATACTGTTTGATTCATTGATCAAAGTGATCAAAAGAAAACCATGTTCAACCAGCTTTTGGGAAAATATTGACACATGTAAACTTGGTAGACTCATTATTTTTATTGAGACTATTTTTAGAGCAGTTGTAGGTTAACAGAAAAGTTGCAGAGAAGATGCAGACATTCCGCATATACCCCCTGGCCTGACACACATAGCCTTCACCAGTTATCAACATCCTCCACCAGAGCAGCACATATTTTGCAATTGATGGACTTATATTGACACATCACAATGACCCAAAGTCTATAGTCCACATTATAGTTCACTGTTGTTATTTATTGTACATTCTATGGATTTGGACATAATGACATTTGTCCATCCATAAAGTATCACACAGAATATTTTCACTACCCTAAAAATCCTATGGGCTCTGCCTGTTTCATCTCTTTCCATCCCTTTAACTCCTGGTAACCACTGATCTTTGAACTCTCTTTATAGTTTTGCCTTTTCCAGAATATCATATGGGTGGAATTATACAGTATGTAGCTTCTTCAGCTTGGCTTCTTTCTTTTATTAATGTACATTTAAGTTTCTTCTATGTATTTTTATGACTTGACTGCTCATTTCTCTTTAATACTGAATAATATTCCACTGTCTAGATGTACGCAAGTTTATTGATCCATTCACCACCTGAAGAATATCTTGATTGCCTTCAAGTTTTGATAATTGTGAATAAAACTGATATAGACCTCCAAGGTCTGTATAGTCAAAGCTATGGTTTTTCTAGTAGTCATGTATGTAAAAGTTGGACCATAAAGCAGGCTGAGTGCTGAAAAATTGATGCTTTCAAATTGTGGTGCTGGAGAAGACTCTTGAGATTTCCCTGGACTACAGGGAGGTCAAACCAGTTAATCCTAAAGGAAATCAACCCTGAGTATTCAATGGAAGGACAGAAGCTGAAGCTCCAATATTTTGGTTACCTGATACAAACAGATGATTCATTGGAAAAGACCCTCATACTAGGAAAGATTGAAGGCAAAAAGAGAAGAGGGAGGCAGAGGATGAGATGGTTGGATACCATCACCACCTTAATGGACATGAACTTGAGCAAACTCTGGGAGATAGTGAAGGATAGGGAAGCCTGGTGTGCTGCAGTCTATGGGGTCACAAAGCGTTGGACAACACTTAGCAACTAAACAATAACAGCAAACCTCCATGGGCAGGTTTTTGTATGGATGTAGGTTTTCAGCTCCTTTAGGTAAATACTAAAAAGCATGATTGCCAGATTATAGGGTAAGAATATGCTTAGTTTTGTGAGAAACTGCCAAACTGTCTTCCAAAATGCCTGTACCATTTTGTATTCCCACCAGCAATGAATAGAGTTCCTATTGCCCCAGATCTTCTTCAGTAATTTGGTGGTGTCAGTGTTCCAGTTGTGGCCATTTAAGAGCTGGACTGTAAAGAAAGCTGAGTGCCAAAGAACTGATGCTTTTGAACTGTGGTGTTGGAGAACACTCTTGAGTCCCTTGGACTGCAAGGAGATCAAAACAATCAATCCTAAAGGAAATCAGGCCTGAATATTCATTGGAAGGACTGATGTTGAAGCTGAAACTCCCATACTTTGGCCACCTGCTGCGAAGAACTGACTCATTGGAAAAGATTCTGCTGCCGGGAAAAAGATTGAAGGCAGGGGGAGAAGGGAATGACAGAGGATGAGATGGTTGGATGGCATCACCAACTCGATGGACGTGAGTTTGAGTAAGCGCTGGGAGTTGGTGATGGACAGGAAGGCCTGGTATGCTGCAGTCCATGGGGTCACAAAGAGTTGGACACGACTGAGCAACTGAACTGAATGGGTATGGTGGTATATCACTGTTCTTTTAATTTGCATTTCGTTGATAATTTACGATGACAGGGTAGACTCAATTTTATAGAACACTTTCCATGCCTAAAATGACAAAGCTTTCTACCCTCCAGATACAGATGGATAAATATGTGTCTGTATATTTCTTCAAATACACACAGACACACACACACACACGCACACACACATATATCAAATGGCTTATAGGAATGTAGCTCCTCGATGCTTTCTTGTTAGCATTTTGTTTTTCAAACTGAAGTGTAGCCTGGTACATTGATTTTTCTGTAATAGGTAAACTCATTGTAAGATAGAAGTTTTCAGAGCATGAGAGAAGAGTAGCTACTAAAGATATCTTAGTTACTTTGAATATTCGGTAAATAATAGGAAAGCACTTTCAATATACACAACATCATTAACATGTGTTCCTTTTGGTTGATTTTGGAGTTTCTTTTAAACCAATCTAGGCCTCTGATCCATACATTACAGTCTTGAGCCAAAGTTTTCACTGTGAATGATAGAATATGATTTTCTCAATCCTTGCATATTGGAAAGGCTAATGAAATTAACTCATTTATTCTCTTGTCCACAAAAATTTATAGGCACCTACTATGCTTATAAAATGCTCTGGGGTATAAACTTAATTTACATAATAAATCTATGCAACCTAGTTTATTTATCCTCTAAAATAAATTTATGAGGTTTATAAGGATCACATAACAGGTTTTTGTTCAATCAATCCTTCTCAGATTATCCAGTCTGCTTCATTGATTTTCATTCTCAGGAAAAGGATTTTTAAAGTCTATAAAATAATAATTAAAATGCCTGGGGGTAAAACTAGGCATGCCAAATAATAAAATTAACAAGGTTCAGTGGATCTACAAGACACAATAGCCTCTTTAATAACAAGGAAATAAATATTATCCCTAAAAGGTACTGTGTGTGGACTTAGGTTGGAGCAAAAATAAACTCACAATTCAAGGTCAGGCCCTGCTTTTCAAGGAGAAAAACTTACTCTCAGTGTAAGTTCCCTGAGATTTCCTGCCTTTCTCAAAATGTGCTGTAGTTTAAAGTCAGGATAACATCAGTTACCACTTGAGTGCATATGATTCATTTCCTTCATTTAGTGCTTGTTAAGTACTGTGGGCTTCCCAGGTGGCCCAGTGGTAAAGAATCCACCCGCTAATGTAGGAGATACAAGAGATGTACGTTCAGTCCCTGGGTCGAGAAGATCCCCTGGAGGAGGAAATGACAGCTCACTCCAGCATTCTTGCCAGAAGAGTCCCGTGGACAGAGGAGCCTGGCGAGCAACAGTCCATGGGGTCGCAGTCAGACTCTATTTAGCAACTGAACAGCAAACAAGATGCTTTAATGTTGAAGACCCAGATTCAGTCCCTGGTTTGGGAAGATCCCCTGGAGAAGGGAATGGCTATCCATTCCAGTATTCTTGCCTGGAGAATTCCATGGACAGAGGAACCTGGCAGGCTACAGTCTAAGGGGTTGCAAAGAGCTGGACATGACTGAGTGACTAACACTCTGAAGATCCTTTATGGATGATGGTTGTCAGGGGGTTTAGAGGGCAAGGAGAAAAAGATAAGTGAGAAGTTCAAATTCAGAACCTATCTGGAAGTAGTCTTTTTGGTGATTATCAACTCAATCATTCCAGAAGCAGTTTGTTATCTCCTGGGAAAATCCTGGGAACATTGTGTTATTGGTTGATAACTTCTCAGGGGCATTAAATCAGGTCTGTGCTTCAGTGATTTGACGTGATAGATTTGAAAATGAATTCACCTTCTATATTTGTGTTGAAATATATTAATCCTCCTCTTTAGTCATCTGGGTTTTATTTGCATTTAATCTTACCTAATTAGCTGCCACGATGCTGCTGCTGCTGTTTATTACCAGAAGAGTGAATGGGGGAAATGCTCTGTGTGTAAATTGTGAGCAGAGTTGCTTTTGTGAAAGTGAACAAATTTTGGCTTCCTCTGACCCCATGATAGGTCATCATAAGTGCTGTGCTAGGATGTCCACTTTGTTTACTTGGAAAAGTTGGTTTTGATGTTCACTGTATGAAGATGTGAGATAAACAGCAGGATATGTATGAAAATGGAAGGCATGAAAATCAATTATAGTATAATTTAATATTCCAATTTAGAAAGAAGATGTGTTTTCTTTGATACCACAGAAATGAAAGAGAAACTCAAATCCAGTCAAACGCATTTTCTATCCAAAGATAATCTGTTAAACAATACACAAGTATCACGCTCTCATCTGCTTTTTATTTTTGAATACGTGGGCTTCCCAGGGTATTATTCTGGGTCCTTTTATGAATTCAAGTTATTTACTGAATTCTGTCATCTTCTTTATCTTCTTCCACCACACTCTGGGATACCTTAGTCCCAGACTTGACTTTATCAGTTAAGGCTTTTCAGCCAGCCTACTGTATCTGTCTTCATCGTGATCAGTGTTCTCAACTGTCCAATTCATGGCTCCATCAGATGCTCCAAACCTCCACCTCAAACTCAAGACCCAAACTTATCCCTCCCCAAATATCAGATGCTCCATAGTTACCTCTATCCATGGTCTCAGGGAATGAACTCAGAGACTCTAGTTGTTCCATTCAGAAAACTCAGATCAGCCTAAATTCCCCTGCTCTCACTACCTCCCTGTGTCATTTAGGTATGTCTGTCCCATTTCCTGAGCTTCCCTAGTGGCTCAGATAGTAAACAATGCCTGCAGGTAACGCAGGTTCAGTACCTGGTTCGGAAGAGCCCCTGGAAAAGGGAATGGCTATTCAATCCAGTATTCTTGCCTGGAGAATTCCCTGGACAGAAGAGCTTGTCAGTCTCCAATCCATGGGGTTACAAAGAGTCGGACACAACTGAGCAACTAAACACACACACACATGCACACACACAAATCCCATTTCCTAAATCTCTCTCTTATCCATTCTGTTTATTTTTTTTTTTACTTTCTTTTTTTTTTGTATTTTACTTTACAATACTGTACTGGTTTTGCCATACATCACATGAATCTGCCACAGGTATACACGTTTTCCCAATCCTGAACCCCCCTCCCACTCCCTCCTCATACCATCTCTTTGGGTCATCCTAGTGCACCAGCCCCAAGCATCCTGTATCCTGCATTCTGTTAATTTTAAAAGCATCCTTATGGCCTTAATTCAGGTTCTTCTTTCTTTTTGCTTAAACAGATGCACTGAATCCTTAGATAGGCTTCAGTTTTCCAACCTTTTCTACCTCTCTTCCTCTCCTGACTGTAAAACTTATTTTTTTGTAATTATTTTTCATTGAAGGATAATTGCTTTACAATATTATGTTGGTTTCTGCTATATATCAACCTAAATCAGTCATAGGTATACATCTGCCCCTCCCTCTTGAACCTCCCTCCCACCTCCCACCCCTCCCCACCCTTCTAGGTTGTTATAGAAAACTTGTTTTTAAAAATGACAATCTGATCAAATCATTTCTTTGTTTAAACTTTTTCATTGGGTTCCCATCAGTTATACTTGAGCCTTAATAATGCCAGGTAACTTTTGCACCCTCATCTCTAAACAAGTCTCTTAGTAGCTGGGCGGGCAATATGTTGTGATCTCCTACTCTGTGTCTTTATGTGTCCTATTTCTTCTTCCTGGAGGGTCATTTCTCGCTGTGTTTGCCTAGCTAATTCCTATTCCTCTTTCCTTAAGATAAACAGCATCTTCTCTTGGTTATTTCCCAAGACCCTCCATCTACATAAGAGTATATTTACTATGCTGACCTATATTCAGGGAACATTTTGTTTCTGCCTCTTATTATCTACCACATATCCCATGTGTTTATATGATAATCTTGTCTGTTTCCTCAAATATATAGTAACTGTTTTGAGAGGAGGAACTGTGTCTTATTTACCACTGTCTTCCTAGGAATGGGCATATTCAGTGTAAGTCAACAAATATTTATTGAGTGCCTACTGTTTGCTTCGCACTGAGTGCTTGTAATACATCAATGAAAAAACAAACAAAAAAAAATCCCTGTATACATGAGTTTATGTTTAACATGTAACATTTGCTTGGTATCAAGAGAAAAAGGAGAGAGAGAACAGCAAAAAAAGGAAGGAAGCAGGCTTTGAGATGAAATGTGATTGTAATTACTTTGAAAGGAAACAATAATCGATATTTTTGGTTGAGAATTTGAAATATCCAAATATCAGTCTGTAGAAAAGGAAGTAGACCTCTTGAGATCTTGTGTTTTTTTTCTTCTCATTCTGGCTGTCACTTTATGACTTTTTTATAGGACTTTACTGCCTATGGAGGGCAGTATTGTTCCCATTCTTTCCTATTGGTAAATGTTTTATAAAACTTAAAGAAAGTTATATGAACAGTTATATATTTTTTAGAAATTAAAAAAAAATCTAGTTAGTAATACTCAGTGCTTTTAAGGATGCCATAAACAGTTTCCTCACTATTGCTGATGGAATTGCCATGATATTATCCCAAGGAAACCCTGAGTGAATGAATGTTCGTACTTGCAGCCATCCTGTAAATCAGTATCTGAGGTAGGCATTTGGAAGTTTCATATTTATTTTGGTAAATGTCCATACATTTAAAAATATGCTTAGTTAGTTTTCATGCTTTACAGATAATGTCTAGAGGTAGTGAATTCCAGCATGTTTCTTCAGTGCCTAGATTTAATGTTGAATTCAAATATACATTTGATTTTCCTGGAAATCATTTTATAGCCTTTCCCCCCCCAATATTTCCATAGGGTGACATTTTGTACTGCCAGAGCTTTGTAGAAGACATTGTAAGGAAGATCATATCTCTTTTGAGAATTAAAGATATGTGGCATTTAAAAAAATTATTTTGAAAGATATTCTAGTTATATTATTATGAGACAGATTTTTTAAAATGAATCTGTATATACATATGTGTATATGTATGCTCATGGGCACATAAAAGGGAGAGGGAGGAAAATCTTGGCTATTTAGCTTAGAATTTTAAAAGGCAGTAGGAAAGGATAAATAAGATATAGTACATATACAATAGGGTATTACTCCACCATAAAAAGGAACAAATTGGGTCATTTGTAGAGATGTGGCTGGATCTAGAGATTGTCATACAGAGTGAAGGAAATCAGAGAAAAACAAATGTCGTATATTAATGCATATATGTGGAATTTAGAAAAATGGTATAGATGATCTTAATGAAACAGAAATAGAGACACAGAGGCAGAAAACAAATATATGGATGCCCCAGGGTTAAAGGGGGTGGTGGGAGGAATTGGGAAATTGGAGTTGACACCTACACACTATAGATACTATATATAAAACAGATAACTAATGAGAACCTACTATATACAGCACAGGAAACTCTACTTGATGCACTGTGGTGACCTGATTGGGAAGGAAATCCAAAACGGAGAAGATGTATGTTTACATTTGGCTGATTCATGTTTCTGTACAGTAGAAACTAACAAAACATTGCAAAGCAACTATACTATGATACAATTAATTTAGAAATAAATACATAAATAAATACAGTAAGTTGATTTGGAAGAATTGAAGTTTTCTAGCAGGTTGTAAACATATTAATTTAAAACATAACCACTTTCAACTAGTCAGGGCATCTGTGAGCTGGCAATTCTGAGGGACTCCAGCTGCTTGGAATTTGGAGGTTCCAGAGGGACAGCTGGTCTTGAGTGATGGGGGTAGAGGCACCAACAGGAACACGTGCTTCCCCACAGTAAACAGGGCTGTGGGTCCTGAGAGGCTCTCACTAGACCATCAGGAACTGAGTGGGCAGGTGGCCCCTGTCCCATGGAATTTCACTGTGGGCAGTCCAGGGGTGTGTTCAGTGTGGAGATGACACAGTGTTCTTTTTTCATTATTTATTTTTAATTGAAGAATAATTGCTTTACAATATTGTACCAGACATCAATATGAATCAGCCATAGGTTTACCCATGTCCCCTCCTTTTTGAATTTCCCTCCCACCTTCCTCCCTATCTCACCTGCCTAGACTGTTACCAAGCCCTGGTTTGCGTTCCCTGAGTCATACAGCAAATTCCCATTGGTTATCTATTTTACATATGGTCATTATGTTTCCGTGTTACTTTCTCCATACATCCCACCCTTTCCTTTCTCCCCCACCCCAGCCATGTCCATAAGTCTGTTCTCTTGGTCTGTGTGGAGATGACACAGTTTTATCTGTTCCTTTGTATCTACTGCTGTTCTCTTTCCTCTGTCTTACCTACCTGTCCAAACCAGCCAGGAGATAGTCCCTTGCTGTTGTTTTGACTGAAAGCAAAAGAGCTTTATGAATTCCTCTCTCACTTCATTCGTGTTCAAATACGTTTTGTATGTGGTGCTTGCAACTTTCTTTATCAAAGGTTTTGCAAGTGAAAACCTCCAAGATGGTTACTTTTTCTAGGGCAAACATATTAATTTTAGTAGCAAGGCAGGGTTTCACCTTTATGCCTCCCCTCCCACCCCTGCCCCTGGCACCGTCTCAGATAAAACCATGACTTGAGTGTTGCTTTTATTCTGTCTTTATTGGGAGTTATTCTTTCACCTATTTTTGATTTGATCTTATCATTGAGGAAGCCCCCGTGAGATGACCTCTCATGGGATTTCCAGTTCTAGACCATGAGAATGACTCGTCAGGCACAACATAGCTTACACAGGAACTCAGTTTTTTTTTTAATAAGTGGTCTCACATAGTCTAATGCACATTTTAATTTCTGTCTCAGTTAAATTCTTGATGCCTCATTCATATCTTTGAGATAATACCATCATCTCTGTTCTGGGACACTGCTTCTCCCTGGCCCCAGTGGTCTTGGGAATCTTCGGGATTGTGGTAGTACGAAGAGCCTTTCTGGTTGGACCACTGAAGTGGTAGAAGATGAAAATTGACAAAGGAGAAATGAGAGTCCAAAAAGTTCAGTGAAACAGCTCAGGAAGTCTGAGCCCAGAATCTGAAACTAGAGAGCACAGATAGCATTTTTTCTCTGGTACTAAAAGTACAAAGTATTTTATCTGTTTAAAATGAAAATTGGAAGCATTTTTGAATGATTCTTGTAAATTTCTGAGGCCTTATGTTCCCAGTGCTTTGCTTCCTGACACCTGTGCTCTCACTGGGGACATCAAAATAGAGATTGGAAGAATCAACATCGTGTAGATCACAAGGAATAGAAACAGCAGATATAACCATAGATCTTAAAGCCAATTAATGACTTATTCACTGTACTTCTTCAGCCATAAGCATGTTGCATTTTAAAATATACCAAAACATATTAAAGTTCTCCCCTAAACCATCTTGCATGATGCTACGTTTTAAGTACATTTACATTTATTTCCACCCCAGGATGTTTCTTAATGGTTAAGAAAGATGTACCCTCTCAAACTATAGCAGAAGTCTTGAGATATAAAACTTATAAAAGTTACAAATAGTGCAGATTTTTGACACATGCATAAACACACACAGACATATTCAAGTAAAGCCAATTCTGTGCTTTCAAATTTATATCCAGTTGAAAATGGAACTGCCCTTTATAAAATGACTAATAAAAAACCCCAAAATTTTGCTTTGATTTGCTCAAGCTGAACAGGGCATTATGCTTTTTATCTTGGCATGCTGACCCTGGTGGGTCTGATTATTTGTATTTTACTGTAATACACCAAAGTTTGTCATATAAGCTCCTCCTTGTAGATTTTCTATATGGCATGGAGTGATAGTGAACCTGTAGTTACTATGAACTTGATAGAGCTGTTCTGTCAGTCACAACAGTGACTCAATATTTGAGATACAAAAAGCTTTCCTGAACTACAAAAGGTTTAAAAGAGCTACATGTTAAAAGAGATAATGAATATTTTTGTGAAGGTAAGAACCTCTTGTAAAGAACATTGAGACTTTCTGATTATGTGCAATCTAACACAGTTATTTCACAATATACTATTTTTCAGGAGTGATGGGCTTCTGAAACCTATTCCAGAATTCTGATAGAACCTAAGCAAAAGTTTGCCCAAATGTGCACCATTCATCAAAAGAACAAAAAATCCAAACCAACAGAACTTAGGGTCTCTGGAAACAAAGAATGTCTCATATGGAATTGAAGTACAACCCTGACTATAATGAACAATACGACCCACCTTCTAAAGAGTTGTGTAATTCAAGCCTAGCTTATTATCTACTTTCTTAAATAGTTGTTCACTTAAATAGTTAGCATAATTCTAAGCCTCTTGGCATACTTAGTGTTAAAATTTAGATTCAGACAAATTAGTGGCAGTTAAAGTGGACTTCCCTGGTGGCTTAGACAGCGAAGAATCTGCCCACAGTGCAGGAGACCTGAGTTCAATCCCTGGGTCAGGAAGATCCCCTGGAGAAGGGAATGACAACCCACTCTAGTATTCTTGCCTGGAAAATTCCATGGACAGAGAGTCCTGGTGGGCTAAACTCCATGGGGTCACAAAGAGTTGGGCATGACTGAGTGATTAACTCTTTCATTGAAAAGGCACACGGCCCTAGGTAGCCCAGAAACTCCATAGAAGGCCATGAGATAATGGTTCATGACAATACAGTTTTGAAACATATTCCTGGGGTCTGCATTGGATTGGAACTCTTGAGTTGTTATAGGTAGTCAGGTCAAGATTGATGGCTGTCTTCTGAAACCTAAATCCAAATGACTTTGCAGATATTAATAGCAACACTAGCACTTTGTAGCTTTTTATATTTAGTCACTTGCCTAGAAATGTAAATGTATTGAGGAAGGAGAAGTGTTATAAGCATTTGTGGTTTTTCTGAAGACAGTAACTGCTAGGGGATTGGGACCAGAGCTTTGGTTGCTAGTGGCCAGCACCAGAACACTGGACACCTGGACAATAAGGACAGGAAAGTGAAAAATTAAAATTGGGCACACAGAAAGATAAGAGAGGACTTGTTGCACAAATTCTAATTATTTATTTTTCTTAGAATAGTGGAAAAGGCAAGCAACCAACATACTATTCAGAGTTGATCTTCAAGATATCCAAGTTATTGAAGTGCCTTTAAACAGATCTCATTATTGTATTATGATCTACTGTAGTCATTTCGATGTCATCATACCTAGGTCTTTGCACCTAAATGGTGCAGACTGGGGATGTCTATGGCACTGGGACTTTCAGTACAGAAAAGTTCCCTGGGGAGCAAAAGGCAGTCATTTGTGTCTTCAATTAGGGCAAGGTATCAGCCTGTTAGATTTTAATAATGTGCAAGAAGATGGTGTGAGGACGTTTAAAAGATAAACATCACCATAAAGCCAAGAGCTTGGTAGATTTGGACATGAGTGAAAAGTGAAGAAGCAAGTTCTGAAAAATGAGTGACAGGGAAAGAAAGAAGAAAAGGAGACCAGAAAATCCTGGTTGCTGGTCTCAGACAATGTGTGTATCCTGTTTCGGAGAAATACTGGCCTTGAGGACTGGACCAACTCTGTTGCTGCTGCTAAGTCACTTCAGTCCTGTCTGACTCTGTGTGACCCCATAGACAGCAGCCCACCAGGCTCCCCCGTCCCTGGGATTCTCCAGGCAAGAACACTGGAGTGGGGTGCCATTTCCTTCTCCAATGCATGAAAGTGAAAACTAAAAGGGAAGTCCTTCAGTCGTGTCCAACTCTTCGCGACCCCATGGACTGCAGCCCACCAGGCTCCTCCATCCATGGGATTTTCCAGGCAAGAGTACTGGAGCGGGGTGCCATCGCCTTCCCCGGAACAACTCTGTATGCATGTGTTAAATTATTCCAATGTGGAGATTTGAAGAACATAAGGCATTTTTATCATTAAAGTGATGTTTAAAGTGTCATATTAATACTTATTTGAATGTATAATTTTTTGTCAGAGAATAGGTCTCACTTCTCTGTTGTCCTTTAGCCCATTAACAAATGTATCCCTTAGAATAATGCTAACACAGCACAACCCCTAAAGAGTATCTAATTAGATCATTTCTTATTCCTTGCCTGGAAACTTGTAATATTAGCTCAGACATCTTTATGGTTAAACTCCATCAAAAGCTCAGTCTCCCCTGGGTGACTGAATTTGCATTTACTCTTTGTAAGGCAGACGTTACTCTGGGTAATGATTCTCTTTGACAGTCATTCCATGGCTGAGCACTCTGAGTATTGACAGCTAAATTTATAAACCAGCAGATTGAGGACAGAATGGAAAAATAAGCAAAAATAAATTCTCTTGATAGTGATCATTAACTAGTGGAAAGGTTTATAAAGTTTCCCCAAATTATTGGTTATTATTTTAAGCACGCATCATCATTTGCTGATGAATAGATCTGAAATGGAAACAAAATGTGAAAGAACATTTATAATTGGAAAAATTATTAGAGCTGTTGGTTCCTAGCCAAGTTAAGCAGAAGTAAGACAAAACGAAAAAGGAAGCAAAACCACAACCATTACCTAAATCGGAGCTAGTTCTCATGCTTTTCTGTATCGTTCTAAGTAAGGCCTTGGATACTTGTATGTTTTGTCAGTATCTCTAAGATATTTTAAAATCTCTTATCCCTATAAAAAGTCAGAGTAGTGAGTTGACGTTTCTTTTGCTTCATTTTTCATTCAGAACTTCCAGTGTGTTTCTCTACATTTGAGCAGAATGGAATCTACAAATGGAGGATAGAAGAATTAGTAGATTTATGAGTAGGCACATTTGTCTGCAAACCAGACTGGCTTTCAAATGGAGCAGAGAGGCATGGACACTAAATGGACCAAACCAGTTGCCAGAACATTTTTAAAAGATTCATAGACAGTGGAAATGTTAAGCTGTGTGTGACCTGTGATGAAATAAAGCAATGAAGATGCTTTCAAGTAAGTCCGTGAGGGAGACTAGGGAAGGCTTTGCCAGGTTGTTGAAGTTCTTCCATATTTTTCATAGTTGTAATTAATAATTTTAAATAAGACAAAACCCCTCTTTAATTCTTGCCCTGACCAGTTTATTTATAAAACTGTTTGTGTGTGAAAAAATCCATACATTTCTCATTAGCTGAACTCAAGTTACTGTGCTCAGATGAAGAACTTTCAAATACTCAAGAAAAAACACTTAAGAAAATTAAGATAAAACTCCAAATACATAATTTATGTTATTAGCATATGGTGCTATTTGAATTTCATTGTATTCCTGGAAAAGAGGTACCCCATATACACTTGTCAAAGTGTATATGTATATGTGTGTATTTCTCAAATGCTTCCTTTCACATAAGAGGGTTGTCTCAGATTGTATGTCATTTAGCACTGAAGGCATTAAATGAATGTTAGTTCTTAATGCAGGTGTGGATAGACATGACTTTTTTCTTCCTTTCTGTGTTCTTGAGGTTAATGAATTTTCCAGGTTGAGAGGTATAGACTGTTTCTGGAAACAAATATGTCTGCAGCAAGAACTGGCTTGGGAGAGAAAAATCAAAATACTCATTCCCTATTTAGAACTTGTGTAGTTTCTTTTCTAGTGTTTTCTGTGCCAACTGCCTCTCTCTACCCAACAGTGGGCTATATAAGTCCTTTGGCTACATTTTACTCAAGGCTGAGATTTTTTTTTAATGTATTTACAAATAAGGATAAAATGTCAGTTTAATAGATGCACCCATCCTTAACATTTTCATGTGATTGTGCTAAGTACTATTGCTTGATGGTTTTATGTGTTTAATTTATTGTGAGATAACAAAGCTTACTTTATTCTATTTAATAGTGAATTTCAAAAGTCTGAGGTAATTGTTCGCACTTATAAAAATGTTTGTTTGAAGTGAATTTACAATATTTTTCTCCTCCCATATGTGACTTGCAGCTTTTGGTGTTTGTAGGGAGATGAAAGTCATTTATGGAAGAGTCATGTATTTGAGGAATAATCTGATGATTGCATAATTTGTCATGAGTCATATAGTCTCCTAATATGGTACCAAAATGAATATTTCTTACTGGAGTCTTCAGCAGCTGACTAAAGAGAGCTTCTTTTTGTAGAATACAGATATAAAATTGTTACCAGGTTTTCTAAATAAATAATTATGAGAACATCAAGTCTGAAAAAATTGCAGTAAACTACATTTATGTAAGCACCAATGAAGTTGTAATTGCAAAGATCACATCAAAGTGTGAGGAAGAACAGCTGCCAGGTTAAGATTTTGGGGCTAAACTGTGACATCAAAAGCTGTATGTAGTAAATGCAGAGTACTTCATTACCAAGTGTTTACTTTAATGAAGACTCTGAGAAATGCTTTGGGGGTGAAAATGTCAAGAAAACAATTTTTCTTTCTTTGAGTGTTAGTCATATAATATTTTGACTTGTTAGAGGTGGGTATGCCCCAGATTGGCCCAGTAGAAACTTCAGTCATCACAGAGAATTTTAGAGTAAAAGAAGAATCAATTAAACATTTGTGGAGGTCGTCCTTTTTTCTTAATTCTATCACTTGAGCTCTTTCATGTAAAATGTATGTTTCACATTTTATAGTTAAGAAAATCATTCTACATTTACTGTTATGTAATGCCTACCAAAAAATAGCTTATGAAACACTCACTTTTAACACATTGTCAGAGATGTACCACACCATAGGCTGTTTCTGCAACCCCTCCCACCCCCCAGTCAGTGATGTGTTCATACTTGCCGTCATGACCTTTGATACCAGGTACATCATGTGTATGTAATCTTCAGTTCTTACAAGAACACTTCAGCTTAGTTATTAATATTCTTGCTTCACTGATGAGTTAAAAAAAAAAAAAAAAGGCCTTAGACTGATTATAGGTCTTCCTGCAAGAGTTGCACAATTCATATGTACCAGAGAAAATATGAAAACCCATTATATTTTACCTCAATCTGGCTTCTATGTATTTTTAATTTTAAAAAAGAAAAAATAAGATGAAAAGATTTAAATAAAACACACACAGATTCTACTGGGAACAACCAGTCCTACAAAGATAAATAAGACATTTTACAGTATGATAGCAGAGACAGACATTTCATACACAACTGTAATAAAAAGAATGTTTTGAATAAATGGAGGAGGATATAAAATACTGGGGATTCATAAAAGAGGAAGCAATTAATTTGTACTGGAACGAATAAGAAAGACTTCATTAGAGGCCCTGATGGGCGAGCTGAGATCTGAAATATGGGTAGACCTTTGTCAGGGAGAGAGGTCAAGTGTGAGGAATAAATGAGGAGGAAGATGGAAGACTGGAAGGGTGGCTTGGAACTAGGTCAGGGAATGCCTGGAATGCCATGCTGAAAAGTTGTGTTCAATTCAGTTGCTGTCAGAGAATCTAGGAGAGGGGAGGATCAACTGAATGATAGAATTATAACTCTAATGAAAGAATATAATGCATTTTAGATAAAGAAAAAGATAATTCAGAATAGAGAATATTGCATATTTCCCAGTGGCATAGAGGAAGTACCTGAACTAAGAGAGTGGGAGCAGAGAGGGTGGAGAGTCTGTTTAAGGTAGAAGCATTGGATTGGATGGTTATTTGTTTGATGATGACTTATTGGTAGGGGCACATGGAAAGAGAAAGGATGATATTGAGGTCTCTGGTGTTACTAACAGGGAGGATGGGAAGTTTTGAAGGTTTAGGCCATGGAGGATGATTTTGTGCAGCCAGCCAGCAAATTTAGCACTGAGATGATGATTGACACTGGAGGTGGTGTCTTCATGAGGGATATCCAATTGTAATGTGGAAGAATATGTGCAAATTGGAGAAGCTGAACCGTAGAGACGTGAAATAATGATTTTTCAGAAATGTGTCTAGCTTGGCAAGGGAGAGAGAATGAAGACACAGGTGACGTTAGCTTGTCTAATACCAGCGATGCTAGTGATCATGGCTAAGAGTTTCTGAGCTCTTCTAGGGACCAGGCATTGCCGTAAGTGTTTCTCCTTGTACTCTCATGAAAGAGATGGTGTAACTGGTTTTTTCTATGCAATGAAGGAAAAAAGACACATAGAACATAATAAAAAGTGATGCCCTTATAACAGTCATGTTTCAAGGCTAAGGTGTCTGAATTTACAAGTGAGGAAATGGATTCACAGCAGGAGCTGAAATGTCATTAATATTTCATGTTATTTTACATACACCTTTATTTTATAATTGCTAGTGGACAGGGTGGCCATCCTCTAAGACATAGGCTGGAAGTATAAGTTTGGTGATTGTTCTCTAATAGCCCTTCATTAGAAAAGCAGACTATTTAAGGTAGATTTCTGACTCTTTCCAAGATTGTTATTAATATGTAAGTGTGATTAAGAATAAAGAGTTTAGTACGTCAATTAATATTTATAAAAGTGATTAGAACAGTGCTTAATAAGAAGTCAATACCATTAACTGTTATTACTAGCATTATCATTCATCTTTTCATCCATCTGTAGTGCAAGTAAATATGGAGTGCTGTTTACTAAGCACTGGGGAACTGAGATGAAAGACAGACCCTGCCATTAGGGAACAGTTCAAAGGGGAGGAAACCAAAGCAGCCAACTACAAAGTATACTGGTCCATTAAAAAGTTTAAAAAAATTGAGTTAATTATCAAGCGTCTTAAGCGGCATGCGCTTTTCTTCTAAGCCTTGAAGACAACAGAAATAATAAAGACACAGAATTGAATGCCTTTGTATTTATAACTTTTATACCAAATAAAAAATCAAATTAGGAGCTGATTAAACTATGAATATAAGTTGTAGCAAATTAAAAAAAGAGAAACTACTGTTCATAGTATATAATGGTATCAATTAAATTGTTAAGAAATTAGTAATCATCTCATAGGTAAGTGATCAAGTATATGACTTAACCATTTGCTGAAGATTAATCAGCATGTCTAAACAAGAACACAGATACCACAACTTAAGTATGAGCTAGCTTTCCTTTGTAGATTAGACACAAATTTTTAAGACATTTTCAGTGACTGTTAATGTACAGTGAAATGAATTTTGTAAAATGTGGTTTTTCCACATTTAACAAAATTTATTTAATTAGAATCTATTCATCAGTATGTGTGTATGTAATCAATTTCATCACCAACTTAAAATTAACATTTAAAAATACTCACCAAAGAAATTCACTATGATGTTTCAGAATAACTTGTAAGTTAGATGGGGCTGGTAATGTATTTTTCTTTTCAGAGATTAAAAAAAAGAGGGATTCATGACTGCCGAACATTAAAAATACTATTTTAGAACAAGTCTTAAAAATTTTATACCAAAAAAAGATGTAAAAAAGGATTAGTAAGTAAAAGTAGTTTTTCAAAGTTTCTATACATATTTTCTTTAAAATTTCCAAGACTTTGGAGAGAAAGGGGTGGGGCAGAAGGGAAAGTTCTAGAGATAAAAATGCATGCAAGTTTTTCCTTCGAGAGCAACTGGGTCCCAGGAAAACAAAGCATTTGCAAATTTTTAATGTTATAGAGTAGGAGCTTTTGGTTCAAACAGGAAAGGAGAGACTTAAATTTGGAATCAATTTATCAAGAAGACATCTTCGTATTTGACATGAATTAGAGTGTTTTTATTGGCCTCTACACTCTTTTTAGTATCTTCTTGGTATTTGGCTGGATTGGGTGTGTCATCATTAAGTGCTGGACTCAGGCAAGCCGCACTGGTGAGTGTAAACCCCACCCTGCACCTTGTCCTTGAGAAAAACACATTTCAGGTCAGACAGACCTGGATTCCAGTCTGGATTCTGCCACTCACCATTACATGGTCTTGGGTGGATGATTCCAACTCTCTAAGCCTCAGGGTCCTTGTTTTTATACTAAAGGTTCTTTATAAAGTGAATGAAGGGAATTAAATGAAACAACATGGGACAAGATTTAGCAAAATGTCCAGCACGAAAGAAATGCTCAAGAAATCTGTCCCTCCTGAATGAGCTGTTGTTAGGTGGTGTTTACTCTGCTGTCGATTCTGAGAGGTAGATAGTGTTCCTGTATAACTCACTTTCGTCAGTCTTAAGAGTTTTAGCCAAATTGTTAACTTTGTTTTTAAAATACTTACACAGAAAATAACATGCTTGGCAATGTATTAATATATTAGGTTAGAGCCTAGCATATATTTCATTAAAAGATATGTCAAATTTAGCAAATTATTTTGCCAAGAAATGATATGTAATATTCTGAACTTTAGGTAGAAATAATTGATTTTTTTTTAGAACATGAACACTTTGTCACACTAGTAGCAAATATTTAGCCCAGTGTTACCTCATATGAGATTGCTAAATTGCCTAACAATCAAAATAAATGTTCCGTCATAAACGTTCAAAATGATATATCAACAGACTTAATTTATCATGAATAAAATACTGCTGCTGTTATAAGACAATGCTAAAAGAGATAGAAGTGTTGGTAATAACCATTACTATAAAACACAAAGTAATTTTATCTCAGGCAAATAGTAAACTTTTTCAATCTGATTATAAATCAGCTAAACCATGAAAAGGGATACTAGAAGGTGGACTACAAGTGACAAGATTTAGACCAAAATTCTCCATGGGTCAATGTTAGGAATTGAGAGCCTTTCTACTTTTAAAATAATCTGTTCCATGAGTCTTCAGTATCACAAAGTATAAAGCTGAAGAAAATCAGATTCTTTTCAACTAGAGGATGAACACTGAGCCTTCCATTTGATTTTTAACACAACGGCTCTGTTTATTATAACCGTTTGTTACCATAAAAGTATAAACTGAAAGGTAGCAATGATGGCTGAGTGTAATATATTACATTAAATAAACTTGTCCCATGCGCAGTACAGGGAAAGCTCTGTTTACATTACAGTAAGCTGTTTTCTGCTGCATTTACAATTCTGCTGGGCAAGTAAATTAAGAGAGCTTATGACAGCTCAATTTACTTTATCTGGTCAACCCTCCAGGACATTATTAGTATAAATTTAGCATATTTAATTCTATTTAGTTATTTAGTGATGCAACACCAACAAAGTTTTCCTTTTTTTTTTTAAGGAAAGAATGTTTTAGCTGATCATTCAGAAAAAAGGACAAAAGAAAATTGCTGGGCCAAATACTGAACAATACAAGTCAACAGACACCAGATTTGCAAAGGAAGTGAATATAAAGGTCACTAGATGAGGCTGAAGGAGACTTGAAAAACAGAAAGATGTGTAAACATATAAAAATAATTTTTCATACTCCTCCCCAGGAGTTGACTGAAGTTTCAACTTTGGTTTATCCCAGGGTAAAAATGGAGGAGTTGAAGGGAGGTGTGGAATTTGCAGATAGTTCTGAATTCTATTCTGTGTGAAGTAGGATAGATACCAGGACAAGAAATTTAGTTCATTACCGTGTTTATTTCACCAGACTTAATTTCCTCAGCTTTCTGGTATTTAGGATGAATTATTACTTCTGGTGTGTGTGTGTGTGTGTGTGTGTGTGTGTGTGTATAATTGTAACATAAAGAGGTAGGACAGCAACATGGAGTGGAAGGAGTTGTGGGTTTGGTTAGAAGATGTAAATTCAGTTCCCTGCTCAGCCATGTGTCAGGGAGATGACCACTTACACTGAGTAAATTATCGGAGGCTTGGTTAAGGCTCTCAAATTCTGGAAACTCGAAATTAAATGAGAAATATGAGTGCTCTGGCCATGTTAATCATATAGAGACTTTTGCAAGTTACACATAGTGTGCCTTTTCAAGCTAATCTTCTTTACATTTCCCTCCAGTCAAATAGATCCCATGGTTCTGCATTTGTGTGTGCTGTTCCCTTTGTCTAGAATGCTTTTTCCCCTCCTCCTCGCCCCGTTGAGTTTTATCTCTGTGCCCATCTTAAATTCCCCTTCTATTCTAAAGCTTTTCCCTAAGACACTTTAAATTATCTCTTCTTTTGTTTTAAAAATACATACTGCTTCTAACAGATTTACAGACATATAAAAAACAAATTACCAAAAGGGAAAACGAGGAGAGGAGGGGCAAATTAGGAGTATGGGATTAACAGCCACAAGCTACTATACATAAAATAGATAAGCAACAAGGATTTATTGTATAGAACATGAAATTATTATATTCAGTATCTTGTAATAACCTGTAACGGAATGTAGTCTGAAAAAACTGAATCACTGTTGTACACCTGAAACTAACACAATATTATAAGTCATACTTCAATTAATATATATATATACTAACTCTAAAATTAATATAAAAACATTGTATAAAAATATAGAAATGAAAAAGTAAAATAAATAACAACTGTAACTCCATAATATGAATCATTAGTACAAATGATTAGCCATTCACTTCTTCAAGGGATGTGCCCCACCCAGAGATCAAACCCAGATCTTCTGCATTGCAAGCAAAATCTTGACTGAGAGAAGACCTTTTTCCACTTTGACCTTGTCCTAACCTATTTCCCCCTCCAAAAAGCAAGCAGATCAACAGCAACAACAAAACCAACTTGGGAACTTACATACTTAGATATTCTCTCTTCCACTTAATATTAGATCATATGCATTTAAAAGATGCCTTTCAGTATTCTTAGAAAGCTTAAATTAAAACATTTTTAATGTTTTCTTAATAGCCCATCACATAAATAGAGTGTAATTAACGTAAGAGTTCCTCTCTTGTTGGCCATCAAAGTATTTAAAGTATTTTCCTTTTATAAACAAAGCATTCTTGTGCACATCTAATACTATTTCTGTAGGACATATTCCTAGAGAAAGAATTCCTGGGCATGTACATTTCTAATACTTCGGAAATATCTTGCCAAATGGGCCCCTAGTGAGATTGCATCATTTTGCACTTCTGCCAGCCCGGAGCACAGTGCTTCTCTTCACCGAGCTCTTCCTGTGAGGGCGGCACTCATCACACTGCATGGTCATGATTTATGACTTGTCTCTCTTGCTCCCTAGGCTATTTACTTCCATGTGGCAAGAGCTGTATCTTTCTTACGTTGAACCCTAGGGTCTAGCACACAGCCTGCTCTGGAAGAGAAAGGGCCCAGTTAAAATCCACAGAATGAATTCTGCTTTACCAGTTTTTGTTTCTAAACTCTTTCTCATGTGTTCCTCTGAGCCGCTTTATTTATTTATTTTTGACTATCCTGGGTCTTCGTTGCTGTGTGGGCTTTTCTCTAGTTGTGGTGTGCAAGCTTCTCATTGCGGTGGCCTCTCTTGTTGCAGAGCATGGGCTCGTGGGCTCGTGGGCTCAATAGTTGCAGCTCCCAGGCTCTAGAGCGTAGGCTCAAAAGTTGCTCAGAGGCATGTGGGGGATTGAACCAGTGTCTCCGGTATTGGCAGATGGATTCTTTACCACTGAGCTACCAGGAAAGCCCCAAGTTAATTCTTAATTGTTAAAGATATTAAGGGAATATGAAATTCTGCCATTTCTGCCACTTTACTGAAAAACCCTGTGATTTCAGTGTGCCAATTTTAGGACTGACTTTGTTCTAACCTGTGCAAATTTCCTCTCTCACATAGTGTTAGGGACTTCCCTGGTCTTCCAGTGGGTTAGGACCTGGCTTCCACTGCAGGGAGCATAGGTTTGATCCCTGGTCGGAGAACTGAGATCCTGATTGCCACGTGGTGCAGCCAAAACAAACAAACAAACAAACAAAAAACCCCAAACACAGTGTTAACTGTGTCGAGAATAAATATGGTCATGAAAAGTGAGTTTGTATCTATCCCACTTTTGATTATGAGTATTTAGAAAACACTGTGAGTCTGTATGGAAAAAGTCTTATAAAAAAAGATAAATACTTTCTTTACAATGTATGGGAGTTCCATGCTGCTGGTTACTCAGGTTTGTAAATGTCCACAGGCTTATATTCATTCTGTCATGTGGAATGGTAAAAAGTTGATAATTTATCTTTGGTTAGATGTCTCTCCTTAAATCCTTTAATCATTCTTCTCAAGCCAGTATTGAGGTATTATTCATAAAATAGAACATTGGTGGATCTGATCCTAAAAATCACATCCTAGTGGTGAACGGGATGTGGTGACTGGGTAATAGAGGGGATCAGGGTTCAGGGAGCAGTGGCACTGCTCAGTGGCTTTGCGTATTATCTGCTCAGTAGGTGCTCATTTGGAGGAGGCACACCTTAGCAGTCTGAATTTGAAGTAAAATACAACATCCTATCTTTTATAACCCTGCAGAATTAAATTTGTAAGTTATACCAGACAATACAAAGACTACTGCCAAGAATGCATACTGAGTTAAGAAGAGACCGTTACAGACAAGGCGCCCTGGCCTTTCATGGTATTGAGAGCACAGAATAGGGATTTAGATGCTGGCTTAGATGTGGCCATGGGCAGCTTATCCCAGCTCTTGAGACTTACTGTCCTCTCTGGTGTACCAAGAATGAGAATGGTACAGACTCACTTCGCAGATGTCATGCCGATTAAATGAATTCAACACATGTGGAGCATGTTAAATAATGCCTGGAATATATCTTTCTAATCAGATTTTTTAATGAGTTAGGTTGCAAACTTACATTAAGATCTTTTTAATAACTTTTACAGTAGCCAATAAAAAAAGTCCAGCCAAAAGATGGGAAAAAAATAAATTTTACAATGCAGTATTACTGAATGCAAAATATATGAAAAACGTAGTCCAAAATGAACAAAATACATAAAATACTTGATACTGGTTTCCAAATTCTGTTGCCTTTATAAATAGAATATTTTAATATCCCTATTTTATCAGATTTTAGAAATAAAATTAATTGATTGAATACAATATGTTTAAAAATGCAAGTATGAAATTTAAGCAGTCTAACTTGTATGATTCTTACATTATGCAATGTTCTTGTATAAATATTCTTTCCATAAAATAATATGCCCAGCTATTAAAAGATGGTGTTTATCCATTACCTATAGCTATGTAATGCAAACTGATGCCCACATGTTATAATTCAAAGTCCCATTCTACCCAAATTTGGACACATAAAATAAAAAATTCACAAGTTAAATGGCTATGAATATGAATTATTTTTAACCTGAGTTTGGATTCATAAATGTAACAAAAATCATTGGCCACTTATTTAAGCTAATTGGAATATGTTTCTTTAAAAAGTTTATATAGTTTTTTGTAGTTTATATATTTTATTATTGAGCAGTTAATAATACTCTCATTAGCTAGTTATGAATAGCTGCAGTGATAAGTGACTGATGACAGTTCCAGGGAGTTTCCACTATAGTGAGAAAAATACTTCAGAAATTCTAGAAATGAATTGGTTCATTAAGCCCAGATTTTAAAAGCAGTTTCCTGTTTTAAAAGTCTCTGCCCAAAGAAACACTGAACTCCAGAATATGTTCCAGTATTTCTAATATCAATTTTCACTGTAGCCACAAGGTTGCACCACGATGGAAGTTCTCTGCAATAATGTTGGATCAGTCAGAGCCTGTTGCCTGATGTCAGTAAATACATTACCCAAAGGGAGTATAGATTGTATGAAAACTCTAGATTAATATCTGACAGTTATATTTTAAAAGAAAGTCATTCTCTTCCAGAAAGCAGTGAAAGTTGAAATGATGAAACAAACCCTTTGTTTAGCCTTGCTTCTAATTAAACAAGGGAAGGGGGATGAGGAGAAAAGGGAACCTAGTCAGAAACTCCTAAGTTCAACTTCAGTACACTGTTATGAATGTAATCTAAACTCTCCATTTTATTTCAGCCCTACTCCTAAGAAATAAGAAAGAAGAAATCTTTTGGCTATTAATCTTTCATTCCTGTTCATAATGTTTATCAGTATGAAAACATAGCTAATTCAGAATAATAAATGAAAATGAATTCATTGCTTTCCCATGTCTTGTAGCAAAAACTAAGCTAAAATGCCTACTTTTAGAAACAGATTTAGTTTTTTAATGTGGTTTCCTCTAAATATATACCAGTGTCTACAGTAATGTCCACATTCTCATTTTAAATGGCAAAGCTACATTGTCATATGGTTTTGTAAATTGTTGTGTAACTTCATTTTATATCATGTTATAGACAAGATGTTGCCCACTTATATTTCCACACAATAGATACAGGTTCATTCCGAAATGAATAAACAACCTTAGCTGTTAAATGATACTCATAGATATAAATTATGCCTTCTACTAGATAAGTCATTAATTATACAGCCTATTAGACAGTCTTAGGTACTGCAGAAATTCTGAAACAGTTAAAGTGTTCCTACACTCATGAGCAAATCTGACTGTATCAATTCAGAAATAGGCGCCAAAATGGATGTACCAGGGATTGCTTGGGGGAGATGCCTGTGAGGGCTAAAAAAGAAGGGCAGGGGCTTGGCAGGCAGGAGGATCTTCTAACCACAGGGCAGGCATCTCTGAAGTGGGGAGGGAAAGGAAGAATAGATTGGGAGGGTCTCAGTGCATTGCAGTTTGGAGAAAGTCTTGGCTAGGTTGATAGGAAGTCTCCAAGGCAAAGGGCTGAGCAGGAGTCAGGTTCATTCCGAAATGAATAAACAACCTTAGCTGTTAAATGATACTCATAGATATAAATTATGCCTTCTACTAGATAAGTCATTAATTATACAGCCTATTAGACAGTCTTAGGTACTGCAGAAATTCTGAAACAGTTAAAGTGTTCCTACACTCATGAGCAAATCTGACTGTATCAATTCAGAAATAGGCGCCAAAATGGATGTACCAGGGATTGCTTGGGGGAGATGCCTGTGAGGGCTAAAAAAGAAGGGCAGGGGCTTGGCAGGCAGGAGGATCTTCTAACCACAGGGCAGGCATCTCTGAAGTGGGGAGGGAAAGGAAGAATAGATTGGGAGGGTCTCAGTGCATTGCAGTTTGGAGAAAGTCTTGGCTAGGTTGATAGGAAGTCTCCAAGGCACAGGGCTGAGCAGGAGTAGCCCGATTCTAGGACATGCCCTTGCTTGACCACTGCCCAGGAGTGGCTGGGAGTGAGCAGGGGCTACGCTGGGTGGAGGGCATGTGACCTGCTGCAAACACCACAGTGGATCAGAAAATACAATTACTAGGGGCTGTCAGGCAACAACCCTTCCGAAAGCAGAATCTGTCAAAGGGAGATCAGAGCAGACAGATGTGTATGTGAGTGTTAGTCACTCAGTCGTGTCCGACTCTGCGATCCCATGAACTGTAGTCCACCAGGCTTCTCTGTCCATGGGATTCTCCAGGCAAGAATACTGGAGTGGGTTGCCATTTCCTACTCCAGGGGACCTTCCTTACCATCTAAGCCACCAGGGAAGCCCAAGCAGACAGTTATAGCCATCTTGATGGCCAATATGTAAAAAATAAAAATCCATCTTTTGCCAATGAGCAGCATTTGAAAGTTTATCTACCTCTCACCTGTTTTATGTCTGTTTATAGATGTGCACTGTGACTTTGTGGTCTGGTTTCTAAGCATCAGCACTCCTATTTCTGAGGGTTGGCAGTGGACTAAGCAGCTTGCTACTGTTACTTCACAGGAATCCCCAGCTTGTTGCATCTTTGATGTTTGCCTCATCCTTTCCAGGTTCTAATCAGGGCAGTCAGTGGGAGTTCATTTTCAGCTCTCCTCCTGGCTGTCTTTGTATGATCTTAGGAGGCTTATTTAACTTTTTAAGCCTTGATTTTTCTTGACTTGTAAACTGGTAAAAATATCCTAAAGGATGGAAAGTGAGGATTTAAATATTTATTTATTTGGCCTTGCCAGATCTTAGTTGCAGCATGTGGGATCTAGTTCCCTGACCAGAGATCGAACCCAGGTCCCCTGCTTTGGAAACGTGGAGCCTTAGCCACCAGACCACCAGGGAAGTCCCCAAAATGAGGATTTAATGAGCGAACACACACAAACCACTGAATATGATGTTTGGCGTGTGTTAAGCACTGTGAAATGTTTAGCAGTTTTTATTTTGACTCTAATTTTTACATATCATTCTGTTAGTTATACATTTTATACTCTTATCCAGATTACTGGATTACTATATATGTTACTTTGCTTCCATTTGAGCTGAGGAGCTTTGCTTTGAAACCTACAATTCAGTCTTTTAACTTAATATTTATAGAGAATGAGTGAGGTCAGGGATCTGTAAAATACCAAATCAGGCCTGTGTCTAGTGCTACAGATTTTAAATGTGACATTCTGCCTATTTGCAAGCAAAATGCAAGTTCCTCATATTTCTGAGGAACAAAAATAAATGCCAAGGACCATGAGGCTTGTGGATGAAAGCAAAGATGTTACCTGTCTGGATGGAGGCCAGGACACCTACAGTTCAGAGATGCTCGGTTTACTAATCACAAAATGATACACATTTTGTTGTTTTGTGAAAAATGCTTACCATAAAATGGTGAACTTCTCTAGAATGCACTTGATGGATGGTTTACCAGAAAAGTATTTTGAGAATTATAAAGAGTGACATTCAATACCGTTTATCATGTGGCTCCAAACCAAGTGATTTGTGAAACTATTTTATCACTTGCCTCTGCCAGTGATAGAAATTGCTCCTCGTGTGAAAGTATAAATTTGTGAGTGTCAGTTAAGTTTCCATTCTACTGGCCCTGTGTTTTGTCCAGGAAATTACATACTGCAGGGACAGATGAATAGTAGCTTGCATTACATTTGGTATAAGAAAGAATAGAATATATAATCTAAGAAATTATATAAAGAAAGGGTAAAATATATAGTATGTTGGGTGGTGATAAATCTATGGAGAAAAAGAAATGTGGTGAAGGCTTTGGTTTTAAGTGACAGAGGTTATCATAAAGTGTGACTGCTTTTCTGAAGGCCCGTATTTTAAGGTACTGGCCGAGTTTAGGGAGGTAGCATGTGGTTGGGAAGCAGACTTAGATGCGTGGTCTGGGGGGTGCTGGTCAGTTCTTACTAATAGAACACTGTGTCCCACTACTTGGGGATTTTACACATATTAATTCATTTAGATTAAGTCTCTGAATAGCCCTATGAGGAAGGTACTGTTATCTCCATTATATAGCTGGAGAAATTGAGACATGACATGGTTAGATAATAATGTGCCTGGAAAAAGAGAAGGGCTCTTCTCAAGACCATTCAAGAATGATTTGTAACTAGGGAAAGTAGTGGTTGATTTCAATCCAAGGTTGCATTTTGCATTGTCTTTATACTTCCTCATGGCTACTTTGGGAGGTTATCCACTATGTATTATTGATCCTTGTATCTAAGAAAAGCATGTTAACTGAAATTCCTTTACATCAAAGAAAAATTTTACACGCATTTTTCCCGAAAAAAGATTTAAGGCAGTTTTCAAGAATGTTTCAAATATAACGCAATGAAATGAGTGTGATAAGGAAAATAATGACAGAAAAAAGGTAGCAGTAAGTTGACATCAATTCATATGTACTTAAAAGTGATGAGAAACAAATAGGATTATAGTCTCCCAACAATCAACACAAAAAAAGATACTATAAAGTAAAATGCAGTGCTCTTTGGGTTTGAAATGATTAATAGAAGTGTAGTTATCTCTATGCCACAGAGAGAAACTTCCATAGTTCTTACATAGAGATGTTTTGTGAAGTGATGAGTATCATCTGTGATATTTATAGTACATTAAACAGCATATGCAAAAGATACATCAGGCTGTTTCTTAAAATGACTTTTATTGAGGACTATAATATAATGTCCTAGAAAAGTCCAGCCAAAATAGTTCTGCTGGGGTCCATCATGATATGGTTCCCAGGGGCAGCTCCTGGCTACTTTAACATGATTCAAGGATAAAATTTAGAGTATTTACAGAAGAAAGTTCAAGGTTATATTCTCTGACAAATGCTTAAATCTAGATATGATGTGCCAATAAAGAAGGATAGACATATAAATTATAGATCCTGATTGTTTATTTTAAAAATTACATGTATTTTTTAATTGTGTAATGAAAGAATTAGAATTTATAAGTTGTATATGACTTCCTCTGAGAAGACATGTAAACTGATGCATGTTCTGTTTATTATATGCAAATGAAATGACATCTGAATCTCAAACTGTCTTAGAAATCATTTAAAGGTAATAGAATTTGCAAAAGTTTGTATTATTTATTTGATTTTTTAAAGCAGATTGCACTGTGGGAGGACTGGATTCCTTTACACCATCATGGTTCCTTTATATCTATTTTTCTTCTGTGTATGTTTAATGCATATTCTACACAAGCAAACTTTAGAGAATGTGCTTGTCTCCATATATACAATATGTATATTAAAGTATGTGTATACATATACACATATGTAAATATGTATATAAGAGTCCTTTGACTGGATGGGCTCTTCAGGTAGTGTTTCAGGTTGATTTACAATGTGGTTTCATCCAGCACATGGAAGTGACTTTTCCCTTAGAAGGTCATTGATTCCATTTCCTGCCCTAATTCTTCCCCCATTCCCACCATGGCCTGACCTCAGCGTATCCCAGCCCCTCTGGGGATGTCTTTCTGGTTACATACAGGCTGCCTTCTTTTCTTCAGTGTTTCCCTTCCTATCAGTTCTTTCTACTTCACATTCTCAATTCCTCCTCCTTTTCAAAAATAAATAAGTAAATTGATAGAAAAAAGAAACCCTTGTCAAACCACCCTTTGGCCCCTCTACCCCCAAATAATGCTACTTCTTTTCACTGGTGAGTAGAAATATTAATTTTAAAAATTATATTTGATTTAGCTATGACTCAAGTTTCTGTTTCTTACATCCGTTTAGCTAATAAATAATTGTGAAAAAAAATTGTCTTTTGCTTTAAACACAAAATGCTTTGTGCCAAACTTACTTAAATTGGAAAATGAGGAGATTTAGGGGCATACACTAAATTTGAGAATTCAGGAGACATTCCTTTTTCCACAAGCAGTTTCCTCTGAGCAGAACTGTTTACTGGTATTGCTATTTGTTATTTTGTTTTTCACTGGGTAAATAAATAATGTATTTTGGGTTATACAAGTTTAGTCCTGTTAACAAGAACCAATTTTTGTTACCCAAAGTTTGTTTCAAAAGCTGTGACTCTGAAAGCCCATAGTCATCAAAAGAAAAGTCTATTTTGTATTTACGTTCTTGTTCCAGGTCATAAATACTTTTGTTTTTATACTGTAATCCATCCCAGGGATATAAAAAAATGTCAACGTTTTGTTTTGTACATTTACAGTTTTACAGCTTGCACAGTAGTGTAAAAATAACTTGACTCCAAGTTCATTTTTCTGGCACATTAGGATAATAACATAGATGATGGATATTAAATTAATCAGAAATGCTCTAGTAGAAATAACTTTAAAATATGTAAGATAAAATCTTAGCTTAATTGTATATACATAGCATGTTTGCAGCTAAAAATAATTTTATGAAGTTTTGAACTTCCATCTCAGGTTTAGCTGATAACTGTTTCTGCAGCTTTTTTCTTAATAACTTATATTAGCCTAAAATTTTAAAATTCCATAGTGTGAAATAAATTTAATCTGTACATTTTATGGAATCCATTTTGAACATTTTGTGTTAATTTCTCTGCTTTACTCTGACAAAATTAATTTTTTGATCACAGTTCAGCAAATGTATGAGAGAAATAGAGAAAATTTATGAGTCATGATTACTGTACACTGAGTTGCTTCAGTTGTATCCAACTTTTGACTCTATGAACTATAGCCCTCCAGTCTCCTCTGTCTATGGGATTTCCCAATTACGAATACTTGAGTGGGTTGCCATGATTCCTAGAAAAAGCAGTTAATTTTTTGTATCTAATATACCTGACTACATTTTGATATTATTCCAAGCTATGCATGATTGCTTCATTAATTGAAAAATAAGTGGAGAATATTAACACCTTCATGGAGTGTTTGTGATGATGGCATGAAATAATACTAAGCTCCTGGCAGAGAGTCTTGTATGTAATAGATAATGATAGTAACTAGTAAACAAATAAATGAAATGAATAAGTAAATAAATAACATCTGATTATATTAGTGTTGCAATGATATGAGACATCGTTTTCAAACCAAGAAGAGAATATCTTTTCCACATATAAGCTAACTTTAGTCAGTTTTCTTGGTGAAATCTGAAAGCCTTCCAGGGCTTTCGTGACAGTATTACATTCTGCCTCTTGTTATTCTTCCTTGCCCATTCCTTTGCTCTTTTCCCAGAAGAACTGTACTTCTCTGCTGTCGTTTTCAGTGTTAGCACACTAGTTGACTGTTTGGAATCCAGGCCCTCTCAATTCTTTTTTTAAGATTTTACATTTAGGTCTGCGATTCATTTTTTGAGTTAATCTTTATGTCTGGTGCAGAGTATGATCAATTGTTGCTGTTTTGTTTTTGCCTAGAGGTTTTTGAGTTTTCTAGTGCTATTTGTTGTTCCACATCCCATGGCATGTGGGCTCTCAGTTCCACAGCATGTTCCTCAATTGAACCTGTGTCCCCTGCTTTGGAAAGCGGAATCTTAACCATTGGACCACTGAGAAAGTCCCTTCCAGTTCTGATATATCACTGCCATATTCATGTTTCTCAAATAGTACTTTCATCAAGCATCTTCTTAGGAAATAAATGTTCAGTTATCTCCCATCTGCCCTTACAATTAGAATCTGAAAGCCAAGGTAGCTTATCTTTCCACCTTTCATCAGCATGTGTCCTCTGTACTTGCTTAACTTACCTTTTCCACGTTGGACTTCACCTCCCATTCTTGCCAACTTCTTCTAGCCTCCACTACCATGAGGGCATCGCTTCCTTTGTCTGGAGAGTGCTTTTTTTCATCCCCAAAGCCAATGTAACACTTGACTGTCATAATAGAAGTATATTTGAAATTTTGTATTTGTTCTGGTTGTGATGGATTAAAGATGACCACAGATTATTTGACATTTTTCCAATATTATTATTAAAAGTAATCCTGGACATCTGTGTGCCTACCTCTGCTTTCTTAAAAAAAGAGCAATAATTTACTTCTGATGCAGTGTTACAAGTCCCTGAAATGTGGAGCTGTGCAAATAAAAGAGAAAACGAGTCCAAGCCTCTCCTGATACAATTCCAGATCTATGCCTCTAATTTGATTTGTTCTCCCTAGATCAATTCAGTTTATTTAGATGCCTACATAATTTTTCTAACATGTTTCATAATAGTATGAAAATGGCAAATGGGAATTTGATGTCTTTTAAATTTTTCTGTTTTTGTATGGTGCACAAATCAGTATTGACCCTTGATGACTATGTAGAACTGGGCCAATGTGGAAGCTGTGGTCCCATGTCTCAGCTCACAGTCTGTTAGTAAAATCTATGCTCTGGGCTATCTGGACAGAAGTGAAGTAACAGAGAACTTTCCAGGTTTATGGGGGACGCATAAGGAAAGGAAATGTTTGGAAATGACCCATGACATTTAGAGGCCAATGACTTGCCCATTCACAGCGTAGGATCTGTGTCCACTAAAACTCTAAAGCTGAAAGAAAGAGATGGGAGAAGAGGGTGTTGACTGGTAGAGTGAAAAGTTTGACTTCCCCTCCAAAGATTCGAGATATAGCCTGGCAGATGGCTGAGGGGGATCCAGATGGGCTGTGGAAGGCACTTTGCTTATCAGTTTCCCTCTGTGGCGATCAACACTTTGTTTGCCAATTGTGGCTTCTTTTCCACAGCTAATCTAGGAGATATGCAAAGTTAAGGGTAAGTTTTTACTCTTTGATATTGTCATGGCACATTGAGAATCAGGTAACTTAGATATAGGTCATGCTTAGTTGGACTGAAGGATTCCAAACTTCCAGATTTGAGTAGTGAGATGTATTTCTGAGAAGATTCTTAACTTTCAGTTCATTAGTATGTAACAGTTTTAGTTTTAAATTATAAATTCCACTTCTATTCCAATTTGGAGAGTTCACAGAAACCCCATAATATGGACAGGACAATGATTATTATCTGTAAGTAACAAATGAAGAAACTGGATCCCAAAGGTCTCCGTCAGCTACTCATGGTCACTTCTTTAAGTGTTCTTATTCAGTTGTTCAGTCACTCAGTCATGTCCGACTCTTTGCAACCCCATGGACTGCACCACTCCAGGCTTCCCTGTCCTTCACTATCTCCTGGAGCTTGCTCAAACTCATGTCCATCGAGTCGGTGATGCCGTCCAACCATCTCGTCTTCTGTCGTCCCTTCTCCTCCGGCCTTTTGTCTTTCCCAGCATCAGGGTCTTTTCCAGTGAGACTCTTCACATCATGCAGCTTCAGCTTCAGAGTCAGTCATACCAATGAATATTGAGGATTGCTTTCCTTTAAGGGAAAGAGTTCTATTTCAAGGGGCTTCCCTGGTGGCTCAGAGTTTAAAGTATCTGTCTTGAATGTGGGAGACCCGGGTTTGATCCTTGGGTCTGGAAGATCCCCTGGAGAAAGAAATGCCAACCCGCTCCAGTACTCTTGCCTGGAAAATCTCATGGAGGGAGGAGCCTGGTAGGCTACAGTCCAAGGGGTCGGCAAAGAGTCAGGAGTAAGCGACTTCATTTTCACTTTGACTTTCCTTTAAGGTTGACTGGTTTGATCTCCTTGCAGTCCAAGGGACTCTCAAGAGTCTTCTCCAATACCACAGTTTGAAAACATCAGTTCTTTGGTGCTCAGCCTTCTTTACGGTCCAGCTCTCACATCCATACATGACTACTGGAAAAACCATAGCTTTGACTATACGGACCTTCACAGGCAAAGTACTGTCTCTGCTTTTTAATATGCTGTCAGGTTTCTCATACCTTTTCTTCCAAGGAGCAAGTGTCTTTTAATTTCATGGCTGCAGGCACCTTCCACAGTGATTTTGGAGCACGAGAAAATAAGGTCTGTCACTGTTCCCACTTTTTCCCCATCTATTTGCCATGAAGTGATGGGACCAGATGCCATGATCTTCATTTTTTGAATGATAGGTGAATGAGTACAGGCTGTTGAGTGAAATGCCTTTAGATTTTTAATAAGAAAAACACAGACACTAAGAAAAAATTACATTTCAGGGTAAATTATTGCTGTGACATTGGATGTATTCTATAAACTTTGCTTACTGACTTTATTTTAGAAGATAACATTTTTTTAATAATTTGTTTTTTAATTTTTGGTTGCCTGAGGTCTTGGTTGCTGTGCACAGGCTTTCTAATTGCGGTGAGCAGGGCCTACTCTTTGTTGCGGTACATGGGGCTCTCTTTTGATGACCTCTCTAGTTGTGGTGCACAGGCTTAGTTGCTCCGAGGCATGTGAGATCTTCCCAGACCGGGGATCAAACCCCTGTCCCCTGCATTGGTAGGAGGATTCTTATCCACTGCGCCACCTGGGAAGTTCAAAAAGATAACACTTTTGCTGAGTGTCTGAATCTTGAGTTGAAGAGAATTATGATGAATACCATGCTCTTCTCTTGCTTAGGGGGTTGGATCACTTTTGATTTCTTTATTTCCCTGAGTGTCATCCTTGAAATAGAACTCTTCATTTTCTCCCAATTTTCCCTACCCCCTCCCAACTTCATTTCAAGAAGAAAAAATGACAAAATGCGATCATTTGTCTCCTAAGACTCTGAGGGTGTTAAAAGAGCGCTGAGTGGTAAAACAGATGGAATTATACTAAAAGCACATGGCCCCTTATAATTTTATTCTTTAAAAAGCTCCAGAACTTAGGCTTAGTAATGGAGTAGACTTTTCTATTCTTGTGTAAGGCAATAAGAAATCTGTTTCTCCCTATTCTGACTCACTGCTGTTTTCCCAGAGCACATGTCCATTTTCATCAGTCATTAAGAAATGTTGATTTAATAGACTCTCATTACTGCTTCTGAAGAGACCATGATTCCTAATTTTATTGAGAAGGGATATAAAGTATACCAGGTTATGAGAGTAGTATTTACTGTTTTTTTCTGAAGCTTCTGTTGTTTGATGAAAAATAAACAGATGCCTTAGCTGCCTTTGCCATTACACTTTATTTCTACCGTTACATAAATGGTACATATACTTTTCTGTAAATAATGACTCAGTAGTGTTAAAGTATAGTTTTTCAATAAAGCTTAAATTTTTTGACGTTAATATCTAGCATTGTGTTTCCAGCAAAATGAGGGTGATAGTTGCCAATCCTGTGCGAATGAAAATTGCTGTTTTAGGAGGAATTTTTGTTAGCTCCTAGAAACAGCAGTAAGATCTTTAAACTCTGTGCTTTAGATGGCACACTCAGTCATTTGGAACAATGCCATTTTGCTGTTTAGCTTTTGACATACTGAAATTAAAGACAGTAGAAATTGAACGTCATTCCTTTTACTTTATCTTCAGATTTAGTTTTAAAATATTCTTTCAATTCTTTACAGATTAATAGCTATATAGTCTTATGTACAAAAATTCATTGGAAAGATTTAGTATGACCATGTTACTTTGAGAACTCTATTTCTGGGAAATTCAAGCACAGATTGAAAACTGTGAAATTCAGATATCTACGGTGTGAATCCTTAGATCCAGTGTCTTAGCTGGATTAGGAAAGATATGACAGGAAACCCAAGTACAGCAGAAAATAGATGTCACAAGTTCAATAAATTCATTGTTCAGTTCAGTTGCTCAGTCGTGTCCAACTCTTTGCGACCCCATGAATTGCAGCATGCCAGGCCTCCCTGTCCGTCACCTACTCCCAGAGTTCACCCAGACCCACACCCATGGAGTCAATGACACCATCCAGCCATCTCATCCTCAGTCGTCCCCTTCTCCTCCTGCCCCCAATTCCTCCCAACATTAGAGTCTTTTCCAATGAGTCAACACTTCGCATGAGGGGCCAAAGTACTGGAACTTCAGCTTCAGCATCATTTCTTCCAAAGAAATCCCAGGGCCGATCTCCTTCAGAATGGACTGGTTGGATCTCCTTGCAGTCCAAGGGCCTCTCAAGAATCTTTTCCAATACCACAGTTCAAAAGCATCAATTCTTCGGTGCTCAGCCTTCTTCACAGTCCAACTCTCACATCCATACATGACCACAGGAAAAACCATAGCCTTGACTAGACGGACCTTAGTCAGCAAAGTAATATCTCTGCTTTTGAATATGCTATCTAGGTTGGTCATAACTTTTCTTCCAAGGAGTAAGTGTCTTTTAATTTCATGGCTGCAGTCACCATCTGCAGTGATTTTGGAGCCCCCAAAAATAAAGTCTGACACTGTTTCCACTGTTTCCCCATCTATTTCCCGTGAAGTGATGGGACTGGATGCCATGATCTTCGTTTTCTGAATGTTGAGCTTTAAGGCAACTTTTTCATTCTCTTTCACTTTCATCAAGAGGCTCTTTAGTTCCTCTTCACTTTCTGCCACAAGGGTGGTGTCATCTGCATATCTGAGGTTATTGATATTTCTCCCAGCAGTCTTGATTCCAGCTTGTGTTTCTTCCAGCCCAGCATTTCTCATGATGTACTCTGCATAGAAGTTAAAGAAGCAGGGTGCCAATTCATTAGGAGAGCATTGTTAATAAGTAATATCAACTTATTTGTATGTTCCTACAAAATGAAAAATTATACTGGGGTTATAAATGCACCAAGTTCCAAAGAATAGCAAGGAAAGACAAGAAAGCTTCCTTTAATGAACAATGTATAAAAATAGAGGAAAACAACATAAGTGGAAAGATTAGAAATCTCAATAGGAAAGTTGGAAATATCAAGGGAACATTTCTCCCAAAGATGGGTACAATAAAGGGATAGAGACTTAGTAAACACAGAAGAGATCAAGAGATGGAAAGAATACACAGAAGGACTATACAAAAAAGATCTTAGTGAACCAGATAACTACAATGGTGTGGTCAGTCACCCAGGTCAGACATTCTGGAGTGTGAAGTCAAGTGGGCTTTAGGAAGCACCACTGTCTAATGGATGTGATGGGAGTGTAGTACAGCTATTCAAAACCCTTAAAGATGATGCTGTCAAAGTGTTGCACTGGATATGTCAGCAAATCTGGAAGACCCAGCAGTGGCCCCAGGACTGGAAAAGGTCAATCCTTATCTCAATTCCCAAGAAAAGTAGTACTAAAGAGTGGACAATTGCACTCATCTCCCATGCTAGTAAGGTCATGCTTAAGATTTTGCATGCTAAGCTCCAGAGCTTCCAGATGTCCAGCTTCCAGATAAACTTGTTTCAACTTCCAGATGAACCAGGAACTTTCAGATGTCCAAGCTGGGCTTAGAAAAGGCAGAGGAACCAGAGATCAAATTGCAGACATTTGCTGGATCATAGAGAAAGCAATGAAATTCCAGAAAAACATCTACCTCTGTTTCATTGACTATACTAATGCCTTTGTGTGGATCATAACAAACTGTGGAAAGATCTTAAAGGGATGGAAATACCAGACCATCTTACCTGTCTCCTGAGAAACCTGTATGTGAGTCAAGAAGCAACAGTTAGAACCCTGTATGAAACAACTGATTGGTTCAGGATTGAGAAAGGAGTACAACAGACTCTGTTGTTGCCCTGTTTATTTAACCTATACACTGAGCACATCATGAGAAATACTGGGCTGGATGAGTAAACTGGAATCAAGACAGGCAGGAAAACCATCAACAACCTCAGATATGCAAATGACACCACTCTGATGGCTAAAGCAAAGAGGAACTAAAGAACCTCTTGATGAGGATGAAGGAGGAGAGTGAAACAACCAGCTTAAACTAAATATTAAAAAAAACTAAGATCATGACATCTGGCCCAATTACTTCATGGCAAATAGAAGAGGAAAAGGTGGAAATAGTGACAGATTTCCTCTTCTTAGGCTCTAAAATCACTGTGAATGGTGACTGAAATGAAATCAGATGACTCCTTCTTGGCAGGAAAGGTATGACAAACCAGACATTGTGTTGAAAAGCAAAGACATTACTCTGCTGACAAAAGTCCGTATAATCAAGGCTATGGTCTTCCCAGTGGTCATGTACAGTTGTGAAAGCTAGACAGTAAAGATGGCAGAGCACCAAAGAATTGATGCCTTTCAACTGTGGTGCTGGAAAAGACTCCTAAGAGTCCCTTGGACATCTAGATCATCAAACCAGTCAATTTTAAAGGAAATCAACCCTGAATACTCATTGGAAGAACTGATGTTGAAGCTAAAGCTCCAGTATTTTGGTCACCTGATGTGAATGGCTGACTCATTGGAAAAGTGCCTGATGCTGGGAAAGATTGAGGGCAGAAGGAAAAGAGGGCATCAGAGGATGACATGACTGGATGGCATCACCAATGCAATGGACGTGAACTTGGGCAAACTTAGATGGTATGGGACAGGGAGGCCTGGTGTGCAGCAGTCCATGGGTTGCGGAGAATCAGACACAACTGGGTGACTGAACAACAACAATAATAAAAGCCAGAATGAATATGGGAAGCACAGAGGTGGTTAATTCACATGGAAGGCAAGCACAAAGAGAAATGTGAATTTGACTAGGAGTGAGATGCCCTAGATCTAGGCTGTAATTGACATCTATCCCAGAGGGAAATCTGGATAATTTATCCAGCCTGTCAGGATCTCCTCCTATTAAACTTGCATTTATCACAGAATCGTTGTGGAGAATCAAATGAAGCAGTATATATTGAAGTGTTTTGCATTTTCCTATTTCCATCTAGAATAGATCATACTGGTGTCTCTGACTCCTTCCTCCCATACCTTGTCCATGCAGTTTATTCTACCCATTCATTTTGTATGTCTCTCTCTGCCTCTTAGACTGTTAGCTCATTAAGGGTTGCTTCTGAATCAGCTTGGTATCTCCAGCCTCTAGTACATTGAAAGTTCTTAATATATGTATGATAAACTTTATTTTCATAATCATTACTGTCATGTGAAAATCTTCAAGCTAACTTTATATTATTTTTTAAATATTTATTGTTCCATTTATTTACTTGGCTGCCCCAGGTCTTATATGCAGCATGCTGGATCTTTGATCTTTGTTGCAGCATGTGGGATCTTTAAGTTGGTACACTCAGAGTCTTTCTTTTCAGTTGGGGCATGTAGGATCTAGTCCCCTAACCGTGGATGGAACCTGGACCCCCCTGCATTGGGAATTTTGAGTCTTAGCCACTGGACCAAAGTCCCTAAACTTAATTTAAATAAATAAATAAATTTGGTGTTTGTTCTGGATGCAAACCTTGAACACTTTCTCAGGTTTCTGCCGTGGCCTCCTTCTTTCCTTAAAGCATCTTTTCTTCTGGGACTGTGTCTGCCCCCGACTTTGCCAAGTTTATTAACAGGCTGGAGTCTGCAGTGACACTGCTGGGCTTTGTGGTTCTTGCACCCTATTTCACTGCCCCCTTCTGTGCCATTTTCCCCTGCAGTGGATTGAATAGTGGTCCCCAAAAAGGTATGGCCTAGTCTTCACCCCTGGCATCTCTGAAGGTGATCTTATTTGGAAATAGAGTTTTTCATATGTAGTTATAGATCTTGAGATGAAATCATCTATCTAAATCCAATAACTGATCTCCTTATAAAGAAAGAAGAGGGAGTTTTGGGATACACAGACACAGATAAGAAACATGGAGGAAGAAGTGATGGGGAAATGGAGGCAGAGGATGGAGGGGCATGGCAAGAGTTGCCAGCAGCCCCCAGAAGCTGGGAGAGGATATGAACAGATTTGCCCTCAGAGCCTGCCCAGGGAACAGATCTTGTCAGCACCTTGGTTACCGAGTTTTGACCAACTTAAAACCGAAGCAGCCAACCGGATGTCCCCGTTCTTCCTTCCTTAGACTGTGCCACGATGTGGTGCCTTCTTACACTCTTTCTCGGGGCCTCTCAGTGACCACCCATCACACGTGCAAAGCTCGGTGCTTTGTTTCTTCCCGGTTCACTGTGGAGGCCAGCACTCTAATAACATCACATGGTATTGTCTCATGTTTTCACAGTTAGACACAAATTTATAAATTGTTCTAAGCTCATACATAGTCCTAAGAAATGGGCATACATTCATTACTTGGATTATATAACTCAGTGACTCATTAATTATACTTTGAAGAATTTTAAAATAACTTCTGCATTTCTGAGATTTTTAGTTGATTCATTGATATTTTATTATTTTTGGACTCTCTTTATTTTTTAAAATCAAAGAGTGGTGTCAGGAGCTGAGGTGAACTGGGAGAGAAGTGAGTTGAACTGGGAGAGAGCTGAGCCGCCAAGTGTTGGAGTTGCCAGAATACTCGATTAAAGCACCAAGCCCCAAATGAAGGAGTTAAGTAAACCTTTAATCACTTAGTGAGATGATGCAAGCAATGAAGTGAAATAGGATAGAGTGCTGTTTTTCTCATGGAATGGCAAACTTGTGGGGCATTAGGTGGGTTACCTCAGATAATTCACTGTGGAGCCTGACCTAAAGCCTCTGGCAGATTTGTGGACCATGGAGTTGGGGAGGGAGAGCAAAACAGGTAAAAGAGAGGGAAAGTACTGGTTACTGAGTCAGAGTTGAGAGAGATGTCCTCAAGGTTTTCCCCTCCTCCTCCACATGAGGTTATGGCAAAGACCCTTGAAGAAAACAGTTGTCCAGATCCTCTAATAAACAAACCTAGGAATGAAGGCATCAGGACTAGCTATGCAAAACTATGTAAGAGTAGGACAAGCCATAGTTTGGGTGAGTCTCTTGAAGAATTTTCCAGTTTGTTGTGATCCACACAGCCAAAGGCATTGGCGCAGCCAGTAAAGCAGAAGTAGATGTTTTTCTGGAACACTCTTACTTTTTTGATGATTCAACAGATGTTGGCAATTTAATCTCTGGTTCCTCTGCCTTTTCTAAATCCAGCTTGAACATTGGGAAGTTCATGGTTCTCGTACTGTTGAGACTTGCCTTAGAGAATTTTGAGCATTACTTTACTTGCGTGTGAGATGAGTGCAAGTGCACAGTAGATTGAGCATTCTTTGGCATTGCCTTTCTTTGGGATTGGAATGAAACTGACCTTTTCCAGTCCTGTAGCTGCTGCTGAGTTTTCCAAATTTGCTGACATATTGAGTGCAGCACTTTCACAGCATCATCTTCTAGGATTTGAAACAGCTCAGCTGGAATTCCATCACCTCCACTAGCTTTGTTCATAGTGATGCTTCCTAAGGCCCGCTTGACTTCACATTCCAGGAGTCAGTCTCTAGGTGAGTGATCACACCATCATGGTTATCTGGGTCATGAAGATCTCTTTTGTATAGTTCTTCTGTTTATTCTTGCCACCCTATGTATTCTTGTCTGTTCAAGAGATGGGAATACCAGAGCACCTGACCTGCCTCCTGAGAAATCTGTATGCAGGTCAAGAAGCAACAGTTAGAACTGGACATGGAAGAACAGACTGGTTCCAAATCAGGAAAGGAGTACATCAAGGCTGTATATTGTCACTCTGCTTATTTAACTTATATGCAGAGGACATCATGTGAAATGCAGGGCTGGATGAAGCACAAGCTAGAATCAGGATTGCTGGGAGAAATATCAATAACCTCAGATATGCAGATGACACCACCCTTATGGCAGAAAAGTAGTGAAGAAGAACTAAAGAGCCTCTTGATGAATGTGAAAGAGGAGAGAGAAAAAGTTGGCTTAAAACTCAACATTCAGAAAACTAAGATCATGGTATTAGGTCCCATCACTTCGTGGCAAATAGATGGGGAAGCAATAGAAACAGTGACAGACTTTATTTTCTTGGGCTTCGAAATCACTGCGAATGGTGACGGTGGCCATGAAATTAAAAGACACTTGCTCCTTGGAAGGAAAGCTATGACCAACCTAGACAGCATATTAAAAAGCAGAGACATTACTTTGCCGACAAAGGTCTTTCTAGTCAAAGCTATAGTTTTTCCAGTAGTGATGTACGGATGTGAGAGCTGGGCTATAAAGAAAGCTGAATGCCAAAGAATTGATGCTTTTGAACTGTGGTATTGGAGAAGACTCTTGAGAGTCCCTCAGACTGCAAGGAGATCCAGCCAGTCCACCTAAGGAAATCAGTCCCAAATATTCATTGGAAGGACTGATGCTGAAGCTGAAACTCCAATACTTTGGCCACCTGATGCAAAGAACTGACTCATTGGAAAAGACCCTGATGCTAAGGAAGATTGAAGGCAAGAGGAAACAGAGGATGAGATGGTTGGATGGCATCACCATCTCGATGGATGTAAGTTTGAGTAGGCTCCAGGAGTTGGTGATGGAAAGAGAAGGCTGGCATGCTGCAGTCCATGGGGTCACAAAGGGTTGGGCATGATTGAACGATTGAACTGAACTGGGGTGAGTCTTGACTGCAACTCCTTTCTTGTAAACTGACAAGATTTTACAACTGTAGACCATATTTGCCTCAAGAAATTAAAGTTAAATATTAAAAATAATAAGTTGGTAATACCTACACTGTGCTGTTTTGGGCTATCAGCAGAGCCAGTGATATTGCCTACTTACTAAAGTTAAACTATATTTTTACTTTTGTATATGATTTGGGAAACCAAAACCAGACAGATATATACAATTAAAAGGAAGTTCTTTGAAGAACTGTAGAACAGAAAGGAACATGGGATGATTACTTGCTAAGTAAAATTAAGTTGACAAAATTGTGTGTCATCTGGTTGAAGAGTTAGAGCAGACCATCCACGTTGTATCTGTACCAATATAGACTAGTTAGACTGTGATGTGAAAAAAATAGAAACTATACTCTAAAAGAAGAAATGTAAACATTGTTATATTCTGTCACCAGTGATAGACTTCCCGGGCAGTCCAGATGCCAAGATTCCATGCTTCCAAGCCAGGGATTGCGGGTTCAGTCCCTGGTCAGGGAACTAAGATCTCACATACCTTTCAACCTAAATAAATAAATAATATTTTAAAGTATCAAGTGATAAACCATGTATGCACTATGAAATGATTACCACAGTCTAGCTAATAAACACATCCATCACTTCATAATTATTTTCCTCCCTCCCGCCTTGCTCCTTCCCTTCCTTCCTTCGTGGTGAGAGTGCTTAACTATCTAGCAGATTTCAGGTTTATATGTGGAATATAAATAATCAAACTCATAGAAGAAGCAGGAAGTGGTAGTCACCAGGGGCTGAGGGAAAGGGAGGGAGAAATGGAAGCTGTTAGTCAAAGGGTACTAAACTTTATGTAGGATAAACTTACTTTAAAAAAATAAATGTTGATTACACCTTCAGATATTTACTCTGCTCAATAGATATTGCTTCAAACTCCAGGTATCTTTTCAGGAGAAGTACCTCTAAATTGGCTTCCCTGATAGCTCAGCTGGCAAAGAATCTGCCTATAATGCAGGAGACCTCAGTTTGATTCCTGGGTTGGAAAATTCCCCTGGAGACGGGATAGGCTACCCACTCCAATATTCTTGGGCTTCCCTGTTGACTCAGAAGGTGAAGAATCCGTCTGCAGTGTGAGAAACCTGGGTTCAATCCCTGGGTTGGGAAGATCCCCTGGAGGAGGGCATGGCAACCCACTTGAGTATTCTTGCCTGAAGAATCCTATGGACAGAGGATTCTGGTGGGCTACAGTCCATGGGGTTGCAAAGAGTTGGACATGACTGAGTGACTAAGCACACCTCTAAATTGAAGGTTGTTGTTCCCACTGTTAAGCTGAAAAATATAGTAAATACACTATCAAGCAAAAACAGTCTGGAAACAGAGCAGAAATAGGGTAATTTTCAAGGGTGTGGAGGGTATAGAGGACTGCTCATAGGACAGGATCCGTGACTTAAGTACTGGAAGTAGAATGGACCCATAGACCTTGCAGGGGACAGCAATCTGAACTTTGGAAACAGGATGAGCAAAAGTGCTGGGGTAGAGAAATTACCACGGCAAACTCATGGGAGCCTGACTCCATGATTCTAAGCTCCGTGTGATTAAGCTCTGACTAAAGCAAGGTCAATAATTTAACCTAACTACTCCTTAGGTTAGAACTCTGCCTCAGCCACCTACTGCCTATGTCAGTTGAGCAAGTTACTTCATCTCTCTGTGACTCAGTTTCCAACTCTGACACTGAGGCAAGGCAGCAGTGATCCCATAAAGTCATTAGAAGTAGAACAGTTCATACATAGACAGCACTTAGATAAGTGCTGGGTAAATTGCCACTTAAGATTAAGATCGAAAAAGTCATAAGTGAAACTTGTTACCACCCTAACAATGAGAACAATGTAGATTTGTTACAAAATAATGGTTTTTAAACCTACTCAAGACCTAAGAAAGCAAAGAAACAAACTGAAAATCCAGAGCGCTGAAAAGAGACACCACCCCCACCTGCTCTCAGTATAAAAGAAGTACTAAAAGAAGAATCTGCCATTGAGTAAGAAGAAACCAGTTAAATTTTAATAAACTTTTAATAAGCACATGAGTGATCTCGTGATGGTTTAGAATTCTGAGGAACAGTGACTACAGGATGGGTCTGTATCTACATGTCAACTCTTTCCTATGTGCTTTCACCGATTTTGTAGTGTCCTTGTAAGTATAAAGCTGAGGGCATGTATAGAAATCTTATGAAAAATCTGAGATTTTCACTGAGTTCAAAGCAATTGGAGGAGCAGGAAATCTGAGAGAATCCTCTTGGAAGCACTCCAGTCTTTACCAAATGTAAGTAGTGACCTCTTAACACTTTGAAAGGAGCAGGAATGCTGAGAGCCATTCCCTTGAGACTCTGCAGCCTTTATTGCAAGCTCTGCATATGCTGTGTGAAGCTAAGGAAGGACAGAAAGAGAGCAGTGAACAAGGACCAGGAGAGAAAGTGAATTCCCAGTGGGAAGAATTGCTGACAGGAAGGTTAATGAGGCAGAGAAAGATCATCCACAGTGTGGAAACCAGGTGTCTTATCTACAAGCAAAATTAAATATCCTGAGTCTTGCTGGTATTCGCAAGTCCTGCTGAGAGGGAAGTCCAGATTCTTTCCTCAGTGGTTAACTGAGTCAAAGATGTCAAAAGCCCAAACAGAGCTCAAATTCAGAGAAGACTGCCATTCCCAGACTGGCAGCATGACAGAAGAAGGTGTGAGCCTTTTCTGAAAGAATATGTTTTTCCCTTCATCTTGATTGTTCTTTGCACACATTTAGCATAAAATAATAAAATGTTGAAGAAGCATGAAAAGGTGGCTGACGGTCAAAAGAAAAACAGTCAATAGACATTAACCTAGAAATGGTCAAGATGTTGGTATTATTTTAAAATTACCTGTTGTAAATAACCCCAAACATCTAGTAGAAAAGGTAGACAATGTGAATCAACACATGAAAATTCAGACTATGAAAAAAAAGACTATTTAAAAACTCAGTGAAAATGCTCAGCTTGAAAACTATAAGATATAAAGAATGCATTCCATGGATGTGACAGCAGAATGGATATAGCATAAGATAAAATCTGTCCATTTAAGATAGAGATTATCTAACCCAAAATATAAAGAGGAGATAAAGAGTGAAAAAATAATAGATTATCTGAGAACTATGAGACAATATCAAACAACATATTAATATAATTGCAGTCCCTTTAGGAGACAGGAACATGGTGAGGCTGAAGAAATATTTGAATGAAAGTGAAAAGAAAGTGAAGTTGCTCAGTCATGTCTGACTCTTTGTGACCCCATGGACTGTAGCTTACCAGGTTCCTCCATCCATAGGATTTTTCAGGCTAGATTGCTGGAGTGGGTTGCCATTTCCTTCTCCAGAGGACCTTCTCAACCCAGGGATAGAACCTGGGTGTCTCACATTGCAGGCAGATGCTTTACCATCTGAGCCACCAGGGAGGCCCAATATTTGAATAAATAATACCTTTTTATGCAAAATTGAACAGAGAGCAATCTACAAACCCAGTAAATTCAGTAATCTTTGGAAAACTTTGAATACAAAGAAAACCATTACTGATATGCAATATAATCTGACTGCTGCAACCAAAGATAGGAGGGAAATCTTAAAATCAGCCAGTATAGAGACATATGGCTTAAAAGAGAACAAAGATGAGAACGGCTAACTTCTTGTCAGACACAATGGAAACCAAACAGATGATGGAACCTGTAAGTTTAGAATTCCACATCTGGAAAACAGTATTGTTCAAACGTAAGACTCAGTAAAACACTGCAGGCAGACAAAAGCTAAGACATTTTGTTGACCACTAACTTGTCCTAAAGGAAGTACTGAAAAAGTATTTAGACTGAAAGGTATTAATATCAGATGAAAACTTAGATCTGTAGAACAGAACGAAGAACAAAAGGCTAGTTTTGGTGTACATCTGTCTCTCCTTCAGTTCAGTTCAGTTGCTCAGTGCTGTCTGACTCTTTGCAACCCCATGAATGGCAGCACGCCAGGCCTCCGTGTCCATCACCAACTCCTGGAGTTTACCCAAACTCACGTCCATTGAGTCAGTGATGCCATCCAGCCATCTCATCCTCTGTCATCCCCTTCTTCTCCTGCCCTCAATCTTTCCCAGCATCAGGGTCTTTTTTAATGCGTTAGCTCTTCTCATCAGGTGGCCGAAGTATTGGAGTTTCACCTTCAATATCAGTCCTTGCAGTGAACACCCAGGACTGATCTCCTTTAGGATGGACTGGTTGGATCTCCTTGAAGTCCAAGGGACTTGCAAGAGTCTTCTCCAACACCACAGTTCAAAAGCATCAATTCTTTAGCACTCAGCTTTCTTTATGGTCCTACTCTCACATCCATACATCACTGTTGGAAAAACCATAGCCTTGACTAGATAGACCTTTGTTAACAAAGTAATGTCTCTGCTTTTGAATATGCTGTCTAGGATGGTCATACTTTTCCTTCTAAGGAGTAAGTGTCTTTTAATTTCATGGCTGCAATCACCATCCATAGTGATTTTGGAGCCCCGCAAAACAAAGTCAGCCACTGTTTCCACTGTTTCTCCATCTATTTGCCATGAAGTGATGGGACTAGATGCCATGATCTTAGTTTTCTGAAGGTTAATCTGTAAGCCAACTTTTTCACTCTCCTCTTTCACTTTCATCAAGAGACTCTTTAGTTCTTCTTCACTTTCTGACATAAGGGTGGTGTCATAGGCATATCTGAGGTTATTGATATTTCTCCCAGCAATCTTGATTCCAGCTGCTTCTTCCAGCCCAGTTTTCTCATGATTTACTCTGCATATAAGTTAAATAAGCAGGGTGACAGTATACAGCCTTGACATCATATACATTTTATTTCTTTATTACATAAAATTTATCTGTTCAAAGCATATATACAGAAATGCATTGTGAGATTTATAGCACATGAGCAGCATCTCACAGTACTTAATACAATCTTACAAAAATAAGAGGTATAACTTACTGTGAATGCCTCCTATGTGCCTGGCACCATTATTTATACATATAACTCAGGTTTATAGCCCTTATTTTATAAACTAGGAAGCCAAGTCTCAGATAAGTGAAATCACTTGCATAACACCCTATAGCCTCTAAGTTGCAAAATGAGAATTTTGGCCCTTGCTTTCATACACTCTTAAGTGAAAGAACAAGGTTTTAACATTGTTTGCATGAAAATAAAATTCTATGAATAGGAAACATGTTAATAAATTATTAATGATTAATAAATTATTATGTGTCCATTTGATGGGATATTATACAACTGTTAGATATCTAAGTGGGCTGACCTGGAGCAATATCCATGACATAATTTTAAATGGAAAGTGTCTGGTTGAATATAATGAGAATAGTGTGTGTTTGTGTGTGTGTGCTCACGCACATAGATATATATACATATGCATATTTTGATGCTTTTATGCATAAACTCACATTCATACATACACATATAGAGAAAGACTTTCTATTCGGCTTCAATTCTTTGTGATCCAGTGGACTGTAGCCTGCCAGGCTTCTCTGTCTATGGGGTTCTCCAGGCAAGAATACTGGAGTGTGTTGCCATTTCCTTCTCCAGGACATCTTCCTGGATCAGAGATCAAACCTACATCTACTTCATTGGCAGGCAGATTCTTTACCACAGAACCACCATGGAAGTCCAAAGAGAGACTAGCTCTTAACAATATATAAAAATTGCTAAGGGATTTTGAATCTTAAGAAAAAGTCCTTTAGAACTTGAGGGTCAGGATTGAAAGAGAGAGCTTTTTTTTTTTAAAAAAACAGCAGTAACGTTGATGTTTATAAAATTTAACTGCATACTAAGATTATTCTCTCAATTTTTAAAAGCCTAGTGTTTAAGTAAATGTTTTGCTCATTTCACTACACTGATTTAATGGAGGACTCACACATAAGCTTATTAGAGGTAAAGGCCATTAATTCTTTCTTTGCTTTTTACCCAGCTTAATGCACTGGCACATAGGCTTTAATAGTTACTGACTTTTCAATTAGAAGGATGTTGGTAATGGTAAAGGATAAAATTGCATTTAAGTACTGGTAAAAGGATGAACACAGAAATAAATAGGACTGCTTAGAATAAAACATAATACAAGAGGTAAGATTTGAACAGATACTGAATGCTTTATTGGCTGATCTATGAAACATATCACTTTGGGCAAGTGAAAGTGAAGTCGCTCAGTCGTGTCCTACTCTTTGCGAGCCCATGGACTGTAGCCTATCAGGCTCCTCCGTCCATGGGATTTTCCATTCAAGAGTGCTGGAGTGGGGTGCCATTTCCTTCTCCAAGAATGATACACAAAGAGAGGGGAAGAAGAAAGGTGTAGATATGTGTTGCTGAAGTCGAGTCTTTTTTTATTTTTTGAAAAATGATGAGCTGAGGCAGGTAGGTTGGTGCCCGGTTGAAGAGTGAAGGGGGTTCCATCAATGGGTTTTAAACAGGATATACCTCAGATTTGAGTGTTTTAGGAAGATTAATTGGCAAGGAGTTCTTTGAAGCAAAAGTCAGTCCTCTTAGCCATTACAGGAACTCTGTTAATTCTCTCCTTTCTTACTTTTCCAGCTACCCCTACCATGTTGTGGCTCTAATTCCTTTTCCTCTGCTCTCTCGTTCTGACACCTTTGTCCCTACTTGGGCATGACAGTAACAACCCACAGACGCCCTCTTGTTTTTTCTGAGCTGCTCTTCTTACTCATAGAATAAGTATTCTTTCACACCTCTGTTAAATATATCAGTTCTCTTTTCTACTTGTCTTTTAAAAAAATTGTTGTTTATTTTTGGTTGTGCTGGGTTTTTGTGCTGCACAAAGACTTTCTCTAGTTCCAGAGAGTGAGGTCTACTCTCTTGTTGCAGTGCACAGATTTCTGATTGTGGTGGCTTCTCTTGTTGCTTTAGGTGTGCGAGATTCAGTAGTTGGCAGCTGGCAGGCTCCGTAGTTACAGCTTGCTGGCTCTTGGGGACACTGGTTTCAATAGTTGTGACTTGTGGGCCCTCGAGCTTGTAGGCTTCAGTAGTTGCAGCACACAGGCTCAACAAACCCAGTAAATTCAGTAATCTTAGGAAAACTTTGAATACAAAGAAAACCATTCCTGATGTGCAATATCATCTGACTGCTGCAACCAAAGATAGGAGGGAAATCTTAAAATCAGCCAGTATGGAGACATAACGCAGCTCCCAGGCTCTAGAGCGCTGGCTCAGTAGCTGTGATGCATGGGCTTAGTTGCTTCGAGGCATGTGGAATCTTCCCAGACCAGAGATTGAATCCATGTCCCCTGCATTGGCAGGTAGATTCTCATCCATTGTACCAGCAGGAAAGTCCCTGCATGTCTTTTTTTTAACCTCTGTCCACATGGACATGCAGCTGTCATGGGAAACACTGTGAATCTTTCAGGGTTAAATACTCCCATAAGACTTAAAGCCAAAACAGCAATTTTTCATATTTCTGCTCCACAAAGTAACACACTGAAGCTGGTAGTAGCACATACCCTACAGGACTACAGTTTCTTTTACCTGCAAGAATAAGACAACTTTTTAAAAAATTTGTTTTTATTTCTTTATTTGTCTGTACCAGGTCTTAGTTGTGGCATCTGGGATCTTTGGTTTTCATTGCAGCATGCAGGATCTAGTTCCCTGACCAGGGATTGAACCCAAGTCCCCTGCATTGGGAGCATAGAGTCTTAGCCACTGGACCACCAGGGAAGGCTCAAGATAAACTTTTTGCCTAGAATACCTTTCTCATCCCCACTTTCCTCCCTACCCTCATTTCGCCTGGCTAATCTCTACTCATCCTTCCCCTCCTACATTGGACTCAGTTCTTCCAGGAGGCTTCCCTGACATCTCACACCTCAGTTACATCTATATAACCATGAACTATACACTTCTGTTATTACACTGAGGTGCAGTTGTTCATTTTTCTATATTCTCTGCTGAGCTGTAAATTTTATTCTGTTTTGTAACAAATCTGTCATATTCATCTTTTTGTAACAAATCTGTCATATTCATCTTTTTGTAACAAATCTGTCATATTCATCTTTTATGACCAGGTCTTAGCCTAGTTGTTGGAATTTAGTAGACTCTCAGCAAATGTTACAGGAAAGAATGAATAACATGATATAAAAATATAGACAGGTATTTCCTTATGATTTTCATGAAACTCAATTTCTCACAACTCTTTTCTTGTCAAGCATTTTTTTGTATTCATGTGATTATAAAGCATTGCTTTCCCCTGCACCCCACCAGAAGACATTATGTTATATATGGGTTGATTTCATAACCATGTTTGTAAAAGGCATTATTTGAATCAAATGAACTCTTTAATTTTGGTTTCTTGCCCACTGAAAGAATTTGAGAGGGGTAAGGGGAATATTTTAAGGATACTCGTGTGAACATAAAAACAGTTAACAGACTTGTTAAAGTGTTTGAAAAGACTACCTCACAGTAAGTCAATATTACAGGTCTTCCAGCTATTACATGTCTGTTCTACACTTTTTACATTCTAATTATTCTAACGTTTATTATACTGGAAGGTATTAAGAATGTACTGACTAAGATGAGACTTAAGAATATTGCCCCAGTAGAAAAATGCTCCCTTCTAGAAGCTGTTAAGAAGCTCTCATTGTCATAAGCTTTCAGTTTAATTCTAATCTGCTCTTCTGTACAACTGTGAAATTGACTAATCATACCCTGCTTGGGTTCCCAGTTGTGGTTCTGCATTTCCTGCACAGCACCCACCCTAAAAGAAACCACTCACTGTTGGTCTCCCCAGTAGGACTGAGCCCAAGTAGTTGAACAGGGTCACTCTACAAAAGTGGTCAGGAGAGGCACAAACTCGGATTTGCAGGATAAATGGGAGTGGTTTGCTCTCTTTTTGCAAAGCTTCTTTAACTAAGAAATCGATTTTGACAAGATGCTTTGTCACATGCTGGACATTTTTTTTTTAATGAAGGGACGAATGGAAGATAATTTAATCTGAAATGCTGACACCTATGTAGCTAGGGATTAATTGGATACTGTCTGAAAAATTATTTGAGCACCTCAGAGACAGAATCGACATAAACTGAAGGTGGTTTGAAGGCCCATCGTGGCCCTTGTGTGGCTCTTTTACCTAGGCTGTGGGTCAGCCATAGCCCTTACTTTGTGTCTACCCTCATACTGGCGAAAAAGATAATTTGGTATCACAGCATACATGGATTTTATAAGACTAGGATATTGTCTACTTCTAACACAGCTATTAATTTAATGACCTTCCTCTTGGATGCTTATTTTATACAGGAAGGAAAGCAATAATTCTATTGTGTTAGATGTTGAACCACATGTTTTTAACAAAATGTGTAGTCTCTTTGGCTTTAACAATTCCTTTCGAGAGCTCCAAAAGATTTTATTGTTTAAAATGTTTCTAGGATCTGATTCCAACAGGTACAACACAGTTATAAGAATGGAAGAAAGTCAAATATGGGGATAGAGGACAGGAGTGGATGTGGTCTAGGGAGTGAACATCCTGCCTTGACCAAGGCAGTGACATGGTCTGAAACTCTCAGTGAGAAGCTTAAATCCTCAGTTTGCTATGTTCTGAGAAAGCAAAGAGCCAAAAGAAGTCTTATGACAAAAACCTCTGTAAAATAGAATCACATATAAAAGAAAATCATAACTCCAGCGTGTGGATTTTCATAAACCTTTATGTTCACCTATCCAAATGTGCTAGGATGCATGCCTCCATCTTGAAATCAAGTTGATTTTTGATAAACATTACCCTGTTCAATTAAGGCTCATCAGCAGACCCTTTGTATTTTCTTAATATTCTGCAATAGAGCATTATTAATTTTTAACCTATTGCATGTATCCATTTTACCTGGCTATGAAAACATACTTTATGGACAGATTTCATTATCGTAGGATGCCTGGGAACCCAGTGTCACCTGTTTCTTCATGTTGTTTCAAATTTATAGGATTAGAATGTAAAACTTAGGCTTCCCTGGTGGCTCAGTGAGTAAAGAATCTGCCTGTCAATGCAGGAGATGAAAGAGACATGGGTTCTATCCCTGGGTCAGGAAGATCCCCTGGAGTAGGAAAAGGCAACCACTCCAGTATTCTTGCCTGGGAAATTCCATGGGTGGAGGAGCCTGGCAGGAGTCCAGGGGAATCACAAAGCGTTGGACAAGACTGAGCATGCATGCACGGCAAAGCACAGGGGTACAGAGCTTACCTATCCACAGGAGTCACAAAGAAGGCCAAAGAGTTTGCTATTAAATGGGCAGACTAGTCTTTTCATCCTTAGACAAAATATTGCCTCTCATTTCTTTTTTGACACATGCACACATCTTGGTCTACCTTTTCCTTCTCTCCTTTGATAAGAGACATGGAAACAGAAAAATATACCTCCACTAGGGAAAGAATTAAATCCCAGCTTAATGATGAATTCCAAATGAAACTTGGCTTCAGTGCAGGGAAGCGTTGGAGATTATGGAGCTCTGACCCCCTGGGGACCCATCCCATCCTGATCAAGGCCCCCACCACCTTTAACCAGTACTTGTCACCGCCATGCTTGAACAGGGCATTTTTTTGTTTAGTCACTGAGTCCTGTCCAGCTCTTTTGCTACCCCATGGACTGTAGCCTACCAGGCTCCTATGTCCATGGGATTTTCCAGTCAAGAATACTGAAGTGGATTGCCATTTCCTTCCCTAGGAGATCTTCTCAACCCAGGGATCGAGCCTGCATCTCCTCTCCTGCACTGCAGTCGGTTTCTTTACCACTGAGCCACCAGGGAAGCCCTGAACAGGGCATAGTATAGACCAATTTCCCAATTATTTCAAGGGAAAACAGATATTAGACTTTCATTAAAAAAACTCCTGATTATAAAAGATTGCTCCCAAAAACGTGTGTGTTCCTATGTAGTTTCTTTATTTAGATCCTTGACCACAAACTCTAGCCTTGCATTTTCAGCTGTGTAATGGACATTTTCACTGAGCATTCTCTGCTCACCTCAAGTTTGATTTCACTGATGCTAAATTGATGATTTCCTATAAACTAGAAACTTTTCTCCTCCGCCTAATATTTTATTTTGATTAATGACCATCCCTACCCCAATACTTCTTGTAATGTCATTTTCAAGTTCCTCAATACCGTTAGCTAAAGTCTATATTTTTTTCTTCATAATCCTCTCAAAATTATCTTTCCCTTTGACTTCCATTAAGCAGGTACTAGGGTTATTGTCATTAACTTACTCCTGAACTAGTGAAACAACTTCGCTATTTTTCCTCATTCAAGGAGAAAAATTCAGTTGAGAGTCTGTGGGTGCTGGACGTTGTGTGATGTGCTTGAGACGCAAAGCTGAACATCTGTCAATCCCTTCTGCTAGCAAGTGGATTCTGAATTGCTTAGGAGTCAAGGCTTTTCTTCATCCTGCTGTGATCTGCGCAGCACTCCAGGCTTCACTCATCACAGTGCCTTCTGGGGACGGGACACTCTTCAACTTAGCTCCCAGCTTGCTTCTCCACAAACCCCATCTGCTCTCCACCCTCTTACCCTCCAACTGTCCCCCACAAACAGTGGAAAAGACCTAGTTTTCTCTATCTATGGGAACTTGTTCATGACATGTTTTAAAAAAAGAGTTGGCAAACTTTTTCTGTAAAGGAGCAGAGAGTAAATATTTAGGGCTTTACAGGCCACATGGTTTCTATTGAAACCACTTACCTCTGCAGTTGTAGCCTAAAACCAGTTGAATAATATGTAAAAGGAAAATAGTATTCCAGTAAAACTATTTGCAAAACAGATGCCTGGGAGGCTGTATGTAGTTTACTGACTTAGAATGTCCCCCTGTACCTCTATGTTCCCAAATTTTCTGTTCTCTGATTCTTTGTCATCATCACCACCAGAAAAGAATTCTTGGTTTGATTTAGCACTCACCTCTACATATCTACTGTAGCAAACAGGTTACCTTCTTAGAAAGATGCAAATTCCTGGGTAATGGGCTCAAATGTCATTCTTTGCATCTCCTGTATTCAATATTTAGTGAATGAAAATTTGAAGACATGAAAATGATATAATAGATAAGCATTACCTAAAAAAATAGGTCTAATTTTTTTTTAAATAAGAAACATTTGCTCTTTTTCACTGAAATTTGTGGATTTTGACATGTATCCTAATTTCAAATGTCTAAACAGAACTTAATGGATAAAGCAATATGAACCAAGGCAAGGAAGACCAAATTCTTGTTATAGATACACTCCTCTTTCGTCCTTTCAAATTTGAAAGCCAATAAGGAAAATTGAAACTATGCATATTTTGAATTTTGTAGCATCAGTAAATTCCAACTAAGTGTAAGAAAAAGGCCACAATTTAAAACAGTAAAGTATGATAGAAAGACAAAGCTATTTTCTATGATTTTTCTGCATGACAGCTAAGATGAAGAACATTCAGTCCCAATGAAAATCTCACGGACTTCCCTGGTAGTCCAGTGGTTAAAAATCCACCTGCCAAGGGAGGGAACATGGGTTCAGTCCTTGCTCCAGGAAGATTTCACATGCCACTGGGCAGCTAAGCCCTATGCTGCAACCTACTCAGCATGTGCCCTCTGGAGCTTGTGTTCCACAAGAGAAACCACCACAATCAGAAGCCTGCACACTGCAACAAAGAGGTAGCCCCCACATATCACAGCTAGAAAAAGCAACAAAGACCCAGCACAGCCATGAACAAATAAATATAAACTTTTAAAAAATCTCATTAGCTTTTCAAATGGTCTAGAATATTATCAGTAGTTTCAGATAGTATACCTAGGATAAGTCTGAAAAACTCTGTAAAAAATAAATTTCTTTAAAAAGACAATTTAGTAAAGGGTCTAATTTTAAAAATCATTGTAGAGAACTTAGTATAATTTTTTTTCATACACACAACACATAAATACTTTGATTTTGAAAGAAAAGCCCTTGTGTATCTGTCAATAAAAAGGATAACACCTGGGAAGAAATTCAGGTTAAATGCATAGGAACAACATGAAAAACTTCAAACCTCCACTGTTGGCATAAAACAATGACTGAATGCATGGAAACATGTGACATGCTTTTAGATGGGAAGATTTGATATTGTGAGAATATCGAGTCTTCATTAATTATCTATAACTACATTGCATCCCCAATCAAACTAACAAAGTACTATTAACATTTTAGGAAAGCTTACAAAGACACTAGAAAAATGAACCTAAGATAATAGCAAATTTATCAGCCATGTCAAATTTCTAGCTCTTAATCTAGAAAAGAGAAATATTATTCTTTTCAATAAAATCCTTACTACCATACATCCAAAGTCAAATGACAAACATGCCCATTAATAGTTGCAAAAAAAAAATAAATAACAAGTAGACAAAAGAGAAATATCCTTGAAATACAAAGAAATACAAACCTTGCAGTAGAAAATTAAGTATAGGGCAGCTCACAGTAGCTCACAACTAAAAACAAAATGAATAAGTAGATAGTAACCATATGGGAAAGAAAGCTCAGCCTCATTGCTAAGAAATGCGCAGTAAAACAAGGTACTTTTAAAACAACCAGATTGACAAAGATTGAAGTATTTGTCAAGTCTCAGTATGCTAAGGGAATTGATAAATGGCTACTCTTCATGGCCTCTTGATTGAGAGTGTTAATTGTTAATAGATCTATGGATAGGCAGCTTGGCTGTCAAAATGTGAAATGCACATCTCCTTCAACTCTTTTCCAGTCAAATTCCTTAGGAAGATTTCCTACTTGTCTAGTTTTGAAAGGTACTTTTGAAATTAAAGTGGTTACACCTAGATGTTCATTAACAGGAGAGACATTAAATTATGGCAAATCAGTATTTTGGACTAAGTAGTTCTTTAAAATTAGATAAGTTTTGTAGATGTTGATATAGAACAGTCTTCAAATTATAGAGGGAAGAAAGCAAGATGTAGACTATTCTATACATGTTACAATTTCTTCTTTAATGTTGTTTTGCATTTGACATGCATAAAAATTTCAGATTTGGTAAGAAATTAGTGTCTATAGCATAGAGTCTATAGTAGGTTAGGAGATGGTATGAGAATTGATATGAGATATATCAAAATCAGTGTGTTTATTTTCAATTTAGTCCTATTCTATTTTTGTAACACTAATCTTCTTGCAAATAAAGATCATCAAGCTTTGCTTAGATACTTTGTACTAGAGAAAGGCAGAATACAATTTTTGAGTATGAAAAAATGCCTTAGGTTAGTAACATCCCAGCTTCTCATACTGTGTATCACTTACATCACTGTGATAAATGTAATCTAAACCTCAAGGTATTTTCAGGACTTCCTGTCTCATAGTTGGATAAAGGAAGAATCATAGTTGGATGTGTTAACATTTGTTTCTTCTCTCCTTCTGATTCCTTGGAAGGGATTTTTGCCCAAACACACTTGGCCTCAGTATAGTCTCTCACTCTTTCCTCTACCCCATCCATGGGAAAGTGATTTAGCAGAAATGTGGGTAGAATAACCTGCTGGGTGGTTGCTGCTCTGGGCCAGGCTGTGAAATGGGAGATAAAGCCCCTGCCTTGGCAGAGGGAGCAAAGTATGTGAAGTCAACTTCAATTAGCCCCTTCTCCAGGTCAAATTTTATCATGCAGGGGGATGAAAGCATCTGTATTCTGACTCTGATCTTACTGTTCATTTGTCCAAAACTGATCTGAAAAGTCAGATGCTATTTATGAGTTGCCTCAAAATTCCAGTATTATACTATTCAGGAAAAGTGATGGTCCCCCAAATTCATCATTGCAAGCCTCCCAGGGTGTAGGTGAAGAAACTGAGGTTCCAAAAATTGAATAAACTAGTTCCAGTTGACACAGTAGCTAAACTGAAAACTGGAACAGATTTGGTCCTTGTCCAGTAATTTAAAGAGTTTGCAAGGAATGACTAATATTTAGAACAAAAGACTCTTAGGAATTGCTTCATGTAATCAAATATTAGAAATCTATATCTGATGGGCCTAGCATTGCTGAAGGAGTGTTGTTTTTATGGAGACTCATGCAAGATGACCCATACAATTTCTCAGTAAAACCTCTGGATCCACCTGGAAGATCCCCAGTTACTATGTGTTTTTGTTGCTAAACTAGATACAATAGGTCAGGCTTTAACTTGCCAGGTTGTCACAGGGAATTAAAACCTAATTATTAGATGAATGTTGCAAAATATCCTGTCCAACCTGTACTGAAAATATGTCAGCTTAATTAATCTCTGTGGGAAATTGCTCTTACCACATATTTATAAGCTGGAAATTTATTTATAGTTGAAGTTTCTTGAAAGCTTTAAGAAGAATAAATAAAAATTATTTGAAGACTTCCAAATACACAGTAGGGATTTCAAAAGCACTTAGACTAAGAAAAGTAAGAGCTTTACATTTAGTTAATAGTGAGCAGAAAATAAAAATCCCCAGCTTGGAATGTGATTTAACACATTAAACACCTTAACTATGCTTAAGGAGGAATAGGAATTTAGACCTAGTATTATTTATGGTCTAAGTCAACACATCCAGGTTACTGCTGTTTCATAATATCCAATAAGGTTCTTAAATACAGACTGTGTACGACTTCCCTGGTGGCTCAGATGGTAAAGCGTCTGTCTACAATGCGGGAGACCCGGGTTCGATCCATGGGTTGGGAAGATCCCCTGGAGAAAGGAATGGCAATCCACTCCAGTACTCTTGCCTGGAGAATCCTATGGACAGAGGAGCCTGGTAGGCTATAGTCCATGGGGTCGCAAAGAGTCAGACACGACTGAACAACTCCACTTCCACTTCCACTAAGGATAAAAACAAAAATTCCTCCTTGCTGAATTCATGCTACATTCACATCAGTAGACTGTTAACCTGATGTCAAACATATATGTAGATATTTACTACATGTATGTTCAGTTCAGTTCAGTCGCTCAGTCGTGTCCAACTCTTTGTGAGCCCATGAATTGCAGCACGCCAGGACTCCCTGTCCATCACCAACTCCCGGAGTTCACTCAAACCATCCATGGAGTTGGTGATGAAGCCATCTCATCCTCTGTCGTCTACTTCTCCTCCTGCTCCCAATCCCTTCCAGCATCAGGGTCTTTTCCAATGAATAAACTCTTCCCATGAGGTGGCCAAAGTTTTGCAGTTTCAGCTTTAGCATTAGTCCTTCCAATGAACACCCAGGACTGATCTCCTTAAGATGGACTGGTTGGACCTCCTTGCAGTCCAAGAGACTCTCAAGAGTCTTCTCCAACACCATAGTTCAAAAGCATCAATTCTTGGGCACTGAGCTTCTTCACAGTCCAACTCTCACATCCATACATGACCACAGGAAAAACCATAGCCTTGACTAGACGGGCCTTAGTTGGCAAAGTAATGTCTCTGCTTTTGAATATGCTATCTAGGTGGTCATAACTTTCCTTCCAAGGAGTAAGCGTCTTTTAATTTCATGGCTGCAGTCACCATCTGCAGTGATTTTGGAGCCCGAAAAAATAAAGTCTGACACTGTTTCTACTGTTTCCCCATCTATTTCCCATGAGGTGATGGGACAAGATGCCATGATCTTTGTTTTCTGAATGCTGAGCTTTAAGCCAACTTTTTCACTCTCCTCTTTCACTTTCATCAAGAGGCTTTTTAGCTCCTCTTCACTTTCTGCCATAAGGGTGGTGTCATCTGCATATCTGAGGTTATTGATATTTCTCCTGGCAGTTTTGATTCCAGCTTGTGCTTCTTCCAGCCCAGCGTTTCTCATGATGTACTCTGCATATAAGTTAAGTAGGCAGGGTGACAATATACAGCCTTGACGTATTCCTTTTCCTATTTGGAACCAGTCTGTTGTTCCATGTCCAGTTCTAACTGTTGCTTCCTGACCTGCATATAGGTTTCTCAAGAGGCAGATCAGGTGGTCTGGTATTCCCATCTCTCTCAGAATCTTCCAGTTTATTGTGATCCACACAGTCAAAGGCTTTGGCATAGTCAATAAAGCAGTAATAGATGTTTTTGGGGAGCTTTCTCATTTTTACGACGATCCAGCAGACGTTGGCAATTTGATCTCTGGTTCCTCTACCTTTTCTGAAACCAGCTTGAACATCTGGAAGTTCACTGTTCATGCGTTGCTGAAGCCTGGCTTGGAGAATTTTGAGCATTACTACTAGTGTGTGAGATGAGTGCAATTGTGCAGTAGTTTGAGCATTCTTTGGCATTGCCTTTCTTTGGGATTGGAATGAATACTTACCTTTTCCAGTCCCGTGGCCACTGCTGAGGTTTCTAAATTTGCTCGCATATTGAGTGCAGCACTTTCACAGCGTCGTCATTCAGGATTTGAAATAGCTCATGATGAGTGCAATTGTGCAGTAGTTTGAGCATTCTTTGGCATTGCCTTTCTTTGGGATTGGAATGAATACTTACCTTTTCCAGTCCCGTGGCCACTGCTGAGGTTTCTAAATTTGCTCGCATATTGAGTGCAGCACTTTCACAGCGTCGTCATTCAGGATTTGAAATAGCTCAATTGGAATTCCATCACCTCCACTAGCTTTGTTTGTAGTGATGCTTCCTAAGGCCCACTTGACCGCATTTCAGAATGTCTGGCTCTAGGTGAGTGATCACACCATCGTGATTATTTGGGTCATGAAGCTCTTTTTTGTACAGTTCTTCTGTGTATTCTTGCCGCCTTTTCTCAATATCTCCTGCTTCAGTTAGGTCCAGACCATTTCTGTCCTTTATCGAGCCCATCTTTGCATGAAATGTTCCCTTGGTATCTCTAATTTTCTTGAAGAGATCTTTAATCTTTCCCATTCTGTTGTTTTCCTCTATTTCTTTGCATTGAACCCTCAGGAAGGCTTTCTTATCTCTCCTTGCTATTCTTTGGAACTCTGCATTCAGATGCTTATATCTTTCCTTTTCTCCTTTGCTTTTCGCTTCTCTTCACAGCTATTCCTAAGGCCTCCCGAGACAGTCATTTTGCTTTTTTTCCACTTCTGTTCCATGGGGATGGTCTTGATTCATGTTTTCTGTACAATGTAACCAACTTCTGTCCATAGTTCATCAGGCACTCTGTCCATCACATCTAGTCCCTTAAATCTGTTTCTCACTTCCACTGTATAATCATAAGGGATTTGATTGAGGTCATACCTGAATGGTCTAGTGATTTTCCCTACTTTCTTTCTATTTCTTTGCACTGATCACTGAGGAAGGCTTTCTTATCTCTTCTTGCTATTCTTTGGAACTCTGCATTCAAATGGGAATATCTTTCCTTTTCTCATTTGCTTTTGGCTTCTCTTCTTTTCACAGCTATTTGTAAGGCCTCCTCAGGAAGCCATTTTGCTTTATTGCATTTCTTTTTCTTGGTAATAGTCTTGATCCCTGTCCTACTGAACAATGTTACGAACCTCCGTCCACAGTTCTTCAGACACTCTGTCTATCAGATCTAGTCCCTTAAATCTATTTCTCATTTCCACTATACAATAGTAAGGGATTTGATTTAGGTCATACCTGAATGGTCTAGTGATTTTCCCTACTTTCTTCAATTTAAGTCTGAATTTGGCAATAAGGAGTTCATGATCTGAGCCACAGTCAGCTCCCGGTCTTGTCTTTGTTGACTGTATAGAGCTTCTCCATCTTTGGCTGCAAAGAATGTAATCAATCTGATTTCAGTGTTGGCCATCTGGTGATGTCCATGTGTAGAGTCTTCTCTCGTGTTGTTGGAAGAGGGTGTTTGCTATGACCAGTGCGTTTTCTTGGCAAAAGTCTATTAGCCTTTGCCCCGCTTCTTTACTCCAAGGCTAAATTTGCCTGCTACTCAAGGTGTTTCTTGACGTCCTAGTCTTGTATTCCAGTCCCCTATAATGAAAAGGACATCTTTTATGGGTGATAGTTCTCAAAGGTCTTATTTTTCATAAATCAACTTAATTTTACCTCTAAGCCCTAGTCCTGCAAAGATCTGAAGAAATTCAGCTCTGGTTGGGCTCAGCCCTTCCTCCACCTACCATTTGGGTTTAGTCAAGGTTTTCACCCAGAACCCCATGGTCTTTGCTCATATGTGCACAGCATTATCCCAAAATGCCCATTGCCAAGGCCCTGTTTTTCTGCCAAGTCAGGTGCTCTGGTCTTTCTGACCAGAAAAGTTACAAGTCTGGATGACACTTATGCCAAAATTCTCGAAAGTAACCTTGACACCCCGTAGGGCCACCACTCTAGGTGTGGTCTGAACCAGCAGCATGAGCATCACTTGGGTCCCACAGGATCAGAGTCTGCATTTCAACCAGATCCTTAAGTGATTCGTGTGCATATTATGTTTCAGGCATTAGGGTTTCACCATGGCTCAGATGGTAAAGAATCTGCCCGTAATGCAGGAGTTGTGGGTTTGATCCCTGGGTGAGGAAGATTCCCTGGAGAAGGGAATGGCAACCCACTCCAATATTCTTATTCTTGCCTGGAGAATCCCATGGACAGAGGAGCCTAGTGGGCTACAGGCCATGGGGTCACAAAGAGTCAGACACAACTGAGTGACTAACAAGAGGCCTTACCATACCTGCCTGGTACAGCCCAGGTAGAGCTCAGGTTGGGGTCATTCTGGGAACCCCAGGTTGCTGCTGCTGCTGCTGCTAAGTCGCTTCAGTTGTGTCCGACTCTGTGCGACCCCATAGATGGCAGCCCACCAGGCTCCCTTGTCCCTGGGATTCTCCAGGCAAGAACACCGGAGTGGGTTGCCTTTTCCTTCTCCAATGCATGAAAGTGAAAAGTGAAAGTGAAGTCACTCAGTCGTGTCCGACTCTTGGTGACTGCAGGGACTGCAGCCTACCAGGCTCCTCCGTCCATGGGATTTTCCAGGCAAGAGTACTGGAGTGGGGTGCCATTGCCTTCTCCAACCCCAGGTTAATCATCACTGATCTGAAGAAGTCCCTCTTTTCTTCCATCAATGAGCACTGATGTGAAAATAAAGACAACAAAGGAAGGGTCTCATAGGCAACTTAGCCAGCCTCCCTGCCCCAGCACAGGGCCCCTCCCCAGTCACAGAAGATCAGGGCCCTGTACATGCATTAATGTAGGGAAAGCAGAAGAAAAACTTAGGGAGGGGGTGTAAATTCTAGTCACAAACATATCTTGTTTTTCATAAAATCAAGACTAAAATGAAAATATCATAAAGAAGGTAGCAGTACTATCACTTATTTTATTTCTTTCTTAAACTTTTCTATATTGTTTTCTACATGAATATAATTAAATTTACAAAGAGAAAAAAATTAAATATCCTTCAAGCAGGCAGGCAAGCAAGTGTATGGGAGTGTTTATTTCAAGGAAAACTTGATGAATACCAAAGCAAGTCATGGCACATTTGGCCAACTCATCCTTCCTTTGTTCAAGTAATTGTTAATAAATTGAGAAGAAGAAGAGCTTTTCAGATTCTGGACCTGCCTGAGCCTAGCAGATTTCCAGCTCATAAATATTTAGCTTCATCATCCTACATCATTCACTGAATTAATGTATCTTTTGAGCATTTACTGTGGAGTATAAAACCTCCCCATTTTCTCCATCTCACAGGAACTTTCAATGGACAACATTCCTAAGCCTCTGAAACCCACTTCATAAAGTCAGAAGACTTTTCATGAATGAAAACACATTCTCGGGCACAGAAATCAAGACGAGAGCTATAGCTTCAGTTTCTGCTCTTGGTATCAATGGTGACATTGAGGCTGATTAATGATGGCTTTGAACAAATAGAACAGTTCTTGCTCTCAGGTAAACATCCAGAGGTGGTCAGGTAAGGTGGCTCTGTGCCAATAAGTCCTTAGGAATCCAATTTCTTTTCAGATTCTTATCCCTGAACTACAGCACTAGTACTCATGGTCCAAGATGTTGGCTGGAGCTCCAGCCATCACAGTTATCTTCAGAAAGTAGGATGGAAGTAAAAAACAAAGGGAGTGTTGTTGGAAGCTACCACATAAAGCTTCCATTCCCATCCTACTGGCCAGAATTTAGCCACAGGACATACCTAGCTGCAAGGAGGACTGAAAACAGAGTATTTGCTCTGGGTCGCCATGTGTAATCTTTTTATTATTATGGTATGGTAGAGAGCAGATATTGAGGAAAGCAAACGAGCAGTCTCTGCAGTTGTGTGTCTCTCTGAACTTAGATGATTGTCAAGAAAGGATTTGATGAATTAAAACATGCTCATCACTTTAGTTACTGCATTCTGAGAATCATTTAAAATTTAATGGTGACTTCTCACATTCATTCCCTCCTCAACCCCTGGGTATAAGAAGCTTTGTTCATGGTGTCCTTCACTGGCTACTTCAGCAGCCAAGTCCTCTTGAAGTTCCCCAGCTGGAAAGATTCTCAGGGCTGCAAGGAGCCTTGCCTGCTGCTCTCAAACAATTTAGCTATCAGTGGAGACTGGGAAACACAAGAATCAGTGAATAAGAGGGAATAGCAAAGTTAGCAGAAGCAGCAAGAAAAATCACAGGGAGGCCATGGTTAATTGGAAAGTGTGAATCACTCATCTCACAAGCTTTTTCTCAAAGAGAAAAGCTTCAATTTCCTCAAGGTTTAATTACAGCAAATCCTAGACCCGAGGAATATTTGATCCAAGAAGTAGAATCAGTACATTACCACCAGGGTATCTAAAAATTAGCAAGTCAAAGAGGAAACATGGCGTCTTTGAGGTCCTATTAGGCATCTGTTACCTGCTTTATAAGAATTCCCAGGTGGTACTCTGGCCATGTGATGCAAAGAGCCAACTCATTGGAAAAGACCCTGATAATGGGAAAAGATTGAGGGCAGGAGGAGAAGGGGGTGACAGAGGATGAGATAGTTGGATGTCATCACCAACTCAATGGACATGAGTTACAGCAAGATCCAGCAGATGGTGAAGGGAAGCCTGGCGTGCTGCAGTCCATGGGGTTGCAAGGAGTTGGACATGACTTAGTGACTGAACAACAACAACAGGTGGTAAAGAATCTGCCTGCCAGTGCAGGAGAGGCAGGAGGCACAAGTTTTATTGCTGGGTCAGGAAGACCCCCTGGAGGAGGAAATGACAACCCACTCCAATATTCTTGCCTGGAGAATCCCATGGACAGAGGGGAATGAAAGTCTGCAGTCTATGAAGTCGCATAGAGTCAGACATGACTGAACAACTAATCAAGCACCTGCTTTACAGCTTGAGAAGTTGCTAGTTATTACCAGGAGTTTCTGGATCAGATGATCTTATCCAAAACCAGATGATCTGACGATCTAATAAACCATGCTGCTAAGTCGCTCAGTCGTGTCCGACTCTGTGTGACCCCACAGACGGCAGCCCACCAGGCTCCCCCGTCCCTGGGATTCTCCAGGCAAGAACACCGGAGTGGGTTGCCATTTCCTTCTCCAGTGCATGAAAGGGAAAAATGAAAGTGAAGTCGCTCAGTCGTGTCTGACTCTTAGTGAGCCCATGGACTGCAGCCTACCAGGCTCCTCCATCCATGGGATTTCCCAGGCAAGAGTACTGGAGTGGGGTGCCATTGCCTTCTCCAAGGGACCAGAAATAAATGCATGCCTAGACCTGAGTTTGTCAACCTGAGCATGACTGGAATCTGGAGCTGGATGATTCTCTGCAGTAAGGGCTGTCTTCGTACTGTGGGATGTTTAGCATCATCCCTGGACTCGGCCCCCTCAATGCTAATAACACACTCACTTAGTTGTGACAATGAAAATATCTCCAGTCACTGATAAATGTCACCTGGGTGCAAAAGAGACTCCAGTTAAGAACCACTGGTCTTGATTTTCTTTTAGAATTTTGTAACAGAGACTCAAAACTGGTAACTATGGATTCAGGTTTTATGCAGAAACCATTGTATTCCTCCAGTTTAATATTTTCACCCCCTTGTTCTTTCATTCATTCAAGGTCACTCATTCAGCACCCTTGGGGCTCAGCAATGGCCAAGGAAGGGAAGCTATTCACCTGGCACTCAGCACACACTGGGGCTTCAATAAGTCCTGTGCAAGGATTCTCATGTCATTCCCACAGCTGTCCCTAAAGTCCATACTATCGCCATCTTCATTTCACAGATCAAATAGGTTCAGTAAGGTTGAGTCACTTGCCTAAGGACACACAGCTAAGAAACATCTGATTGCAGGAATTTGAACCTATATGACCTGAACCCAGAATGTGCACTTTTAACCATTGATTTATTATCAATAACATGTCAAGCATTGTGCTTGGTGCTTAACATTATCTCTAACAACCTGAGAGGGAGGGGTTACGGGCCCCATTTCACAATAAAGAATCCTGGCTCCCTGTCTCGTCTCTGAGTGACAGGCTGCCGTGAGACGTGGAGCCACTTTGTGGTAAGAAGTCCCTGGAAACTGGTTGCAGCAAAGCAGCTCTACTCAAACCAGCTTGGAGTCTGGGGTTTAGGTTGTTTCAGGATTCTTACTTTCAACAGTTTGGCTGCATTGTCAGAGAACCTGAGGTGGAATTAACTTAGTACAGGAAATAAATGGAGGAGAATACCCCCAGTTACCCCAGCAGCATCAGCAGCAAATATATAATATGTAGAGAAAATTTTAAGGAATATGTAGAAAATGTCAGTTTTATTAAGAAATATTAAGATGGTGAAGCATATTCTTTCAGAATGGAAATCTCAATATTATGAAAAGCTCAGATGTCCTTAAACTCAACCATAAATTTATCTATGATAAAATGTCCTTCTGGAGGCAAACTGTACATAGTCTTGTAACACTTTGACTTCTGGAAAACCTGCCAGAAATGTACTTTCTCCCTTTAGGAAAGTGATTGAATGCATAGCACTTGGCATTTCATCACATCCGCTTGTGCTGTGTTACCCAGCAAAACACACCACTGATCCCCAAGAGGAAGAAAGCCAATGAAAGTGGATGGTTGGAGAAGCACCAGGAAAGCAGAGGTTGGGAGCTAACATTCTGCAGATGCTAACCGGAGACAACATCTCAAGGACAGGACTGCAAGCCAGACCTGCACGCACGCAGTCTTCACAGTTGCTCTTGGGCATCACGTGCTCGTGTGGAATGCACCCACTTGGACATGAAGTCAAGCCTGCCACGTTATGGCTATCACCTGAGTGCTCCCCACTGGGCAAATCTCAATTCTCAGAGAAGCGTGGGCACATCTGAGGCAAAACCTAGACTATTCATCATTGACAGGAATCTAGTCTTTTTTTTTTTTTCTTTGAAAAGAATGTTTCCATAAAAGCCTTGACTTAAAAAAAAAAGCCATCTGTAGCAAAGAAAACATTCGTGTTGCCATGGTTTAGATCACATCAGAGAGCTATTATTCTCCCTCTGCTTAGGGAGAAAGGTTCTGGTGGCAGAACAGTCACCCTAGCTGTCCTACAAGCACTTAAGCTCCTCTTTCCAATTCCATTTTATATGAGATCAACATCTGTTTTTGTCAACAAATGTTCCTTGAAGTTACGAATTCAGCGAAACAGGAAAACCTCCATGGTCAACCTCGTAGGACTCTAAAGGATTCTACCTGTTGTGACTCTTGTATCTTACTCAGTAAAACCTCCGGGGGTGTGCCTGACAATGACAAAATCTTTTCTCAGAGAAAAACCGACCAAAGTCACAGAGGAATCAGGTCAAATGGTCAAAATTCATTTCTCTAACCCAGTCTCAGGGGCTTACCAGGTGGCACAGCGGTAAAGAATCTGCCTGCCAGTGCTAGAGGTGGGAGTTTGATCTCTGGGTGGGGAAGAGCACTTGGAGGAGGACGTGGCAACCCACTCCAGTATTCTTGCCTGAAAACTTTCATGGACAGAAGAGCCTGGTGGGCTACAGTCCACCAGGCCACGGGGTCAGACACAACTGAGAACAGCACAGCAACCTGGTCTCAGCTATTACATTTTTACAGCCCTTGGCACACTCTGTTTTGTATATTATATACTCTGCCACATACGGCACTTCTGGGCTCCTCAAGAGCAGAGCACACAAGGAATATTGACAAGAAGTGTGTCCGGGGCAGGGTGATATTACCAAGAAGTATTGTTGGGGACTTCTCTGGAGGTCCAGTGGTTAAGATCATATTCCCAGTACGGGGGAATGGGTTTGATCCCGTCAGGGAACTAAGATCCCACATGCCATGCAGAGTGGCCAAATAAATGTTTAAAAAAGTTATTGCTATTGTGTTGGAGTCACAGGGCAAGCACATTTGACACATGCAAACACAACTCCATGTGTTCTGGAATGTTCTACAGAGAGAAAGAGAAGCCATCTAATAGTGATGGAGATTCTAGCCTGCACAGCTGTCAGTAAGTATAAGCCAGATGCCCATGAGCTGACAGCCATGAATCTTCCCTTCCTTCTGTTGTTTCTGTCCTCTTCTGGTGGGAGTATCTCTCTGGGGTTTGTCTTCACGTCTGGTTTTAGAACTTGCATCCTCCTTAGGCGGACCTGACTGAAGGAGACAGATTATGGTGTGCTCTTAGGCACTTGCACTGTATAGATACAGACAGGGTTGGGATGGATGGGCAGGCGCGATACCCAGTCCCCCTCACCCTCCAAGGTCGAAAGAGCCTTCCTCATCTGTAGAGAGAGCTGGGGGCCAAAAGCAAGCAGCTGAGTCCTTCTCGGGGACTTGCTGGCCATTAAGCTGAAGAGGGATGTCTGCATGAGGCTGTGTGGGCAGGGGAATCCCACACAGACGATCGTTGGATGTTGGGGTGCAAACTCCCAGGTCAGTCCAGCTCTGCCAGCCCTTCCAGCTCCGGGCTGCTGCAGGACTGGCTGAGGACCACATTGCGATGGCAAGTTCAACTCTTCCCTCTGCCCCATCCTGCTTCCTCCTCCCCACACAGTCAAGCACTCCTCCAGAAAAGTTCCCTCCCGCCCACCTCCACCCTGGAGAACCCAGCCTGCCACCGGGTTCTGTAGGAAACCCCGATTCTAGAGAAGAAGAGAGAACAGGATATTCCTCTTATCTCCCCCCGCAACCCTGCAGAACGGGGTAGAAGCTGATGAAGGCAGTCAGACCACACCCTCGAGTGGAATTCACTCAGAGCTGGATACCATTCTCAGTGAGGATCTTCCTTAAAGTGGGAGACAAGCACAGTCTAGTCTGGGAGTGTCTGTGTGGCAGCCGAAGGACTGATGATCTGACACCTCCAGAGCCTTGTCCCCCTCCCTAGGTGCCCGCCTACTCCACCCACAGATACCTGAAGCCCTGATTCTCAGTTTAACCCCAGAGGGTGGATGTACAGTCTCTGGAGGATTCTGACCAGGTGCAGGGGAGGAAGTTCACTGCCGCCCCCCCGCCGAAAGAGGGTTATCTTTCAGAGGCTCCGGGCACAGGGGCCTGGCACCTGTCCCCATGGGAAGCTGCATGGAGCCACCGCAGCGGGTGATCTGCCACCACGTCTGGACTTCTGGTTGAGAGAAATGCAGGGATGAGGTTAGAGACCGGGACACAACTTAGCAACTGAACAACAACAGATGGTTACCAAGAGGGAAAGGCAGGGAGGGATAAATTGAAAAATTGGGATCGACATATACACACTACTATATTTAAATAAATAACTAATAAGGCTGTTGTATAGCACAGGGAACTCTACTCAATACTCGGTAATGACCTATCTGGGAAAGTAATCTAAAAAAAAAAAAAAAGAGTAGCTATATGTATTTGTATAACTGATTCACTTTGCTCTACAGCAGAAACTAACAGTTTAAATCAACTATACTCCAATAAAAATGTTTTAATAAAATAAGATATTAAATTAAATAAAAAACTTTAAAGAAAAAAAGGTTATGGGTCTAGAGATGGGAAGTGATCTCTAGGTGCCCCCCTACTCCACCCACAGATACCTGAAGCCCTGACTCTCAGTTTAACCCCAGAGGGTGGATGTACAGTCTCTGGAGGATTCTGACCAGGTGCAGGGGAGGAAGTTCACTGCCGCCCCCCCGCCGAAAGAGGGTTATCTTTCAGAGGCTCCGGGCACAGGGGCCTGGCACCTGTCCCCATGGGAAGCTGCATGGAGCCACCGCAGCGGGTGATCTGCCACCACGTCTGGACTTCTGGTTGAGAGAAATGCAGGGATGAGGTTAGAGACCGGGACACAACTTAGCAACTGAACAACAACAGATGGTTACCAAGAGGGAAAGGCAGGGAGGGATAAATTGAAAAATTGGGATCGACATATACACACTACTATATTTAAATAAATAACTAATAAGGCTGTTGTATAGCACAGGGAACTCTACTCAATACTCGGTAATGACCTATCTGGGAAAGTAATCTAAAAAAAAAAAAAAAGAGTAGCTATATGTATTTGTATAACTGATTCACTTTGCTCTACAGCAGAAACTAACAGTTTAAATCAACTATACTCCAATAAAAATGTTTTAATAAAATAAGATATTAAATTAAATAAAAAACTTTAAAGAAAAAAAGGTTATGGGTCTAGAGATGGGAAGTGATCCTAGATTACCCTAGCGGACCCAGTGTAATCACAAGGATTCCTGTAGTGCGGGAAGCAGTAGAGTCAGGAGTTACAAAAGGAGATGTAATGACAGAGGTCAGAGTCAGAGGGAGCTTTAAAGACACGACAAGGTGGGCTTTGAAACAGGGGGAAGGGGCTATGAGCCGGGACATGCAGATGGCCTCTAGAAGCTGAGGCATGCAAGAAAACAGCTTCTCTCCTGTCACCTCCAGAAGGGATGCAGCCCTGCTAACCTCTTTTGGATTTTTGATCCAGAACTGGGAGAGAATACATTTCTATATTTTAAGCTGCTAAATTCGGGGTGACTTGTTAGAGCAGGGAAAGGAGCTCATACAGACTGTGACAGGGATGTCAGAGGCACAGTGTGCAGGCTTCCTTTCCTGTGTAGCTCTTGTTGTTCAGTTGCCGAGTTGTGTCCGACTCCTTGCGACCCCACGGACTGCACCATGCCAGGCTTCTCTGTCTTGGCCATCTCCTGGAATTTGCTCAAATTCATGTCCTCTGAGTCAGTGATTTAACCATCTCATCCTCTGCCACCCTCTTCTCCTTTTGCCTTCAGTCTTTCCCAGCAGCAGGGTCTTCATCACTAATATATCCCAGAACTCTTTTTCCAAGTGGGATGAAGCCGTGGATTCTTCACTACCCAGCCCTCCAGGTAGTCAATATCTATTGACCCGAATTGGAATGCAAGAGTGGGTCAGATTCTTGGTTATAAGTAACAAAACCCACTCTGGCTAATTTAAACAGAAGAGAATTTTACTAAACGATATTGGGTGGCTCACAACCTCTCTGGAGAGGTCAGAACATTGAGCTTAGAGGCCACCAACAGGAATGATGCCTGAGCTATGCTTCTGGGCAACCCCCTATGTAACCAACACTGGTCACACACCGAGTCCAGCAACTGGGGCATCCTATCCACTGGGCCTTTGAGAATGGGGTGCTCCTTTTCCACATCAACAGAGTGAACTCCACACATGGCTGGCTCTCCTAGCACAGCTTCTCCATCTATGTCTGCAAATGATTAGATCACTTTCCTCCCTACTCACAGTACAGTCCGTGGGCCAGCAGCATCAGTATTGCCTGGGTGATTCAGATGCACAGCCAAGGCTGAGAAGCTCTAGTCTGAGATCATCTGTCCTGGTGTGAGACAACTCAGTGGCATAGTCCCCAGCCCTGTAATATCATCAGAGTAATGTCCCTCCTCACCAAAAATCACAACACTCAAAACATGGGCTGCTGCTGCGGCTGTGTCGCTTCAGTCGTGTCCAACTCTGTGCGACCCCATAGACGGCAGCCCACAGTCTCCCCCATCCCTGGGATTTTCCAGGCAAGAACACTGGAGTGGGTTGTCATTTCCTTCTCCAATGCATGAAAGTGAAAAGTGAAAGTCAAGTCGCTCAGTCGTGTCCGACTCTTCGTGACCCAATGGACTGCAGGCTCTACCAGGCTCCTCTGCCCATGGGATTTTCTAGGCAAGAGTACTGGAGTGGGGTGCCATTGCCTTCTCCGCAGAACATAGGACTCAGGTGCTAAACAGGCAAAGGTAACAAGAGGAGGTGAGGAAAGTTAAGGGAACTTAATTCTATGATTGAAGAAAATAGTATAACTACAAAGTGCTAAGACTGATTTTTTTCAACCAAAATTACAGAGAGATTTTATCTGTATACCATGCTGCTTGCTGCTAAGTCACAGTATACCATGGAGGGCTTTAATTCCTCATATCTGGTCCTTTAACCAGAAGAACTGGGAACAACATGGATCTTGTGTTTTTCTACCCTTAGAAAACTGCTTTTTATGCTTAATTTGACTCAGTTGCTACAATTGTCAGCTAACCATAGGAAAATGGACTTGGAGAAGCAAAATTTTACCCTAAGTTTCCAAAAGAGGTTTCAGCAGAGGGCAAAGAAAGAATGTTCTTTTTAAAAAAGTGAGTGAAAGTGAAGTCACTCAGTCCTGTCTGACTCTTTGCGACCCCATAGACTGTAGCCTACCAGGCTTCTCTGTCCATAGGATTTTCCAGACAAGAGTACCGGAGTGGGTTGCCATTTCCTTCTCCAAGGTCTTTTTAGAAACCAGGCACAAAAAAAGTATCTTGATCTGTTCCTTGCACTGAAGTGTTCAAAAAACAAAATAACTCATTCTCTATTCATAAGATCTTGAAATTCAAGAGAGTAAGAGGAAGAGATTTGTGTTTTGTTGTTTTGATTGTTCTTACTTTACCACTTTTATACAGAATTTTAATACAGAAGAATTTATAGTTGTTGGGTTTTGGTGGTTGTTTTTTGTTCGTTTTTTGAAGTATAGTTGGTTTGTAATATTGTTTAGTTTCAGGTGTACTGTACAGCAAAGTGATTCAATTATGTATTTTTTCAGATTATTTTCCAGTATAGGTTATTATAAGATATTGAAGATCGTTCCATGTGCTACATAGTAAATCCTTGTTGCTTATCCATTTTAGGTATAATAGTATCTGTTAATCTGTATCTGTATCTATCTGTTAATCTCATACTCCTAATTTATCCCTCCCTGCTCCCTTTATGCTTTGGTAACCATAAGTTTGTTTTTTATGTTTGTGAGTCTGTTTCTGTTTTGTAGAATCATTTGTATTATTTTTTAGATTCCACATTTACAGAATATCTTATAATATTTGTCTCTCTCTTACTGACCAACTCCACTCAGTATAATGATCTCTAGGTCTAGTCACATTCTGCAAATGATAATTTTTTGTTCCTTTTGATGGCTGAGTAATATTCCATTGTATGTAAACATCTTCTTAAGCCAGTCATCTGTTGTTGGGCACTTGGATTCTTTCCATGTTTTTACTATTGTAAATAGTGTTGCTATGAACACTAGGGTGAGTGTATATTTTCAAATTAGAGTTTTCATCTTTTCCAGATATATGCCCAGAAGGGAGTGAGATTGCTGGATCATATAGTAACTCTATTTTTAGTTTTTTAAGGGTCCTCTGCTTTGTTTTCCATAGAGTTGGCTGGTTCAGTTTGCATTTTCACCTACAGCTATTGGTTTTGTTTGTTTGTTTTTGAATTTGAAAAATGAGAAAGTCAGAAAATGGAGGGCTTTGTGATCCAAAAGTTAAATACAGCCTCGATGAGCATATTTTTTTACTGTCACATAGAGACAGAAAGTAGATTAGCAGTTGCTAGAGACTGAGGGAATTGGCAAATGAGGAGTGACTGCTAATGGGGAGGAAGTGATGAAAATGTCCTGGAATTAGCGGTGTTGGCTGGGCAACTTCGCGAAGATGCTAAAAAAACAAACAAAACCCCACTGAATTGTATATTTCAAAATCATGAATTTTCTGGTAACTATAGCTCAATTTTAAAAGGTAAAGCAAAATTTACAGGCATAAAAATATTAGGAACCTTGAGTATAAGTAAAAATAAATCTTAGGGAATTCCCTAACATTCCAATGGTTGAGATACTGCACTTCCACTGAGGGGGTTGTGGGTTCAATCCCTGATGCAGGAACTAAGGTCCCATATGCTGCGTGCTATGGACAAAAACAAAATAAAAATAAATAAGTAAACCTTAAAAGCAGTTGTGTAATAAAAGTTTCTTCGAGTCATGGGGTTCAAATATTTGGACAAATATATGATATCGCTTATATGTGGAATCTAAAAAAATGGGTGCAAATGAACTTATTTACAAAACAGAAGTAGAGTCACAGAAGTAGAAAACAAACTACAGTTTCAGTTTCAAAGTAGCTGTGTCCGTGCTACTCCCCCAGGAAAGCAGAGAGTAGAGTTTAGAGGAGACCAACTCAACACTCTTTAGGCATGAGGGTGCCGGGTCCCTCCTGCTCACTCTCAACGATGCTCATAAACAGAAAACAGAAGCAGAGAAAGATGGTCGGTGCTCAGCCCAGGCCAAACACAGACCAGCAAAAAAACCTAGTAGTCTGATCTTTACCAGTAAGATGAGGGCCCTCAAAACCGCAGACAGGACAGTATAAATACACCTCTGGATATGACCCAGAGGGTGAGGAAGAGAAACCTCCACAAGGATTAGGACTGTGTTTTCTGCAACCTGGAACATCAGAGGTTTAGCATCAGAAATGAAGTCACTTTGTTGAAAATCAGTAGAAGTGTTTCTCATGCCCCCCAGTTCACAGACTGAGATCCACACTCAGGTGCATTTCTTTTTATTTTAGTAGAAACTGAAAATGATGAGACTATCCACAAACCCTGGAAATGCATGAGGGTGTTCTTCCCCCAACACTCTCTGCTGAATTTGATATCTTTTTCACCCTTGTCAATCTGAAGTTTGATTTGCATTTCTTGGATTCCCCAGAAGACTGAATATCTTTTCATAAGTTTATTAGCCACTTGCATTTCCTCTTCAGTGATTCCTGTCCCTGTTTTTTTGCCCTGTGTTCTAAGAGGTAAATCAACTCTTTCTTATTAATGTGAGAGTATTCTTTGTATTGAAGAGACAGTAATTTTTGCCTATGGAAAGTCTTTTCTTCCTGTTTGTCTTCTGACTTTGGTGATATTTTCACACTTAATTTCTGGTTGCCTTTTTTTTTCTTTTAAAAAAACCACTTTTTATTTTGTGTTGGGATATAGCTGATTAACAATGTTGTGATGTTTTCAGGTGGACAGGAAAGGGACGCAGTCATCTATGTATACGTAGCCATTCTCCTCCAAACTCCTCTCCCATCCAGTTTGCCACATGTGACTGAGCAGAGTTCCTTATGCTTTATAGTAGGTCACTGTTGATTATCCATTTAAAATATAGCAGTAGGTACCTGTCCATCCCAAACTCTCTAACTATCCCTTCCCCCATCTGGTTGCCTATCTTGTTAAGACCTCTCCACCCCCAAAGTTGCATAAGTATTCTAAGTTATCTTCTATTTCATATGTACATTTCTTCTATCTAATATACACACAGTAACACTCACATACATAGTTAGCTGATAGTTGGATAATCAGAACATCAGTCTACTTGTAATTGATATGCAGGTACTGGACGAGGAGGGCTAGGAAAGAAGATTCATTGTGTCCAGACTTTACATCATCTTCCTGTCCAGCATCACATCTGACATGAACTAAGTATCAAAGTCAGCTGCTAAATTCTGCCTTCTAGTCTGGCTGGAAAGTTCATTTGAGTTTTTCCATTAGATAGTACAGAAAACCTGAATGAACTTTTTGGCCAACCAATACATTTTCCATCTCTGTTCTTCCTGTTTCTTAAGAAGGAAGTAGAGGTGTTCCCTGCGCTGTCCTAATCCATCACACTCACGTCTCCAGAACCCACCACTCCAAGCATTTGTGTCCACTCCTTCCATGGCCCCGTGGCTACCTCCTTGCTTCAGGCCACCATCATCTCACTGTGAATCTCTGCAGCCTTGGCCCTCCAGGCTCCTGCTCATCCTCTCCTGAGGCAGTCTCCACCAGGCAATGAGGAATCCTTCTAAATTGCAAACCCCACCTCCTCTCTTCTGCAGCTCCCTGTTGGCTTCTGGATACAGTAAAAAAAACTCCCACAATTGGCTGAGACTGCCCTTTAGGATCCTGGTCTTTCTCCACTTAGGAAAAGAAAAAACCTGCAGGTTCACTTCTCAAATTATGTCTCCTGGCTCCACACTCCGGCCAGAGAAAACTAAAGTCCTTCAGGAGCACCAAGCTTTCTTTTCCATAGGTCTCAATCTTGGCTATGTCCTCCCTCACCTGTTAAAAAGTGAAAACACACCTATCCACCTCCTTCCCCTGGGTGATTCTGATTCAGGAGGTCAGATGCGATCCCCGTGACCACATCCTCCAGATGACTCCTATGTCCAGGGTGCAGAAACACTGCTTTTAGCCTGCAGGCTGTAAGCATGCTATCCCCTCTGCCAGGAATCCTCTTCTACCTCCTTCAACCCCAGCCCCCACCTCGCCACTGGGCATCCCTTCTGTTCTTTGATGTCATAGCTGAGAGGCTTCTTCCTCCAGGAACTCCCCTTGACATCTCAGGTAAGGGAGTCGCCTCGGAACTCCCCTAGCCCCTGGCATTCCCTGATTCGAGTGTGTATCCTCCTATAATAAAACTGCCGATTTCTCGTCTTCCACCCCAGACTCTGAGTTTGGAAGAAACAAGGATGTTCCTGTACGGGGCAGAAACTCGAGACATGGTAGACATTTAGTAAATATTTGCTATCAAAAAAAAATGAGCAAATAAATGGATAAAAAGATAGCTGTGGCCATTTTCAAGACGGAAACAGCTCAGTCCAGCCAATGGAGAGATGAGCAGTCTGGCCTGCAGAGGGCCCCAGGCTGCTCTTGAATCTCCAGGTCCAAGCCCTGGAAGTCAGCACTGCTGTGAGAGGTGCCCCATGCTCACTGGTCATTTCGCTGCGCTGAAGATTAAGTAGGAGGTGTTTGCCTCCAGCCAATGTATATAAACTGAGGTTCACCCCTTACTGCTGACAACAGGTGCCACACCCCACGACTTACCGTGAAAACTGCCGTAACTGTGCCAGCCACTGGCTGGGCTTCTGTTCCCAGATGGGGATGAGAGGGAGAAAGAGGGAGAGCTGGAAGGAAGGTAAGAAGGGACAGAGAGAGGAGTTCCTATTAAAGCTGCTGTTCCTGGAGAAGCAGAGGAAAGTGCTCTGTACGCCTCCAAGCTGACTTTTTCCTCTCTCTTGCTATCATTTTGTTTCTCTCTCCCTCTCTCCATCCTTTTATTCTGGAGAAGAACAAAATCCAAGAGTGCACTGGAAAAGCATCTAAAAGAAGAATATGGAAAGAATCTTCTTCTCTCCTGGAATCAGCAGCAGCTGCAGCCTCGGGACCCTGCTCGAGCCCCTGCTCCGATCAGCAAGCCGTCTGTGAGCCATGAATGCTTCATGCTATCTGCACTCTGTGATGTTTGGAAATAATTAAAGGCTTTTGTGGCTGATAAACGTTGTGTCACATTGAACCATACCACCTGGCTTCTGCTTATGGCCATCATCTGTGACATTGCAATTCCATGATTATTTTGTCAGTGGTGTAAACATCACCATTGACCACACTGCTGGTCTTTTCTAGGGTACTGCTTTTTAGCCAAACTACAAAACTCTCCCATTTAGTTTCCAAACATACCAGGCTGAAATTTCTGGGCCAGTGTCACTCTGCATTATTGTAATCGAGGCACCAAATAATAGGTCTTTGCCACTTGGCAAATTAACGTGGAAAATGGGGAATTTAATTCTTTGAAAATGGTATTGATGGCCATAGGGATTATGATGCCTTTTTTCTACGTAAACAAGATAAAACAACATACTTTGCACTCTTTTATGTTAGTTTTCACATTAAAGTCTCCAACATAGGTGAGTCACCTCACAGATGAAGAAACTTCATTCCAGAGGGGTTATGTGACTGCCCCAAAATGCCCAGCTAAGTCAGGGTCACTGTATATTTTGTACCCTGGTGCTGATGTCTTTTTCACCAACATGATGCTGCCAACAGGTTTCCATATCAAAACGGACCCAGCTGCCCTTTCTATGTACATTTTAGCGGAGAGCAGTGCTTCCGAACAGAAATGCCTGCTGGAATCACCCTGGATCTTGTTCAAATGTTAAAGCTAATTCAACGGGTTGGGAGTGGAGCCTAAGATTCTGAATTTCTTTTTGTATCCTTTATTTTTAATTGGAGTATAACTGCTATACGATGTTGTGTTAGTTTCTGCTGTACAACAATGTGAATCCGTTATATTTATATCCCCCCTTTTGAGCCTCCCTCCCATCCCCTCCCATCCCACCCCTCCAGGTCATCACAGAGCACCAAACTGAGCTCCTTGTGCTATGCAGCAGCTTCCCACGAGCTATTGTACATATGGTAGTGTATATATGTCATGTAATTCTCTCAGATTCTGAATTTCTGACTCTGACAAGCTCCCATAGTATATGGCTACTGGTCTGGGGACCTCCTTTTAAATAGCAAGGACACAGAGCACTTACACATGAGCACAATGCACAGTCAAAAATACACGTCTGTGTGCAGAGCTGACCTCATGCCGGAAATTGGGGTACTTGCAGGCACTCACTTCTTTGATCTCTGCATAACCTCTTGAGGCAAACGCTAGGCTCATCCTTATTTTACAGATGAGGCATCTGAAGCTCAGGAGTCTACAGAAACTCAGCTACAAGTGGAGAAGTGGAGATTTAAACTTGAGGTGCCTACCCACATCCCTAAGTTCAACCTGGGTACCCTAGCGCCTCTCCTGAAAATAGCATCATTGAACTGTGGCCCAGTGGCCCCAGAGGGTCATTGCTGCTGTGGAGGGAGGCTTTAAGGACTATTTCTACAACCAGGAGTCCATATGTTCATAACAGAGCTTCTGTCAAGCTGTCATAAAAAACCAAGGAAACAATTCATCATTTTTCTTGCTCTACTCTTCCAAAGTCTGTGGGTAGCCCTGGGAGTGCAACCTTTCCTGGGGTGAATGACCCTGGACATCATGCCGCCCTGTCTCCTCCATGACCACTTTCCCAGGCCTTCATGTGGAAACCCACTGTGCATTTTAAGCAGGGGGACAGTCAGGTTCAAAAAATGCTTAATTTTTGGAAATAAAATACATTATGATTTTCATTTATTTGTTGGGCTCACTTTCACCCTCTTTCACCAAGGCAGAATCACAGTAGATGTTGACTTATGGCATCCCTAGAAATCATCACCCGTGGTCCTTATTTAAGTTGAACTTTTGGGCTTAATTGTGATGACTTTCTATAGGGCTTGAGTTGCAAAGATTCAGACATGACTTAACGACTAAACAACACAACAACATCCTAGAACCAATATAAATCCAGGAACTGGAAAGAAACAGTCGACAAAACACAGAAAACAAGCAAACCCTTCAAACGAGGAACTCAACCTTTCTCACATAAGAACACTGAAGTGAGAATCAAATAAGTAAGTGACAATAATAATAGAATGCATTACCTGACATTATTATGTGCCAGACATTGGACTAAGCCCTTAGGTATATTAACTCACTGAATTCTCATGAAAACCTTATGAGGTAATAAGCACCATTAAAAGCTTGTCCTGTAGAAAAAGAAACTTATGAATAGGATCATGGAGTAGGTTAATCATCCAGACTCAAGCTACTCAGAATTCGAGGAGCAGAGCTGGGACTCAGCCCACAGTCAGGCTCCTCGGTCCATGGCTTGCCCAGGTACCCACTGTGTGATGAAGCAAGTGGCCTGTGGTGATGCTCTTCAGGTCTGAAGGGACTCTAGCAGTTCTCAGACCCAATAGAGAACTTGATGTACTTTCTAGTGGAAGTATTAATAATGAATATACAAAAAAAATCCCTACAAATTCTCCTTTTGCCATCTTTTCATCAGGTGACACAGAAAGCCTCTTTACCCCCAGAGCCAGCAATTGAGTGGAAGTGGGAAGCAGCTAACGATGTGAGTTGCTCAAGCCAAATGCATATCCCGTGAAATACCTGGATAATTGGCTCATTTCCCTGAATGTATATATATTAGAGCGCACAGGTTTGACCTGAAAATGAGACACTGAGAAACAAAGAAGAAAGGGAGATTCTTTCTTGGTTTCTAATTGCAGGAGGGAAAGAATCCTTCCCTGTGTGTATTCCGTTCATGTGGTGACATGCGCTGGGTTTTAAAAGGTTGGCACTTTCATGCATCCTCAGAGGGAATAGAAGAGCAATGTCACTGATGGACCCTTAGGATGGATGCCACAGAGGCGCTTTGAAGATCTCTGTTTATCAGGAAGTAAAATGGTTTGCCCCTCTCTGAAAACACTGGGGGCGTCAGCAGAGGAAACGGAGCTGGAATTCAGTGCCTGGGACCCGGCGTGTCTCTAGTCTGGTGTGGCCGTGAGCAAGTCTGTCACCGTCTCTGGGCTTCAGTCATGTATCCCTGCAGCTAGCAGACCTGGACTCGATGGGAGGTTTTCAGCTTTGCCCCTGTCCATGGTGGTCCCAGGTGACTGCTGCCTCAGGACTGCGAATCAGGTGACTCAGACCCCACTCAACATCAGCCACAGGGAGGTGCCTGGTCCACGTGTGACCCAAAGCAGCCGGGGAGACTCTCAGAACTTGAACTACTGAGAAAGAGCGGTCCCCTTTCCCATGGACCACTGGGTACCAAGTTGCGTGGGGCTGCAGGAGTGGTATCTGAGGATGAAGCCACCATCAAAGAAAGCAGGATGCAGACGAAAGAGACAGGATGCCAGCTGTTCTCATTTGCGCACCTGCCTCCAGCTATGCCTGAAGCTAGTCCTATGCCTGGATTTTCTGTTAGGAGCTACTGCCATTTGTAAACAATATCATCGTGACAAAATACAGAGGCCCATGGGGGTGGGGTGGAACACGAAGGGGAGGCGGGTAAGGAAAGCGGAGAAAAAAGGGGCAGAGACTGAGAAGAGAGAAGGGCTCCAAGCTTAGGGAGACAGATTCTCCTGTGATCTGACTTACATATTGGGTTTAAACTTACATATTGGGTTTACGTATAAGACGTGACGTTAACATCAAAAAGAGTTAGCTAGAAGTGAAAACAAAAACCACTAGAGGAGATGATTCAAGGGAACTTGCAACTTGCCTTCCTGTTCTACCGAGGATTAGGCAAGCAGAACTCCCCAGAATTGTTTCTAATTAGGGTATGAAAAGAAGCAGAAATCTAGACAAGGAAATCAACATTTCCAGTGCTGTGTGTCACTCACCCCCTCCTTGACCCCTTGATGTTTAGATGAACCCAGATTGAGCAGTTCCGGTCTGATTCCATAACTAGAGAATGCAAGAATGTTAACACAAGCGGGGCTCTCTGGGCAGCTTCGTCTGGAGGGAAAGACATGCCTTTGTCAGTGGATGATGGGCAGCTAGATGCAGGCCATGCAGCACAACCCACAATAAATAAATAAAATTAATTTTAAAAAAGATGTTAGGTGCCAAATATTCTACTCAGCACATAAAATATGCACTCGCTTCAAAGTCTACCTTTTTTTCTTCACGTCTTACTTTCTCAGTCTTCTCTTTTGTCATCACGAGTATCTATCTGTCCAGTGTTTAATGCAGACCAGGTACTGTATGCCAGGGGCAGGGGAGGCCACATCCTCAGGAAGCCTAGGGGGCAGGTGAAGAGACTGCCCTGGACAAGCAAGGTCTGGATCTCCTTTCAGTGAGAGACTGCAAGGAAAGAAACAGACTGCAGGGAAAGAAACAGATAGCCCTGGGCAGGTTGATCTTTTCAGTGTGTCTCCTTGACCTAATCATCTAGCCATCCTGAGCCTCGGTTTTCTCATCTGTGTCACAGGAGTGGGTCTTGTTCTTATCAGCTTCCCTGAATGGGTAAGGAACTCTTCACCAAGTAGATTTTAAATTGCTCAGACTTCCACCCCAATCTCAGGTCCCTAGCAGAGGAAGAGAGAAGGAAGCAAAGATTCAGGGAAAAGACAAACAAACCTCTCCCTGCGTTCAAAGATTCAGCCAGAAAACACTTGAACAGCTAAGAATCTGCTTCACCTCTCTTAGGAGTAAGAGACGGCTTGTTACTCCCATGATTTTAAATCTAATTCTGATGACCTTGATGTATTCCAAGCAAGAGGAGAGTCAAGACTGTTTGAATTGCTGACAACAAAAATTCATCTCTAACTGGCTTATTAAAAAAAAAGAGAGAAGAATTTATTAATATTTGGGCCCTCCTACATCTGGAGACTGAAGAGGTGCCATCAGAAATCTCTGTCTCATGGGTCTAATTTCTTCTCCCTTGGCTTCTTTCTTGGGCAGCTTTTTGTTTTCTTCCACAGTGTGGACCCAATAGCACCAGACTTCTATCAAATAACTGACTCCAGGAGAAAACCAGCTGCTCTGTCCCAATCCTCTCCCTATCCATGCCCCACCACCCAAAAGAGAAAAATTTCAGACCAGCTAAATTAAATCATAGGCCCATCCCATCTCTAAGCCAATCACTGTGGCCAGTGCCTGTGCTCAGGCTTGGATGAAACTCCCACCTGGGAGCTGGAGCAGGGTTCTTCTCCCTTGGCTTCTTTCTTGGGCAGCTTTTTTTTTTTTCTTCCACAGTGTGGACCCAATAGCACCAGATTTCTATCAAATAACTGACTCCAGGAGAAAACCAGCTCCTCTGTCCCAATCCTCTCCCTATCCATGCCCCACCACCCAAAAGAGAAAAATTTCAGACCAGCTAAATTAAATCATAGGCCCATCCCATCTCTAAGCCAATCACTGTGGCCAGTGCCTGTGCTCAGGCTTGGATGAAACTCCCACCTGGGAGCTGGAGCAGGGCCATCAGCTGTGTAGGGGGTGAGGAGTGTGGGGGGAGACACCAGACACCTGAGTGCTATTTCCAAAATTAGGCACTATCCACTCCCCACTCACCCTCCAGCCCTGTCCCCAGTACATTTGTAGGCTTGATTTGCAGAATACACTCATTCTTGCCAGTTTCCTGGATTCTTGCCCTTCCCTTAAGACACACTTGATAGGGATTTCCCTGGTGGTCCAGTGGCTGGGGCTCCATACTCCCATTTTAGGAATCTTGGGTTCAAACCCTGGTCAAGGAACTGGATCCCACATGCTGCAGCTAAGAGTCCCCATGCTGCAAATAAAGATCCTGCATGCCACAACTAAGACCTAGCACAGCCAAATAAACACATATTTTAAATATATATATATACTTGATAATTTCTAGGTAACTCAATACATTTCTGGGCTTCCCAGGTGCCTATATGCCTGTCTGTTTAGTCACTTAGTCATGTACAACTCTTTGTGACCCCACAGACTGTAGCCCACTAGGCTCCTCTGTCTATGGTGTTCTCCAGGCAAGAATACTGGATTCGATTGCCATTCCCAGGTGGCTCAGTGGTAAAGAATCCACTTGCAATGTAGGAGACGAAGGTTCAGTCCCTGGGTCAGGAAGTTCCCCTGGAGAAGGAAATATATATATATACTTGATAATTTCTAGGTAACTCAATACATTTCTGGGCTTCCCAGGTGCCTATATGCCTGTCTGTTTAGTCACTTAGTCATGTACAACTCTTTGTGACCCCATAGACTGTAGCCCACTAGGCTCCTCTGTCTATGGTGTTCTCCAGGCAAGAATACTGGATTCGATTGCCATTCCCAGGTGGCTCAGTGGTAAAGAATCCACTTGCAATGTAGGAGATGAAGGTTCAGTCCCTGGGTCAGGAAGTTCCCCTGGAGAAGGAAAAGTATTCCTCCAGTATTCTTGCCTGGGAAATTCCATGGGCAGAGGAGCCTGGTGGGCTACAGTCCATGGGGTCACAAGAAGTCTGACATGCTTAGTGACTAAGCAACAACACATTTTCAAGTGACTCTTTGCACATTGATTCTAAACTTCTGAAATATCCTTAAAAGATCTTATGCAAAAACACAAATATACATGCCAGAAAAGAGACTTCATTTTGTATCCGGCCAACCCACAGTTCACTTTTTCTAGTCCTTTGCTTCTAACATTGAGGGCTTACATAAGCTAGTTTGCTGAATTGCTTGTCTCTTATCCCTAGTCTTGTCTTTGGTTTCACAATACCAAGAGGGGGCAGCTTTGAATTTTCTGGGCCATGGTCCTCCTAAGAACTAACCAAGTGGATGAGTGTTATGAATCAGACAGAAATATATGTAAACAGCATCTTAACACTTAAAATAGTAGTATGAACTGAAGCAGAGTACCCAGTTGGTGCTTGGGTCAACCCAGAGGGATAGGGTAGGGAGGGAGGTGAGAGGGGGGCTCAGGATGGGGTTTCTCCAGGCAAGAATACTGGATTCGATTGCCATTCCCAGGTGGCTCAGTGGTAAAGAATCCACTTGCAATGTAGGAGACGAAGGTTCAGTCCCTGGGTCAGGAAGTTCCCCTGGAGAAGGAAATGTATTCCTCCAGTATTCTTGCCTGGGAAATTCCATGGGCAGAGGAGCCTGGTGGGCTACAGTCCATGGGGTCACAAAAAGTCTGACATGCTTAGTGACTAAGCAACAACACATTTTCAAGTGACTCTTTGCACATTGATTCTAAACTTCTGAAATATCCTTAAAAGATCTTATGCAAAAACACAAATATACATGCCAGAAAAGAGACTTCATTTTGTATCCGGCCAACCCACAGTTCACTTTTTCTAGTCCTTTGCTTCTAACATTGAGGGCTTACATAAGCTAGTTTGCTGAATTGCTTGTCTCTTATCCCTAGTCTTGTCTTTGGTTTCACAATACCAAGAGGGGGCAGCTTTGAATTTTCTGGGCCATGGTCCTCCTAAGAACTAACCAAGTGGATGAGTGTTATGAATCAGACAGAAATATATGTAAACAGCATCTTAACACTTAAAATAGTAGTATGAACTGAAGCAGAGTACCCAGTCGGTGCTTGGGTCAACCCAGAGGGATAGGGTAGGGAGGGAGGTGAGAGGGGGGCTCAGGATGGGGGAGACACATATATACCTGTGGCTGATTCATGCTGATATATTGCAAAAACTATCCCAATATTGTAAAGTAATTATTCTCCAATTAAAATAATTAAAAAATCGAAGAATCACTACCTAAATATCACTTTCATTTTGAGACTTTTCTCCTCTGTACATATTATTATTATTAAAAATAAATGTTATTCATGCAAATATTCTAGCAGCATTGTTTGGTGTAGCCCAAAAGTGGAAAAGAAACAATTAGAACCCTGTATGGAATGACTGCTCGCTTCAAGATTGAGAAAGGAGTATAACAGGGCTGTCTGTTGTCACCCTGTTTGTTTAATCTATATGCTGAGTATTCTTAACACTTAAAATAGTAGTATGAACTGAAGCAGAGTACCCAGTTGGTGCTTGGGTCAACCCAGAGGGATAGGGTAGGGAGGGAGGTGAGAGGGGGGCTCAGGATGGGGGGGACACATATATACCTGTGGCTGATTCATGCTGATATATTGCAAAAACTATCACAATATTGTAAAGTAATTATTCTCCAATTAAAATAATTAAAAAATCGAAGAATCATTACCTAAATATCACTTTCATTTTTAGACTTTTCTCCTCTGTACATATTATTATTATTAAAAATAAATGTTATTCATGTAAATATTCTAGCAGCATTGTTTGGTGTAGCCCAAAAGTGGAAAAGAAACAATTAGAACCCTGTATGGAACGACTGCTCGCTTCAAGACTGAGAAAGGAGTATAACAGGGCTGTCTGTTGTCACCCTGTTTGTTTAATCTATATGCTGGGTACATCATGAGAAATGCAGGGCTGAATGAGTTACAAGCTGGAATCAAGATAGGCAGGAGAAACATCAACAATCTCAGATATGTGTATGATATCACTCTAATGGCAGAAAGCGAAGAGGAACTAAAGAGCCTCTTGATGAGGGTGAAGGAGGAGAGTGAAAGAGCTGGCTTAAAACTAAATATATTTTAAAAAAGCTAATATAATGTCATCCAGTCCCATTACTTCATGGCAAATAGAGGGGGGAAAGTAGAAGTAGTGACAGATTTCCTCTTCTTGGGCTCTAAAATCACTGCCGATGGTGACTATAGTCATGAAATCAGAAGACATTTGCCTCTTGGCAGGAAAGCGATAACAAACCTAGACAGTGTGTTGAAAAGCAGTGACATTACTCTGCCGACAAAGGTCCGTATGGTCAAGGCTATGGTCTTCCCAGTGATCGATCATGTATGGCTGTGAAAGCTGGACCATAAAGAAGGCAGAGTGCCAAAGAATTGATGCCTTCAAACTGGTGCTGGAGAGTCCCTTGGAGAGCAAGGAGATCAAACCAGTCAATCTCTGGATTCAGTCAACCATGAATACTCTCTGGAAGGACTGATGCTGAACCTGAAACTCCAGTATTTTGATCATATGATTTGAACAGCTGATTCATTGCATAAGTCCCTGGTGCTGGGAAAGATTAAGGGGAGAAGGAGAAGCAGACGTCAGAGGATGAGATGGCTGGATATCATCATCGATGCAATGAGCATGAGCCAATGCAAACTCTAGGAGATGGGGAGGGGCAGGGAGGTCTGGTGTGCTACAGTGCATGGAATTGCAGAGTTCCACGTGACTGGGTGACAAATAACAAAAACATTGTTTCTGTCATTTCTTTTCCCTGTATTTCTGCTCTGATCTTTATGATTTCATGTCTTTCTCTAATTTTGGTAGTTTTTGTTCTCTTGCCTTAAGTATAATGTTCAGTTCAGTTCACTCGCTCAGTCGTATCCGATTCTTTGCGACCCCATAAGTCACAGCATGCCAGGCCTCCCTGTCCACCACCAACTCCCGGAGTTCACTCAAACTCATGTCCATCAAGTCAGTGAGACCATCCAGCCATCTCATCCTCTTTCATCCCCTTCTCCTCCTGCCCCCAGTCCCTCCCGACATCAGAGACTTCTCCAACGAGTTAGCTCTTTGCATCAGGTGACCAAAGTATTGGAGCTTCAGCTTCAACATCAGTCCTTCCAATGAACACACAGGAATAGTCTCCTTTAGGATGGACTGGTTGGATCACCTTGCAGTCCAAGGGATTCTCAAGAGTCTTCTCCAACCCACAGTTCAAAAGCATCAATTCTTTGGTGCTCAGCTTTCTTCACAGTCCAACTCTGACACCCATACATGATCACTGGAAAAACCAGAGCCTTGACTAGATGGACCTTTGTTGGCAAAGTAATGTCTCTGCTTTTCAATATGCTATCTAGGTTGGTCATAATTTTCCTTTCAAGGAGTAAGTGTCTTAATTTCATGGCTGCAGTCATCATCTGCAGTGATTTTGGAGCCCGAAAAAATAAAGTCTGACACTATTTCCACTGTTTCCCCATCTATTTGCTATGAAGTGATGGGATCAGATCTTAGATTTCTGAATGTTGAGCTTTAAGCCAACTTTTTCACTCTTCTCTTTCACTTTCATCAAGAAGCTTTTTAGTCCCTTCCTCTTCACTTTCTGCCATAAGGGTGGTGTCATCTGCATATCTGAGGTTATTGATATTTCTCCCACCAATCTTGATTCCAGCTTGTGCTTCTTCCAGCCTAGCACTTCTCATGATGTACTCTACATATAAGTTAAATAAGCAGGGTGACAATATACAGCCTTGACGTACTCTTTTTTATTTGGAACCAGTCTGTTGTTCCATGTCCAGTTCTAGCTGTTGTTTCCTGACCTTCATATAGGTTTCTCAAGAGGCAGGTCAGGTGGTCTAGTATTCCCATCTCTTTCAGAATTTTCCACAGTTTATTGTGATCCACACAGTCAAAGGCTTTAGCATAGTCAATAAAGCAGAAATAGATGTTTTTCTGGAAGTCTTTTGTTTTTTTGATGATCCAGTGGATGTTGGAAATTTGATCTCTTGTTCCTCTGCCTTTTCTAAAACCAGCTCGAACATCAGGAGGTTCATGGTTCACGTATTGCTGAAGCCTGGCTTGGAGAATTTTGAGCATTACTTTCCTACAGTGTGAGATGAGTACAATTGTGAGGTAGTTTGAGGATTCTTTGGCATTGCCTTTCTTTGGGATTGGAATGAAAACTAGCATAAGATTAGGTTGTTTATTTGCTGTTTTTCTTATTTCTTGGGGTGACTTGTGTTATTATAAACTTCCCTTTTAGCACTGTTTTTACTGCATCCCATAGGCTTTAAGTTGTCATGATTTCATTGTAATTTTTCTAGATATCATTTTATTAATATTCTTTCTTAATTTCTTCATGAACTCTTGGTTATTTAGAATCAAATTGTTTTGCTTTCATTTACTTGTTTTTTTTTTTTACATTTTTTTTTTCTTCCTGTGATTGATATCTGATCTTACAGCACTGTGGTAATAAAAAGTGCTTCATACAATATCAATTTTCTCAGGTTTACTAAGGCTTGATTTGTGACCCAACATGTAATCTATCTTGGAGAGTGTGCCATGTGGATTTGAGAAAAAGTTAATTCTATTGCTTTTGGATGAAATGTCCTGTAAATATCAATTAGGTACTTCTGATCTGCTGAATTATTTAAGACTTGTGTTTCATTATAAATTTTCTGTCTGGATGATGTGTCCGTTGGTGTGAGTGGGGCATTACAATCCCCCTCTGTTATTGTGTTACAGTTGATTTCCTTTATTATGATTGTTAGCATTTACCTTATGTATTGAGGTTCTCCTATGTTGGGATCAATAAAAGCAAGAAGAGATAAGGCAGCCTTTCCAAGTGTCAATGCAAAAAAATAAAGGAAAACAATGGAATGGGAAAGACTAGAGCACACTCCAAGAAAATTAGAGATACCAAGGGAACATTTCATGCAAAGATGGGCACAATAAAGGACAGAAACAGTATAAATCTAACAGAAGCAGAAAATATAAACAAGAAGTGGCAAGAATACACAGAAGAACTGTGCAAAAAAAGATATTCATGACCCAGATAACCATGATGTGATCACTCACCTAGAGTCAGACATCCTGGAGTGTGAGGTCAAGTGGGCCTTAGGAAGCATCGCTACAAACAAACCTTGTGGAGGTGATGGAATTCCAGTTGAGCTATTTCAGATCCTAAAAGATGCTACTGCTAAAGCACTGAACTCAATATGCCAGCAAACGTGGAAAGCTCAGCAGTGGCCACAGACTGGAAAAGATCAGTTTTCATTCCAATTCCAATGTTAGAAAATGCCAAAGAAAGTTCAAACTACTGTACAATTGCACTCATCTCACATGCTAGCAAAGTAATGCTCAAAATTCTCTAAGCTTAGGCTTCAACAGCACACAAATCGAGATTTTCTGACGTTCAAGCTGGATATAGAAAAGGCAGAGGAACCAGGGATCAAATTGCCAACATCTGTTGGATAATATAAAAAGCAAGAGAATTCCAGGAAATCATCTACTTTTGCTTCATTGACTACATGAAAACCTTTGACTATGTGGATCACAATGAATTATGGAAAATTCTTAAAGAGATCAGAATATCAGACCCCCTTATCTGCCTCCTGAGAAATCTGTATGCAGGTCAAGAAGCAAGAGTTAGAAAGTGACATGGACTGATGGACTGGTTGAAAATTGGGAAACAAGTACACCAAGGCTGTATACTGTCACCCTGCTTATTTAACTTATATTCAGAGTACATCATGAGAAGCACTGGGCTGAAAGAGGCACAAGCTGGAATCAAGATCACAGGAAGAAATATCAATAACCTCAAATATGCAGATAACACCACCCTTATGGCAGAAAGCAAAGAGGAACTAAAGAGCCTCTTGATGAAAGTGAAAGAGGAGAGTGAAAAAGCTGGCTTAAAACACAATATTAAACAAACAAAAAAAGAAGAAGAAGAAGATCATGGCTTCCAGCCCAATCACTTCATGCAAATACATGGAAAAACAATGGAAAAAGTGACAGACTTTATTTTCTTGAGCTCCAAAATCCCTGCACATGGTGATTGTTGCCATGAAATTAAAAGACACTTGCTCCTCAGAAGAAAAGTTATGACCAACCTAGACAGCATTTTAAAAAGAAGAGACACATTACTTTGCAAACGAAGGTCTCTTTAGTGAAAGCCACGGTTTTTCCACTGGTCATGTATGAATGTGAGAGTTGGACCATAAAGAAAGCTGAGTGCTGAAGAATTGATGCTGTTGAACTCTGGTGTTGGAGAAACACTTGAGAGTCCCATGGACTTCAAGGATGTCAATCCAAAAGAAAAAAGTCCTGAATATTCATTGGAAGGACTGATACTGAAGCTGAAACTCCAATACTTTGGTCACCTGATGGAAAGAACTGACTCCTTGGAAAAGAGCATGATGCTGGGAAAGATTGAAGGCAGGAAGAGAAGGGGACATCAGAGGATAAGATGGTTGGATTGCATTACCATCTTCATTGACAGGAGTTTGAGCAAGCTCCAGGAATTGGTGATAGAGAGAGAAGCCTGTCATGCTGCAGTCCATGGAGTTGCAAAGATTTGGACATGACTGAGCAACTGAACTGAATTGAACTTATGTGCGTGCATATATATTTATAATTATTATATATTGTTTTTGGATTGATTTATTGACCATTGTGTAGTCTCTTTCCTATCTCTTTTGATCAGTTCAGTTCAGTCGCTCAGTCGTGTCTGACTCTGTGACCCCATGAACTGCAACACACCAGGCCTCCCTGCCCATCAACAACTCCTAGAGTTCACCCAAACTCATGTCTATTGAGTCGGTGATGCCATCCAACCATTTCATCCTCTGTTGTCCCCTTCTCCTTCTGACCTCTATCTTTTCCAGAATCAGAGTGTTTTTCAAATGAGTTGGATCTTCGCATCAGATGGACAAAGTATTGAAGTTTCAGCTTCAGCATCATTCCTTCTGAAAGGTTGTTGCTGAACTGCAAAAGACGCAGGATTCTTGGCCTCCAGAGGAGAAAAATTCAACCTAGGGCCAGAGACAAGGCTTGATCACTCAAAGCTTTTGTGTAATAGAGTTTTACTAAAGTATAAAAGGAATAGAGAAAGCTTCAGACATCAGAAGGGGGCAGAAATGTTAGCAATGGAGTTATACACTCTCCAATTAGTTATTACAATGAATCAAAAGAATGACCTGAGGTTGCAAAGATCTTACTAGACCCACTCTCACAATCCACATTTCAAGCTAACAGGATTAGCCTGAGGCCCTCAGGAAGGAGAAACTGTCATCAACAGGATACATCCCTGCTATATAATCCTTAGTACAGAGTCCAAACTGAGTTGTTAGTTGCGTAATCATTGGTTCCAGGTTTAAACATAAAAACGTTTTATGTGACTAAGACTAAGGAATATAGAGGGGAAAAACGTTTGTCCTTTCCTCCTTCTTGAGAATTCCAGACTCCTATCTCCTTGGGGACTCCAGGACTTCTTATCAATGTACCTAGGAATTGGCTCACTTCCAATGAACACCCAGGACTGATCTCCTTTAGGATGGACTGGTTGGATCTCCTTGCAGTCCAAGGGACTTTAAAGAGTCTTCTTGAACACCACAGTGCAAAACAATCAATTCTTCTGAACTCAGCTTTCTTTATAGTCCAACTCTCAAATTCATACATGACTACTGGAAAAACCATAGCCTTGACTAGATGGACCTTTGTTGACAAAGTAATGTCTCTGTTTTTTAATATGCTATCTAGGTTGGTCACAACTTTCCTGCCAAGGAGTAAGAGTCTTTTACTTTCATGGCTGCAATCACCGTCTGCAGTGATTTTGAAGCCCCAAATAAATAAATAAATAAAGTCAGCCACTGTTTCCATTGTTTCTCCATCTATTTGCCATGAAGTGATGGGACTGAATATACCAGCAAATTTGGAAAACCCAGCAATGGCCATAGGACTGGAAAAGGTCAGTTTTCATTCCAATCCCAAAGAAAGGCAATGCCAAAGAATGCTCAAACTACCGCACAATTGCACTCATCTCACACACTAGTAAAGTAATGCTCAAAATTCTCCAAGCCAGGCTTCAGCAATACATGAACAGTGAGCTTCCAGATGTTCAAGGTGGTTTTAGAAAAGGCAGAGGAACCAGACATCAAATTGCCAACATCTACTGGATCATAGAAAAAGCAAGAGAGTTCCAGAAAAACATCTATTTCTGCTTCACTGACTATGCCAAACCTTTGACTGTGTGGATCACAATAAACTGTGAAAAATTCTGAAAGAGATGGGAATAACAGACCACCTGACCTGCCTCTTGAGAAATCTATGTGAAGATCAGGAAGCAACAGTTAGAACTGGACATGAAACAACAGGCTAGTTCCAAATAGGAAAAGGAGTACATCAAGGCTGTATATTGTCACCCTGTTTATTTAACTTCTATGCAGAGTACATCATGAGAAACGCTGGACTGGAAGGAACACAAGCTGGAATCAAGATTGTCAGGAGAAATATCAATAACCTCAGATATGCAGATGACACCACCCTATGGCAGAAAGTGAAGAGGAACTAAAAAGCCTCTTGATGAAAGGGAAAGAGGAGAGTGAAAAAGTTGGCTTAAAGCTCAACATTCAGAAGACAAAGATCATGGCATCTGGCCCCATCACTTCATATGAAATAGATGGGGAAACAGTGGAAACAGTGTTGTTAGACTTTATTTTTTTGGGCTCCCAAATCACTGCAGATGGTGATTGCAGCCATGAAATTAAAAGACGCTTACTCCTTGAAGAAAAGTTATGACCAATCTAGATAGCATATTCAAAAGCAGAGACATTACTTTGCCAACAAAGGTCCGTCTAGTCAAGGCTCTGGTTTGTCCAGTGGTCAT